>OW028582.1:30832203-31432203 GCA_932294295.1 Alitta virens
TTTTCATTGTCTAAACAAGCTAATAAACATCATTTTTATGATATTGAATCATCAAAACGGATGTGATGTGATCTCTTTTGTGTATACACGAAGTATGACATGAAAATCTACTTTTCGTAAGAAATAGACACCAGCTTCTATGAACTTTAGTGATACCTTGTAATCACGTGGGTATTAGGACGAGACTTGTTTGTGTGAGTGGGGTCAAAGGTAATCTGATTAACTATTCAGTGAAAAGGGGGCGGTGTTGGGCTTACGTGATATGTATGCGGATACTGTGTCACTCGCCAATATAGTGTATGACAAGGTGCTATGCTAGATCTATGTCTACAGTGTGCAAAGTTAAATGAGCAGCTTTAATGTAAATGGTTGCATATTTGTTTGTTAACCATGAGGATTATATATTATATTTCAAACTTATTCTTTATTTTATTATTGCAAAAATCCCAAGGTAAGATCATTTATTTGTTATATGTTTATTTATTGCATTTAAATTTTTGAAACATTTTAAATCATTTAGATTTTTTTCCATTTCTTTTGCATCTATTTCTTTAGATTATTTTCTAAACTTGATGCTTTTTTTTTTAAGTTGTCTTAAATTTTGCACTGTAACTTGGATATTTCTGATGATCTTGTACCACAGACGTGTTTCTATTATTAAATGTAATATTTTAGATAATGATTGGATACACAACTTTTATTGGTGCTCATAATATTATAGATAGATTAAAAAAATTTTGATAATATTATGGACAGATAAAAAAAATAATATTATAAATATTACATAGATTCATAAAAATATTATAGATAGATTAGAAGATAATAATAATATTAAAGATATATAAAATAATAGCCACTTGTTAATATGGCAAGCATTTGTTCATCAACTTCTGTTTCTAAAAACATCTGAAGTAGGAGATAACATTTTATAGTTTCTTTACTTACTATACTTTCACTAAGGATTTTGTGGGCAACATGTTTTAGTCTTGTTTAAGTTGTCATATATGAAAAATGTACATTAAATTAAACTTTTTTACATTGTGGCTTGCATTTCAATGGGAAACAATTGGAGAAGAGAACCCGACTTAATTTGCCTACGCTAAACCTTTGTAATATATTTTTACACGATGTTAATAAGAAGGGGTTTTCCCGTTTCATAAATGTTATTTCATAAAATGTAGTCCTATGTAAATAATTAACAATACGCAATGATGTTTTGGCACATTAGGTAAACATTTTTTATATACATATAAATATAGTTTGGTGCAGGGTTTCAAATGACTAAGCCATTGAAAAAAATCAGCTAATTTCATAGTCAACATTGTTTTAACCTTAAATGCCTGCAGTAAATTGTATCATGTGACTAATATCCCGACAAAAAATATTTGATATGCCAGCTGATATGATTTATAATTAATACTGCATGTTTGTTCCCTCATTCTATCACAGATTGTTTTTTTAGCTTGTGTGGTCCGACCTAATCTACTGTAGAAATATTCATAAATAAATGAATATTTTAGAAAGATAGATAGATGGATTGATTGATTGATTGATTGATTGATTGATTGATTGATTGATTAACAATGAAGTGAATGACATTTGATGAACAGATCATTGATTCATATGTCAATTCAGTCAGCACCACTTTCTGAAAAAAATGCTAGCTAGCACAAATTGTGGCTTTTCTTATTTTCTTTTTAATACAAAACAAATGAAACATTTTGCATGGATGAACACCCTTTTTGATTGAAGCCTTTTTGAACTTGACTAAAGCTAACATTTTTAGGTTTAAAATGCATAAGTTATAACAGTCATTAAGGAGTACACATTCTGCCAGATCGACAAATATTTAACGGATTTCAGCTTAATTTCTTCTTAAAACAATTTCCAGTGTGCAATTTGTTCAATTACAGGGGAATACAGTTGTAATTCAGACTGGAAACTAGTCGGTGACACTTGCATTGGAGTTTTCATCAAGACTGATGAGAAGTCAACTTGGCATATGGCTAGAAACAAATGTCATAAGCTCAATTCTACTTTGGTGACTGTGAGATCACCAATTAAGCAAACCTTAATTACACGTGAGTACAGCGTTTCCTCTGTAGTAAATATGTTAATAATAGATTTTAATCTTAAAGACAATGATTTCAACATTGGATACAACCTTACCTGCCATTCTGCAGATTACATTATGTCTCTTTGATCAATTTGATGAAAATTGTAGCAATTTAGCAGCAAAGGTGGTGAGTGGACACTTCCTTGGTCAGAAAACAAAACAGCGTATATATTGTGTACTAACAATCAAAATAACACAATTTTTCAAATCTAGATGCATCTTCAATTTGCAATGGAGGACAAAACTATAACATTTTATCAATATTATCAATATTATATGGTAACAAGATCTACCCAAGATTTGAAAATATTTTTGTTGACTCTATTTATGGTATAGCCTTTAGTTGGCTATTTAGGGTATTATTTGTAATTTGTAATAGCTTATTTTATTATGTTATCACTTGTCCAAAGAATATGAATCATATAATAAGGTAAGAATGTTAATGATATTTTATTTTTATTTATTTTTTCTTACCTTTGCAGCACTATTTAGTGGTGATGCCTGGATTGACCTATTTAGAGATTCTTCATCGAATGATTTTCTATGGGCCAATGGTGATCCTACAGTATGTACAATACACCCCACTTAAAGACATATATATATTTTGCTCGTTTTTGCAATCCACGCACGTTCGTGTATATGCAATTTCCTGCTCGTGGATATGTTTTTACTCGCACAACATGTGCACTCCCTAACACTCGTGTATATAACATAACTGGCACCCGTGTACGTATAAGTACGCACATTCGTTAGTGTGAGTGATATACCACATGTAATTTTTTTGCCTGGTGTATGATTTCACTCATACACGAATCTGCGAGTTTTTGCCGGTGCATCAAAGCACACTTACACGCATGCTCGTTTTTACAGCTATGTAATATATGACACATTCACGAGAGTAAATTTATTCATTGAAATAATGTACTGGCAGTTTATGCACACCCACGCATTCGTGTAGGCCCCCTATATGGATAACGATTCACTGCATTGGGCAGAGCAAATACTCTTTCAAGATGCCCTGCATTGGTGCATTATAACTAAATTCATTGCAAAAAGACTCAATCATCATAAGCAAATTATCTAATTTTATTCCTGTATTTTTTTGTTTTAATCAATATAGATGATAAGAATATTGCAAATGAACTAATCAGAAAAAAACCGCATTGTTCTATCATGTATGGAAGCCAAGTAATTGCCAGTTGAATTTTAGCACTCCTTTAACAACTTCAGGTGAGTTAAAGACGAACGTCTTTAAGTTAAAGAAAGTCAGGTGAGAAGGCTAAGGGAAAAAATTAGCAGTTTCTGAATATAGGCCGAGGGCAAAGGTCTAGGCAAATGCAAAAAGTGTTTCTCACAGACGCGAGAAAAATGTTATATAGGCCAAGGCCAAAGGTCTAGGCAAAGGCAAAAAGTGTTTCTCACAGGTGCGAGAAAAATGTAGCTTTGCCTAATATTTAATTGTGATTGTTTTTTGGATGGGGTGCAATATTCTTAAATGTACATTGAAGTAAGATATAAAATAAGTTAATGAAATTTTTATCAACAACACATGTGGGGCAAGATGTGATGACATAATATACTTGAATAGCGCCAGCATGTGCGTTATCAGCACATGTTTCATGAGCTAATATATGTCGCACTAATCCTTTCAACCCCATTTTTGTTTTAAGTTGGTCATTGCATCATCAGAGAGCTTGTATTGAATCACACGAATAGTCAAATCATGCTGTCTAAACCCGAACCATTTGGCCTAAATTATTTGATGTTTCACCCCTTTTTTTAGAAACAATACAATGTATTGTCCATTTTTCTAACCTATTTGTTTTTTTTATTTGTTCAAACAGTACAGTTGGATAGCTTACTTATGGAACGGTAAATCATAAAACTGATATTTCTCAGGGGAAAAAGAGTGGAAATTGTATCAAATAGGTGCAGGAAAGTGCCTACCAAGTACACACCTTCTAAATAGATCTAAATTTGACAGTATTTTTTTGTGTCCTGCTAAAGAAAATTAATTAAGACATATATAATGTTTTAAATTTTATTTTGCACAGATTTTATAAAGTTGTGGGTTATGTCACACTGACGGCATTAAATATGCTTGTAATTGCCCCTAATCCCTTACACATGTGCTAGTTAATTGTTGCATATACACACATGTGAATAACATGCGAGATATTTCAATGCAAATAGCTCCACTCGTGGCAATTAATTAAACACGCACCATGCAGGAGATCTGCGCATTGGCGCGTCCATCATAATGAACACGGGTGCGTGGTATGACATAAGTTGCATATACACGAATTGCGCGTGCGAGCAATACAACATTCACGCATGCGTGTATATGTCAGAAAGTACATATTACAGATAATAATGTGCGTGTATATGCAAGCTATGGCAGTTGTGTACATGCTAAATATGACAAAATATATAGCTCCTTAAAGAACACCTTCATATTAAGACAATTGCTATTAGAGCAATTAATATAGGAGTTCCAATAAATTGTTGACTCAGAGTCTCACCTTGATAGGAAACTTGTTGGTGACTCTCGTATTGGAAATTTTCTAGTTTTCACAGACCCTATTTACATTTCACAAATTCAAAACATCACTAATATATTTTCTGCAAATAAGTCCTCCAGGTCCTCTTGATTCTTGAGGTTAGCATGCCAGAACTTCTCCCCGTAAATGTAAATGTATACGGTTTTGGAGTCTTCATTTACGTGACAGACATACATTTTGGTGGGGGCCTAGCTCAGTAGTAGCGTGCTGGGCTTCCAACCACTGGGTACCAGGTTCAATTCCAGTACAATGGCTGTTTCATCCATCATCTCATTGCCATGGTCCCTGCCTGTCCTAATTAGCCCATCAGGTGCAGAAATGCAGGACATAAAGCCCTAATCCATCCACCCACGTGACAGACATACTCTGCCTACTGTGCAATTACACCCTTGGCAGGCTTGTTCAAGCATGAGCCCTTTCTCAGGTCCCTAGGGCATAAACAGCCCATTATACAGAATTACCTGCAGGGGCTGAGCACTGTACAATTGCCATCACTGCTTATAGCCAAGTACCCATTTACACCTGAGACGGTGGAGTGGAGCAAGGAGTTACAGAGGATCTGCTCAGTTCCTCAATGCAATGGTGATTGTTCTAGGGATCTGTTGTAAATCTGAGATAAATACAAATTAAATTACACTTGCATGACTCTCCATTAAGACAATTTTGTTCGCATCCAGATTAGTAATATTGTGCATTTTAGCTGGCTGCTAAGACCACCTTACCATTGAGGCTGATACCATGAAACATTATGGCAGAACACAATAAGGTCCAAAAATAGTTGGTCTTCATTGGGATGGTCTTATAAATGAAGTGATCTTACAGCTGGGTTCCATTGTAATATAATTAGGTCTGATTTAAGTGGGCTCCATAATGAGGTGGTTTTAAAGTCGAAAGTGATCTCAAGTGTGGTTGTTATGTACCAATTAACCATGGTTCATGTATTGTATAACCATGGTGTTTTATTGCATGTTCTGTTGCTTTATGCACTGGTTTTGAATGATATATTATGCAATTCTACAACAATTCAACCACATCCTCTATTAGGTGTTGTACTGCAGTGCTTTACATTTTGATTTTTGCACCAAGCACTTAGTGTGGAGAGATTCAGCTATTGATACTATCCTGTAGCTTCATATCAGTTTCAATTTACATTCATAATGAAAAGAAAGTTATATTTTCATGGTCTCTTGGCTAAGGTAGGCCTATCTAGAAACATGCATTTAGAGAATAACAAACTGCAGACTGTAGGTCAAGATAAGAGGCCGCTACCCTATGATTTGAAATATTTTGGCTCAAGTAATGACAAATCCGTGCCTGGCCCTATCTGTTTTGTCTACTGCAGTAAAGCCTAGGTCTCACATAGCCGGTTTTGCTGAAGTGAAGCCGTAGTATGACGTAACGGTTATGATCCGACGTGTGACTCGCCGGATTCTACGGGTGACTCGACGGTGTTATACGGGTGACTCGACGGGTTCTACGGATGACTCGGCGGGTACGGCCAATTAGTGGACGAATTCCACAAGAGACTCGATAGCTTCCAGGAGTAACTCGCCGAGTTGTAGGAGTGACTCGCAGGGTTGTACGATAGACTCGCCGGGTTCTTATTTTTAGAAGAAGTTAAGCAAGGTAGCTACGACAGCGCCGGGAAAGTCGGCGAGTCACCCGTAGAACCCGGCGAGTCACTCGTCGAATGATATTTTGTACATGCAGCAGTGGAGGGGAGTTGTATATACTTTAAAAGGCTGCTGCTCCCCTAATATTATTCCGAATTTCGTCAAATAAAGACTGGATTGTAGTATAGTTCATACTGATTCAAAAATATTAGGGGAGCAGCAGCCTTTTAAAGAAGTGCTCAGCCCTTTCTGCATTGATACAGTCCAGGCGCGGACGTTTGCGGGAGCACCACTGTTTGCCTCAGCCAACCTAGCTGCCTTCTCAGACAAATATCTCGCTTAATATTTTCGATCCAAAAACACGTATGGAATCTGTATGAACTATACTACAATTCAGTCACTATTTGACGAAAATCGGACTAATATTAGGGGAGCAGCAGCCTTTTAAAGTATATACAACCCCCCCCCCCCCCAACTGCCTATGCTGATGCTGACGCTGGTAGCAGTCGGCGAGTCACCTGTGGAAGTTGGCGGATTACTCCTGGAAGCCGCTGGCTTACTCCTAGTAAACTGCCGGCTTTACTACGGGTAAAATTAGGGACGGATAACTCGCCGACTTCGACAGGTAATCCGTCAACTTCGACGGGTAATCCGCCGACTTCTGACGGTTTTTGGTCACCCGGGAGTTTGCCACGGGTATGCTATGTACGCATGGCATACCCGGCTACCAGCTCCGGAACTCCCGGCTTGACCACGAGTCCCAGGAGTGACTCAACGGGTATCCACGGGTAGCCGTCAGGTTGAGCCGGGAAGCGCATTGTGTAACGGTTACCTCATACTACGGGTTCACTACGGCAAAACCGGCTATGTGAGATGGGGGCTTAAGTCTGTATTTGTGGGTGCCGTGGCCTGGTGGATGGTCATGGGTTCAAACCCAGGTACACCATGGAGGAACTGATGGAGCAGATGCTCCTTCAACCACTGCTTCACTTCACCCAGGTGTAAATGGGGAGGTAGGCAGAAGATGGCACTTGATTTCCTGGTGCGGCGACATGCGAGCCAACAGCTCTGAAAAAGTTCCAGAGATGTTATAATGTGAAATCAGCTGAGAGCTATATACACCTAACAGGCTGATGGCAGAATGTAAACCCCCACCTTTAACTTTGTCAATATATTCAGACAGACAGACAAATGATTTTTATTTAAGCCAGTAGCATTTACAATTGGTATTAACAAACATAACTATATATAAATGTTGGTGGCTAGGGAGACCCTCACTAAGTCAGCTATCACCGACGCTATTGTGAGGGACCCCTTTTACAGATTTATAATTGCATAATTTCTGGTTTGCTTCAAGTTAATAAAATGAATAACTTATTTAACTCAATGTTTGGATATTCAAACATATTCAATAATTTTTCTTTATTTGAAAGGTTGATTACCAAAGCTGGCAGACTGGGCAACCAAACAATGGAGGTAATATTATTGATATGTTAGAACCAAAAGAAAATCTCCCACAGCTGTAAAGTTGGATTAGACTTATCATTTAAATAAAGCCAGGAGTTTGTCTTTAAGGAGTTTTTGTCTGATTCACCAAATTTTTCTCCTAGGCCTAATCGATTAAACAATGTAGACTTATATTCTCTGATCAGCTGGTGTTAGCCAATTAGAATGTTTCATTGTCATCCAGCATGGTCTATATTGGACGTTGCTAAGTATATTGGATGCTGCAAAAAAGGGATAAAATTAATGATATACATGAACACTTGACCCACTGCATCTGATTAGATGACTTAAATTAATGAGTGATTTAAAATCATGTTGTATTGTTTTAGGTGAAGGTTGTGCTGTCATTTTGTCGGGCTACTCAAGGGGTTACTGGGCAGACAAGCCCTGTTTCAACAAGTACTATTACATCTGCGAAAAAGCGTCAGGTTTGAAATCATTTAATAAAACATATTTGATTACATAATATAAACAATATATAACGTCAGATATTTATATTGAATTAAATTACACCAATCAAAATTTTGAAAATGCTACATTTGGGTTATGCATGAAAGCTGCATTTTCACTCAATATGACAGTGACCAAAATCGGTCTAAAAAACTGATTGAACGCCATCAGGGCCTTGCTAGGTTCACTATGTCTCTATAAAATTAATAAACATACCCTATCATTTAATTTTTCATGCCATGAAAAATTGCCGATTTGTTAACATACCAAGTGCTTTTATGGCCAATGAAATGAAAACGAGGCATAAACGAACGTCATTAGCGTCATCCGTTCGTAATGTATATTATTATTCTGGGCCTTCCATTTTCGTCCGATTTTCAAAATTCCAAGTTTAATATGTTAAAAAATGTGTAGGTGTTTCGATTTTTCCTGCAATGAATAATTAGCTCAAATGTAAATGAAGTCGATGTAATAAATTCCGCAATAATTTCTAATTTAGTACAATCTAGACTGATTGGGTTATCGAATTCATTAGTAAGAAGCATTTTCTTTCATGTGGATAGTTTTTTGTTTGTACAAAAACCGTCGGACAATGCCGCTTTAATTTACTGGAATGAGAAATAACGTAATATCGCAGGAAACTTACACAAATACTACATCAGGCAATGAAGTTGAGGTATACTTCGTTTTTTTTTTGTTGGGTTAGCCCATAATAAAGAGTATTAAAGAACAAAATTTGACTTCAGTGGTGGGGTTTCCCCTCATGACCTTGTAAGAGACCTTGAAGGTATTTACAAATATAATACACCATTTCGCGTGGCACCCATGTTGGCATTTTACCTCATTGTCCTCATTTTGATCGTCATATATTTTGACATCATTACATCTCCATTGTTCTTGCATTCTGTGACCTCAACATGGCCGTTGTCTACAGATGATTGCGCACTACTATATCTCAATGCAAAGAGAGGTCAATAAGGCAAATGCCAACATGGCTGCCTTGTGAAAAGGGTGTATAGCGGTGGTTTTGTATTCTGATATTAGGCCAAGGGTAACATGTGCATATTTTTTTTAATCTTATTTGACGGCAGGGATGCTACTTTGTCATTTAAGATGTTGATGAGTATCTACTTCTAAATGCATGTATTCGGTGTTTACAGATCTATGCTGAATATAATATAATACCAGCTGGCCAGCAAATCCAACTTTATCATTGTTAAGTTAAATGGATTTGCCCCTTGCTGGCTTGACTACTCACATGCTATGCCAGTCTATTTTTAAAGGAGTATTTCTTGATAAACAGGAACCAGTGGTTGCGGAAGCCCAATGGTCCCTCTGGCGGGGAAGTGCTACAGCTTCCATAATGACACCAAGAAGTGGTTCGAAGCGAGAGAAGAATGTCAAAAAATTGGTGGAGACCTATTGGTTATTGAAAATGCCCTCAAGAATGACATTATAAGAGGTAAATGTATTTAAATCACTTTATAATCTTGATAGAATTAAATTGGGTGGGGGGGGGGGGGGGAGGAAATGGTCTCCCCGGTAAGGAAATGTCACCTGGTGCAAATCATTATAAGATCCAGGATAAAATAAATATCATCTATTTTCACAATTTAAAAACATACATTGTGGAGGAGTCTAGTAGAAGACTTTATGTTTGCTGTGAGGTAGCTGTTGGACTATTATCTTCTCTTTGCATACACATATCAGAAGTACAGTAGAATAATCATTATATCATTTTTCTCTCCTACATTCAAATGCAACCATGGACAAAAGTTGTATACATGTGAACATTCTTATCTGTTATGTAAATTTGAATCTTATTGTGATATCATGATTAGTATTTGTAAATTTTTAATCTAATATTGATATTGTAATCAGTACTTGTGATTTGATCTGCGATTTATCCTCTATCCTTATATATTATTTCACTTTAACTGAATATCTGAGAGCGGGACTCTGCCCAGAAAACATCAAATTATGGCAACTGGGACCTTGAACGTTAAGCTATATATTATGTATAAAATAATGAGAACTTGTATATCCTACTTCTGTAGGTGTAGTTTTAGATAGACTTAGTGAGTAGAGTTATAGATATATGTGACATATGTATCTTTTCTGATATGAAAAGGTGTCAAATAAAGCTATATATATTATATGCCATTTCACCAAATTGTGAAATCCTACTGTTTTTCTTTGCAGCCAAGATGTACGAGAATTCTCTGTTCAGGTACAGAACATTCTGGATCGGAGCCACAGATGTCAAAGAGGAGGGCAAGTGGCGTTGGCTGGACCAAAATCAAGTAGTGAGTTTAGTCTGTAATTACAGCAGATTTTGAAAACTAAACTTCAGAGGGTGTCATTTGAATCCGAGTCTCGCATTGGCCATGGCAGTCCCTGAGTTCCTCAGGTAATGAGAATCAAAGATTCACATGGCTTCATCTGGAATCCCGGTACCAGGTCTATCAATTCTGTTGTAACGACCTTCAAAGATGAGTTGCTGTCTTTGCTTGTCCCATAGCCCTCGAAGGTCCTGGGCCTCCAAGCGGGGAGGGTGGAAACACTTGGGGTGAAGTCCTCTAACCCCAGTGGCTACAACAGGACAGTGCGCATTGCACAAGCTGCTCCAGCTATCCAACGCAGACAATTATTGATTTTTTACATGCTTCTGGTTTCTCCTACCAACTATAGATAATCAATCTTACCCTAGAGAGCCTCTATATAGCCCACTCAGGTGCTGATGAGGCAATAAACAATAACACTAACTAACTAACTTTGCTGGTCCTGGGTCTTCTCAATGCCAGGATTATGGGAAAACTTCGAACTCCAAAGTCAAACCCAGTGAGGGCGCTGTGAGGAGCGTACTCCATTTTCCTCTTCTACTACATGCACTTTACAGAAATTAATTGTTTTTGGCAGATGACCTACCAGAACTGGTCAAGTGGTTCACCTGACAACGGGGGAAATGGAATTCACTCATGTGTCTACATGCCGTCAACATATCGAAATAACGGTGCATGGAAAACCGCAGACTGCAATGTGTACTACCCATTTTGCTGTGAAAGAAGGCCTATCTTTAACAATGGAAGTATGTTCTAAATTAGATTGTCATTATAAATTAGCCAATTTTGTTTTATATTTAGTATAATTTCTTCTTTGACATATTGTAGCGACCGGCTGAGTGTTGCTGATCTAGTGATATATGCGATCTGCATAATTACCCTATCAGACTTTGTTTGATTCATGACCTACCTGGACATTTTGTTGCTAAAATCCCAACCAGTAATCTCCATCATAACACAATAAGATAATGATGGATTTTACCCAGGGTCTCTGCTGTTTATCCCAAAATATGCATTCACACACCAACAATCGTACTCGGGTCTTTCCCCATACTGAGATGGATCCTCCCAGACAACCCCTTCTTTCAGACGACACGAGAGTGTCACCACCCAATGAGAAAACTACAGTTAGCAAATAAATGTAGGCACACAAGGCACAATGAAAAAATCAACTGACTGAAAATCCAAATCATATTGTTGAGAGAAAGGCCATCTCAAAATTAACCCGGATGTTGACCCTTTTGAAAGGTCACCACCACAAATTGTCACAGTTAAGCCCTATTTATTTTCAAGCCCAGTAGATTGTGTACTAGAGATTGAGATCGCATGATGTGCTGTATTTTGAATTGTTCTTCTACTTGTAATTCACATAATATGCATTTATCAGGCACAACATGCGAAGATGACTGGAAGTTGTACAATAATGAGAGTTGCATTGTAGTTCATCCCAATATGACTACATGGGCTAGTGCAAGACAGAAATGCAAACAGATGGGAGGAGACCTTGTTGTAGTCAAAGATTCTACAAAATCAACTTTTGTTCGAAGTGAGTATCATATTTTATCAGCATGACTTCATTTATTTATGATTAGAGCCTGTATCTATGCAAAAGATATGAGAAATAAATATACATTTATTATGTTTGGTATTTTAAGTGGATATATTATTTTGATGTTAGGACGAGTGGTCAATGTGTTGAGAGGACGAACTGCCTGGATTGGTTTACGGGACTTAAATCTCAAAGGCGAGTGGAACTGGCTGGACTCTACTGAAAAGGTATTGAAGTGTGAAATTTGGATATCAGTAGCGTTTTCAGATATTTAAATCCAATTTAATAGACTTCGGAAACACTCTCAAAGAATGGAAAGCTAAACTCCAGATGACGTCATGTGAATTCAGGATTCCCATTGTTTAAAGCAGCCCTCAACCAATAGGAGTCCTGGACTCACATGACATCTTCTGGGGTTTAGATTAGCCCTGGACAGTGGCTGCTCGGCCATAATGCACTTTTTCCCAGGCATTTCATGATTTGGTAACTACAACTTTGCAGTGCAACTGGTTCTCCTCAGTAGAAACATTTTACAATGTATGTTACCTTGCTGATTGATCAAGTAAATCATTAACTTTGTAGAAATACTGCTAATGATCTGATTGAACAACTAGCTGCTTTAAATTACCTTTTTTAATGTACCTAACAGTTAATTACAGCGGTTAACTGTGTACCACCACAACATCATAAAAACAACTGACTCACTGAATTTCCTTTGTCAAATCACAGACAACATTCCTGGATTGGTACACTGGTTATCCACGTGAAAGTTTGATGAGGAACATCGATTGTGTATTTATGAGAAGTACAATGCGTAACAAAGGACGGTGGGCCAATACCTTGTGCACCTTGACTATCGCTTATATTTGTGAAATGGTAGCATCGGGTGAGTAATGATAAATTTGAGACACTTACTAGGGTACCTCTGATATTCAGAAATCCTGCATACCTGATTATTTGCCATATTTTTTCATAAAGATTAAACAAAAATTAATCCCAAATTTTAATTAACATGCTTCTTTCCACTTTTAATGTGCAATTTCTATTTTTTGTTAGCCACCATGTCACTAATTATAACCTCACTAAAAGCCCCTGCCTAAACGATGTGATGTCATAAAAATCATGGAACAAAATATGACTATAAAACAGGCATCATTTATTGAGATAGAATCACTGATACTCCTGTTGCATCCTATTTTTGTTGTGTGTTAATGTGACTTAGCTGACTAGAACAGTTTATATATATATACGGCTGCGATAAATGATTACTGTGGTGGTTGTTCACACCATGAACTGTCACAAAGACTTTAATTGCGACTTCATATAACCTGACATAAACTGATAGAATTGATTTTTGAGCTTGTAATTTGGAATAAATCAGTTGACTAAAAGTCCTTCATGTGTTCACATGCAGTTGTTTTGACATTCACAACATTGGTGACTCTAACGTGAATGGACTGGAGTACGTTCAACATGACTGATAATGAAGTGAACACTGACCATTAAACTGCCGCATTTTGGATTACTCAACCAAACTTTTGGTTCACGTGAGCTGAAGCACAATTTCACATCAGGAATATAACTCAGGACACTACAAAGTACTCTTACGTTGTCTGTGCAGTTGATCAAACAATTGCTAGTCACATTCATTAGTACTTTTGGCCTCACTCGTCGTGACAGAGCCAGCAAACTGCTTCACTTTAGTGGCCTGGGTGACCGCAGACCCTCTAAAATCACGGATGAAATGCTATCATTGTTGGATGGTTACAAGTTCTGTCTACTTGCAGAGCAGATCTTTCTAGAGCAACTACCTGAGGATATTTGTGTACTCGTGCAGGTGTGGCTGGCCAAGTGACAATCAGCTGCATTTACCATCTATCGAGTTGCAACACGGAAAGGATTGGTGTTAGTACCATGATAAGTTTGGTGAACAGGCCGGCAGAAGTGGTTCCCCCTGTAAATATCTGTGAAATGCACTGGCCAGTCACCAGTAGCACCGATGACGACCGACCACTAGGAAGCACAAAGCATCAATTTCTGTATGCCACGTGTCTCAGCACATGATGGTCAGCACACCCAATCAGCAACCAACCAGGACCATCGAATCAAACACACCCACTGCCAAACTCTACTACTTAATGCTTAATGCTAGAGATTGCAATTCTAGCCGAAGTTCCTGGTCGACACAGGAGCAAAAGTTGGTATGTTTCCTGCTTCGAGTGCCGACACATGCACTAGAAGCTGCCAATGGCACTAGAAGCTGCCAATGGTACGAGAAGCTGCCAATGGCACTAGAAGCTGCCAATGGCACTGTCATCATTCATATGGAACACGGACAATTTCCCTCTTGCTGGATGGTTGCTGTTTCTACTAAGAATTTGTCATTGCTGATGTTACCCAACCCCTATTAGAGGCCGACTTCCTCTGTGCATACAATTTCATGGTTCATATCAAGGGCCAATATTTGGTCTATACCACTACGTTCTTTTCCATTCCCTTGAACCAAAGCACTGGCCAGGCACTGGGTATACACAATGTGTCTAAAGCTGGAGCATATACTGATCTCTTCTCTTGCTGAATTCCCGGATATCTTCACACCTACTTTCTCTAAGCCAACCAAATGACATGGAATAAAACATTTCATTCCCACTAAAGGTGCTCCCACCCACAGCCGAGCTCGCTATCTACCTCCTGATAAATTTTCCATAGTAAATGAAGAGTTTAAAACCATGGGGAGCATGGGAATCATTCGCAGGTCCAGCAGCCAATGGTCTTCCCCACTTCATGTGGTTCTAACCAATCTGGCAATCGGAAGACCATGTGGTGACTGTAGACATCTCAATGATGCCACAATACCCGATTGCTATTCTATTTCTCACATTCAGGACTTTCCTGCCAACCTTGCTGGTTGTACCCTTTTCTCCAAGATTGATCTTATACTAGGATACCACCAGATCCCTGTACATCCAAATGACATTCCTAAAACACCAATCATCACTCCCTTTGGTTTGTTTGAATTTCTACGTATGCCCTTCAGTCTCAGAAACGCTGCACATGCTTTTCATCGTCTCATGGACACTGTTCATTTTTGTACCTGGATGATATTCTTATGTTCAGCCACTCAGAGACAACATAAAGCTCACCCTCATCAAGTTTTCTGGCGCCCATCTCAACATGGACTTGTCATTTCAGTGGCTAAATGCAAGTTTGGCGTCAATAAAATTGATTACTTGGGGCACCAAATCAAAAGATTGGGCGTCTTCCTCTTACCCAATAAAGGAAAAAGCGATCAGCGATTTCCCCAAGCCAACTACAACCTAAAGGACTGCAGGAATTTATTGGTAAGGTGAATTTTTATCTCTTTATACCTAATACTGCCTGCATCATGCAATCCCTTTACAATGCAGTCTCTGGAAAAGCCAAATTAGTAGAATGGACAGTTGACAGAGACACTGCCTTTGTTAAGGCTTCACAAGTAGCTGACCCGGAGATGTCGGCATACCGCACTGCTATAACTTGTCTGAAACTCAAAGATGTCCCTTTTGGACCCTCCGGTACCACCCTTCTGTGTGATACGTCTACAGGACACGCACCTCCAATCGTACCTCATGGAGACGAGTGTTTGAGGCGATTCATAACTTGTCCCATCCCTCCATTTGAGCAACCCGCCTATTGGTCAAGCCTGGGCAAAAACTTGCATCACCTGCCAGAGCAAAATTGCATCGCCAATTCAAAGCTCCACTGAGCACCTTCAAAGTTCCTCACCATCGCTTTGATCATATCAATGTGGATTTAGTCGGCCCACTTCTACGTTCACAAGGCTACACCTACCATCTTACTATTGTATTCACCAGGTGGCCAGAAGCAATCACCTTAACAGACATTTGTACCACCACTTGTGCACGTGTCCTAATCACTAACTGGATAGCTTGGTTTGGTATTCTTACAAAAAAGATGTCCTCAGATCGAGGGAGCTAGTTTACTTCTGACTTGTGGAATTCACTGGCAAAGTTCCTTGTATGACATTGTCAAACGACAGCTTACCACAGGCCAATGGTACAGTTGCACGATTTCACCACCACATGAAAGCGGCAATATAAACCCACCTCACAGGACCCAACTGAATTGAGGAATTACCATGGGTTCTCTTAGGGATATGTGCAGCCCCTAAGGAGGATTTAGGAACTTCAGCTGAACTGGTTTACGGTGAACCACTCAACAGTTCCAGGTGACTTTATCTCTGCTTCTCCTAGTACACTGCAGCCCACTTCGTATTAAGGGATTCTCTGAGAACAAGTTGGCTCCCTAGCACCTGTACCAACTTCTCAACATAGGCTACAGGCTTTCTCTGTGCCAAAGGACCATTCAAATTCATCAGCCCGGGAGATAAGGTTTTCTTCGTATCAATTGACAGACGGAAACCTGCACATCTCGCTGCCCCTAAGCCATGAAAACGACCTCCAAAAATGACCTCAAACCTGCAACTCGGACAGACTCTGCCTTCTGCACAAAGAACACCAGAAGTCCTGCCACACCAGTTATCTTTGATACACCTCTACCCATAATAACACAAATGGTTGTCCCCACTGTCAGAGACGGCCACCAATTCACTATCAGTGACTCAGTTCCATGGTTCAGGGGTGGGGGGCGGACTTTTCTGGGATGGTGTTTCTCACCTCAACTGACAAACCACTGCCTTCACACCATGAACTGTCACAAAGACTTTAAATGCTCTCTCATATAACCTGATATAAGCCGATTTTATTGATTTTTTTAGCTTGAAATTTGGAATAAATCAGTTGACTAAAAGTCATTCATGTGTTCACATGCATTTGTATAGAAATTCAAGTTATCATATTATTATTTTCATCAGGTCAGTGTGATGCAGGTTGGCACAGTTTTGGTGGACACTGCTACAAACTCAACTATGACATTTCCAGCTATGATCAAGCAAGTGGAAGATGTAAACTGCAAAATTCAAAGTCAGATCTTGTAGTCATTGATAATTATGCTGAACAACGCTGGTTACAAGGTAAAGATAAACTTGAATTAGAAGCCAAATGTTTTTTTAGACATAGGTTATAATTTATGCAGGGTAAATTGATATAAGAACCCAGTTCATGTGTAAGTCAAAAGCTTTGACCAACTAACGAAGGCATTTTTACCTCAACTATAAAGACCACGTTATAACCAAAATTTACAATTAGTTTTATAAACAATGATAAAAAATTAAATCATAACATTTTAGATTCATAATAAGATGTAAATGGTACAAGTGTCATTTCAGATAAAATTGACTCTTCATCAGATGTTGATGGTCTTTGGATTGGATTAAATTCTAAACAACAAAAAAATTTCTTTGTTTGGTTGAATGGTACCACTCCGGTGAGTCCAGTTAATGACCTATATATTGTGCATATAATAATTGTAAACACTCCTCTCAAGCTCTTGGTAAAAGCTTTGATCATGACTTTTACTGAACCAATTTCCATGGTTGTTTATCAGGGATAAAGTCATGAAACAACATCAAATCTTCAATCAGTTGATTTCACAGCATCACACTACCGCATCAGTTAATTCGCATAATTCCCTGTAGTTGTAAGAAAAAGGTGCACTTTTTATATACTCTCGATCAGTTTGGTTTGAACTGAGTTTGCATGCCTATGCGAAACTTTTGTGTAAATGGAGGGAATTTTGGCCATAAGTCTTACAATACTGTCTGCAGAAAAAGATACAAATGCTATGGCTGTACATTCCTTTCGTGCCTTTAATACTATTTTGCTTGTCTAACAGGCTTCTTATACTAACTGGGATGCTGGAATGCCCTCATACCTCAAGAGTGAAGCTTGTGTATCTGCCACAGGAACTTACAGGAAAGCTGAATGGAAGGACGAGGACTGTATGGAGAAAAATGGTTATCTGTGTGAAAAGCTTGCTGGTATGTAAACAGTTTTACCTGCAGTACTTAAAAAAGAGTGTTGAACTTTAGCTATATCCCCTACTTCGAGCTACACCAAACTCAACCAAGCCCCCTGACTGGAGACGTCTGAAATCCCACATTACCTTTAGCATAACTCAGGATAATTATACCAATCCCTAGCTGGGAATACAGCTGCTTAAGATACAACAGGTCAAAATTAAGAGAGATGATTTTCTTCTTAAGGGAGTGCTGGACACTTTAGACAGGCATAGCTTAGCCCCCACCATGACAAGAGGAACTGAGCAGATGCTCTGTAACTCTTTGCTCCACTCTGCCCAGGTTTACATTCGGAGCTGGCTATGGACAGTGATGGCAATCGGGCATGTAAATTGATTTTGCTCTCGTAGGTTTGAGATCAGGAAAAAACTACTTCTTGGAACCGAGTCAAGAATGTCGTCATTGAAATTCCATGGTGTGGGCTAGATAAGGATGGATAACTAAATAATCACAGCTTGACAACTCATTATTATGGTTGCCGGAAAAAAGAAACTTTTAAAGCAAGGCCTAAAAACCAAAATTAGAGCTTTAGGCCCGCTTGGAATTTGAGCAATGAACCCGTGAAGTGTAGCGAGTAATCGACTGCTCATAATCTTAATTATTAACGTGCTATTTTGACAAATTTTGACCTGTGGGTGATAGATATGTCCCGAAAATCTATTCCTGATTCTTCTTAGGACTTTTAAAATGTGTTGTTCCATTGCAAAATATCTGATTGTATATATTTTGTCTCATTGACTCTCTCGCCTTATCCAAATATAGCGGCATTGGTTCCCAAAGGTACAGCAACAGCGTGAGGTGCCACGATCGAGTAATCTTTACCCGCTTTAGCTTCAGCAACATGAAGCCACATCTAGTTGGAGACAACTGATGTTAAAACACCTCAAAAACAGAAAATACTGTTTGTAGCTACTTAACAAGTGTGACTGGTCCCCAGTGTTATGACATACATAATTATGTGGTACACACATACCAATGATGATGTGGCCTGAGAATTTGCAAGAATTTAATAAATTGATCAGGATGGAATTCCTTAGTTATTTAGTTGCCTATCTCAGTATACATTAGTAGCTTGCAAAAAAAAAAAATAGATCACAAAATGAGTTGTACATATGCTGTGTCAGCACACATGATCATTTGCTATTTATACACCAGAGTTAGGACACAATAAAATCCTCACATCTAATCCCAACAGGTTTTGCATCAGTTGGATAGTGGATTTTTACTGTAGGGGAGACGGGAGGGGGCCCTTTGGGACATGGGTACATTGGGACTTCTGCAATATCTGGGTAAAAAACAACTTCAGAATCCAAGGCTGGCCTCAAACTGAAGTAGGGGAACATCTTCATTTTATCTGTGGAAACCATCAAGATCAAGTAGATAATTTCATGTTATTTAAATTTTCCCTTTATACTTTTGAACCCTAGCAGTAGTATTCTCATACAGCATGGGTGATAGTGTGAACAGGGTTTTTTTTAAACCACTGCATGGGGACCATTGAGACAGTCAGGTCGAGGTACATTTGGACAGTGAGGTGACTCTATAATTAATGTTGAATATTTATATTATCAAAGAATGGCGAGAACCAAAAATATTAACTTGAGATAAATAGTTAGAGTGGCCCTGACCTCAAGAAGAGAGGGTTTGATGCTGTATTGCAGGGAAAGACTGTCATCAGACTGTCAAAGCTTGATCCTATATTCATGTCTCCACAGGTATTTAAACTGGTAAAAAATAAACCAGTAATGAGTACAAGATATGAGTTTTGCTGGCTCGATACAAACATCCAAAAACTATACTTATCATAATTATCTTTACGTATTAATTGAAAATATTGTTACTTTAAGCTATTTGACTTATCACCCATAGCCCTTATTTTTTAGCTAACCATAATTTTCAGTTGTGTCTAACAAATTTTAAAATATGATTCACTATCTAAATTTAGACTTGTCAAAAAAGTTGCTGACTGAGATCCTACTGAACGAGTGCATACAAAAAGATAAGATATGATACAATTTTATTTGAAGTCGGTGGTGATACAAAATACAATAAAGCACTAGCTATAAAAGCTGTGTCTGTCGCATTGGTACTTTCCCTCCTGTGTACAAGTGGCGGCAGCTAACACATGGATGCTTGTCAAGAGGTAAAGTTATGGCCAAACTTTTTTCATAGATAAACTGGTACTGATATGTGAAATGGAGTGTAAAACTGCTTAACAAAACACAATAATTCCAAACAAAAATGTGTAGAAAAAAGGTGAGGTACATTTGTCAATTTCAGGGGGGATGATTCCCAAAAAGTGGGGGGTATATATCCCCTCATACGTATGTTCGTGCTGCTGGACAACCACTTGGGCTGCTGGACATCAGGTTTGGGCCATTCAATCAGCGTAGCACCCTCTGAAATAGTGTTCAAGTTCAAGTTCTTTATTGGGAATAATATTTAACATAAGCACATTTAAACAATAATTCAATATAGAAAAGAGCATTCCCCTGCCCTGACACAAAGAATTATGTACAGGGTGTGCCATAAAAACTTGCACAAGGCATCTCTACTTTCGGGATAGCTCTAGGTTACTCAAATGCTTATGAAGTCATTTAAAGTTTTGCCACATTTAGTTAGGGGTATAAGCAATTGGTCATTGTGATATTTTTGATCATATAATGTTAGACAATATCAGTATCTGAATTATTGAGAGGGTGTATGCTGCAGGGCTTGTTCTGAGTGATACACATCACAGAAGTCAAATTTCTGTCTGCTTGCATGGTGTCTCTAGTTGCAGAAAGTTTACAAATTAGATATTTCCTAGTTACTACACCTCTGAAGCCATAGAAAATATCATATTTGCACAGAATCCTCCTTCAATGTTTTTTATATGTGCATATATATATCAAGGTATTAGATGATAAGAAGGTTGGTTCCCGTTTTGATTCAGCAAGGTCATGAAATTAAAATGGAGAAATATAATGGCATGCCAGAGGGACTTTTTGAATTTACAACTAATCTCGAAATAATCACATGATTTTCAGGAGGATTGGCCAGTAAATTAGACAGAAAAGACAGAAAACTTACCAAAATCCAAAATGGCACTTTCCACCTCAAAAGTCTCAATGCTCTACCTTCTTATTAAAAATGAATCTATTTGCCCTATTTTTGGCGGCAAAGGTCAAGAAAGGTGTCTGTAACACATCTGTATGATCAGTGACATAATCTAATGCTTATATTGCAAAAGCCGAGGTGAAAATCACCCGAAGGTGTGATAAGTGTGCATGTGCTATATTTAGATCCATATTATCTATAATTCTTGAGGAAAAACGAAAATATATTTATAAACATAATTTAGGACTATTATTACTTTCGTGTGTATGATTGCAGCTGCATGTGATTACAGTCAATTGAGGTAATAACAAAAGAGGTAGCAGTAGCTGCTTGTGCAAGTTTTTATGGCGCACCCTGTATATGGGCCAGAGATAATTATTTACAATTTAAACATGTACCATTCTATAGACTAAAAAATAATTAAATTTTAAGATTTACAAACACCTTGGGTAAATTGGAGGATCTAAGCTATTATGTAAAATGTAAAATTTTAAATGTTTCTTATCATAATTTCAATGATGTTTATGTTTCTCTTTATCTAGATGGTGATGCTTCGTATTATGACTTCCGATATAACAGTAGTGTCTACAAGGTATTGATGTCGCAGTTTACACCTGAACACGGTAATGAATACTGCAAGAAAATTTTGGGAATCAACTCATCATTGATTCTTTTTGAGACTGAGGATGAACTGAATTACATTATGAGAGAATTGGATGCAAGAGGCCAAGCAAAGTCAAAGAGGTATTGGACAAAAGGGAATTTGGAAAATACACCGACCACTTTATATACAACACCACGTCCATCTTCACAAACAGGACCACCAGGTAGCAATTTATTATTTTTTATTTTTTTTTGCTTTTTATAATGTTATTTATACAAGCCAACTGTGTGGGCAGTTGCCAATTTACAATTTGTTTTAGTCCTGCACTATCTATCCATCCATCCATCCCTCCCTCCATCCATCCATCAATCCCATTCATCCATCTATCTATCTATCTGTGATTCTAATTTATTGTCCTGTGATTTATTTAATGTTTATGCCATATTTATTTTTAGATTATGCGAGCCGAACATGTCTCGAGCTGTGGTTCGAAGCATATGGTCCTTGGCAGAGCCGGAAATACAGACCAAAACTACGTCCAAAGGCATGCTGTGGAGAAACATCTATTATCTGTGAAAAACACATCAGTAAGAATGTATTTTTCTTAATTTTTCATGTTGTTTGAAAGCATTATTTGGAAAAACAATTAATTCTAACATATAATTACAAAATGCAATTAAAAATCCAATATCTGATTTTTAGGTGATTCTATACTTGTTTTTTTGCTGATGTTCAAACACTAAAAGATACTTTAATTGCTTCTCTCATTATGTGAGCTACGATTATTGTTTTCTACTTTTTCTTCAGATCCAAAACTAACAATGGATAATAAATATGACTTTGCGCTAAATTCAAGTATTTATCGTCTTGTGGATGAAGAAATGCTTGATCATGACTCAGCACATAGCAACTGCGCTGACCTGTTAGACAATACGGGAGGTCTGGCAGAGTTTGAGACTTGGGACGAACTTGAAGCAGTGAGCAGAGAAGTGCTAGCGCGTCACATCGGAGAACATTTTATCTACTGGGTTGGTGGTGATCCTTTAGATGAAAATTCAACAAGTGTTGATCCCAAAGTAGATTCTGATGGTGGTGAGTAATTTAGAAAACAATGAAACCCTTCAGTCAAAACTATTCCTGAGAATCATGGAAATTATATGAATATCAGGATGGTATTAATTACATACCTTTTTTATTGCTATCCTGGGTTTGTTATCTTCAAAGTAGTCCCTAAATCATCCTAGTTCAACTATTGGTTTTACCTTCAATTTTTGTTGCATCACATTTTTTTAGTAAGTCATTCAAATTTACCTTTCAGGTTCACACTGCATGATAATAGAGTATGAACCATCCAAATTAAAGACCACTTTTGATCCTACGATGACTTTGAAATCTACTGAATGCACTGGGGCGAAAAAGTTTCTGTGTGAGCAGAAGGGCATACAAACAAACGTGGATGGTAAGTCTCAGATTCTAACACTTATATAAGCAATAGAATCTCTCTAGGTGCAATGAAGCACAAGTTTTCACAGTGTGGTCTCCCGCCTTAATGTAAAATTGTTATTATAATGTTCATTTTCATGGAAAATTGCAAATAAATGTACTTGGATCAGTTATTGCTTATACACTCATGTGAACATGCACAATATTGAAAATAATTTAGCTCTGTTAAATGACATTTCATAGGTAAATGATAGATATAAACACACCATTTTTTGTCAGGTAAGTGCACAATATCCTTCCTGATTATATCTGTTCAAAATACAAATAGTTCTTTTCATTGTTTTGACAAGCAGATGTCAGTGGAAGTTTCAAAGACCACATGGAAAAGTATGCATCAGATTCTGATTACAGAGCCCAGTTTTTGTCAGGGTCTGGTTGTGTTGGACCATGTATAGGTAAGGATACATAGTGCTTATGAATAAACTTCACGGTATATAGAATTGAACAAAAACTATAAATATGACCAAAACTCGAGTGGGCGTTATTTATGGCTATTACTATAGGGGTAGATTAATTATGTTTCTTCTGTAATCCCAACATACTTTTGTAAAGTCTGCCTCATGAAAATGGTGGTAACACTGTGGGTGTAGATCTCAGTGCTTGGTCAGCACCGTTTTCTTCCGAAAGGCTTCCTCCTGTTCTTAATCTATGTAAATGACCTTCCTAACATTTCTAAACTTGCTAAATTCATAATATTCGCAGATGACACTAACATAATATATTCTAGTCCAGATATTCTAAATATAGTGAGAAAAGCTAATGATGACCTTAAAAATGTCAATAAATGGTTTTGTGCAATAAATTATCCCTTAGTCTCATAAAAACTAAATATGTTATATTTGCAAATAAAAGTAAACTCAAAGTAAATTCCCTAGAAATTTTGAAGTTCTTGTAAATAATATAAAGATTGAAAACACTAGGAGATTAAATTTCTTGGAGTAACTCTACAAGATGGCTTAACTTGGACTTCACACATTCATGATAAATGCAAGAAAGTTTCCCAGATTCTAGCAGTCCTAACAAAATTAAAACATAATTTACCTAAACACACACTAAAAACTATCTATAATGCGCTCATTGATCCTCTTTTAACATATGCTATCACTGCCTGGGCTAACTTACCAAATAGTGCACTGAAGAGATTAAACTTACTCCAAAAAAGAGCAATTAGAACCATTAACAAGGAAAAAGATGATAGCCACACTGAACCTCTGCTCAAATCTTCAAAATTCCTCAAAATAAATGATTGCTATAAGATAAAATGTTGTAAACTGTATCATAAAAAACTGAAGGGCATGCTACCAAATCACCATAGATCACAGCTATTAACAAAAGCTAAATATTTACAGAACAATATACATACACGCCATTTACATGATATACATATTTTCCCAATAAAAACTGAATTAGATAAAAGGCTACTGAATTATAGTGTTGGACAATTTGGAATAACTTGCCAGAAAGCCTCAAGTCATTAAGTAATATATCACAGTTTTCCCTTTTTCCAAACTGCTAAAGAAATTCTACCTTTCTCAATATCAGGATAATTGTAATGTAGAAAACTGTTACACATGCAAAAGGTAAATTCATCCAATTTTATCTATTTGTCAAACCTTCTTCCTTCATAAATTCAGAATTAATTTCCTATTGATATTTGTAATTGCAACTGCTGATATTTAAAATTTGCGTGTAAAATGTAACTTATGACATAACATGTATTCATACTTACATACTATAATTATATGTATTTGGTATGTTGTAATCATGTATTGCAAATATGACTTTAATTGCCGAAAAATTAAATAAATTCAAATAACCACACCGTTCAACTTGTCATTGAAAATGGTTACTGATAAATATCATACTCCACCTAGATAGTTTTGCTACTGTTCTTAATGGGATATAAGCAATGAGAACATTAGTTAACTCCCTTTCTGAGTGCAAACTG
Organism: Alitta virens; assembly: GCA_932294295.1. Lineage (NCBI taxonomy): Eukaryota > Metazoa > Annelida > Polychaeta > Phyllodocida > Nereididae > Alitta > Alitta virens. Next base: position 30,857,472 of record OW028582.1, read on the forward strand.
AACTTTAATTGCTTAATAAGAGCAGTTAGACAAATCAAAGCAATCAGACAAATTATTAAGTATGTCTAGTGGAGTATAAGTTACTTATATCCCTCATAGTCAGGAGTTACAAAACTAACATTTTTTTTGGTTAACTTGGGGTATAACTATTACTTGTGAAGGCAGCAGCAAACCCATCAAGGTTCAGTTCAGATCTGTTACAAAGAGCCGAAGAACCGTTAAATGCCATAGAGATATGTATAAATGAAAGTTATTGAGTGGCATCAAACTATCATATTTAGAGAGATTAGGATATATATCTAGCATTTTTGTTAGTTTGAGTCCAGTTATGATTATTTACGGACTGAGTACTAGAAGTACTACTTACAGCAAGAACAGTACTAAGTTTACTTTGTGCTATGCCAGAAAGAGTATATTGAAATCAATTAACAATGTTTTGATTTACTACAGGGCTATACTAATGTAGATTTGAGAATTATTGATCAATGTGGACTGTTGTAAGATGTTTCCCATCTTTTTATCTCATTATAATAATTGGTTTATCTAGTGATATTGACTAAACTATGCTCTGCATGTGTAAAAAGCTGTCTACTGGAATACATAAATAAGTTACTTGCAGAGCCATCTAGTGCAAATACATAGAAACATAGATAATATCTATGTGTACGCGTCATATTACTCTGTTTTCTCTTTCTTGTTTTCTAGGTCTCGCTGTCGCACTGCCGTTCGTTGCCATAGGAGCAGTATTGATTACGGTTGCATATTTTTGGCTTATACGAAGGTGAGAGAGTAAATATTCTTAGTATTGTTTCTTATGACCCAAGCAAAACATAAAATGCCATTTATGTCAGAATGAATCGAACTTTCAAATAAAAACCCATAGTCTGATGACTTCAAAATGTATGAGAGGACATTTTGTTAAGCCCATGACTCATTTTTGTGTTATTGCTCCACTGGAAATCTGTGACGGAACCTAGAAGTCAGAACTCAGAAACTATTTACTGTTCCACAGAAATTTGGTACATTAGAATGAACAGTAGTATTAAAAGCAATATCTATAATATATAGTATATGGACATTCTGAAGAGGGGAGACTTCCTTAAGACAAGTGCAATGTTGCTGACAGGATGCCACCCCAATGGCGTTCTGTCCTGTCGAGAGATGGAGCTACGACCACACAGGTCTCGCAATTGTTCAATGACGTCATCAACAAAAGGTCAATCAGTGCATTTGATGACGTTACAGTTGGATGACGTCATTAAACAATAGCAAGACCGGTGTGGTCGTAGCTCCATCTCTCGACAGGACAGAACGCCATTTGATAGGAACCAACACACTCCATAATAGAAATTAAACAATTAAGAGAAAATGGAGATCATCAGTTGTTTCTATATAAGGGCAGAGGCAAAAAAAAAAAATACTAAAATATAACGGTTATAAGGCAATGACAAATTAACAAAAAAAGAAGAAGAAGAAGAATAAAAAATAATAGGAATTATAACCAATAATTACAAATTATAACCAATAATTACAAATTGCCTGTAACTGATTCGATAATAAACAATCGTAATGAATATACTAAAATTATAATATTGTGCACATGATTAGTCCAAAGAAACCATTATAGATGTCTTTTGATGAAACTCACTTGCCAAATGTCAACAATTTGTAATATAAATAATACATAACTACTGTCGCGCCATCTAACTCAGGCTCTTTTGATTTATGGTCATCGATTCAAGTTCCTAATATTATTCAAGGAATACAGAACCAAAATTAGGATGTTACACGCTGTTTACGAAGCAATTTAGAGCGGCAAACATTGAAGATTCAAGGGTCCTTAGCAAAGACATGTAGACATAACTATAGATGTATTTCAGAAATTAACTGTGTATGTCATTCTACCAATTTAACGTTATGTTATTTTCAATTTATGTCATCAAGTTTTCTATTCCACCAATTCAAATTTATGTTATTTTCTTAATGCATTTATAAATTGAGCCCTTAGAAGTGACGTAAAATTTGTCTAAGAGGGATTTCCTTGCCTCTGTTGTATCTACTTTCCCCAGGGGAAAAAACAATTCAGGTTTAGTGCAGTTTAGCGGACTCAAATGTATAATATATGTGTCGATTTTAGCGGGGGGTTTGGGCGTAAGCATAGGCCTGGCAACGAGGCTAGCTAAATATGGTCATATAAATTTAGGTTCGCTATAATGCACCTTTCCAACAATTCTTTTCATTTTCATAATTTTTCATGAATGTTTATTTGAATTATTTCAGACAATCACCGTTTGCATTTAAATTTAACCACGCTGACGATGAAGTTCGCCTCACAATGTGATCTTAGTGAAAACAATTCATCTGAGATATTCCAATATGTGCTGTGAAAGTGTTGTATCGTCACTCCAAAATTTTTTTTAGGCAATCAAACGGCGGATCGATTTCAGCCAATAAGAATACTTTATATCAACCTAGTTTTTAACTAATGTTATTTGGAAACCTCATTTTTGTGCAAAACAAGCAATGAGGCATCAACTTGGATTATATAGTTTTTATTTGACAAAATGTAAAAGCAGATATAAGAAATACATGTATGGCATAATTGGAGTTTTAGAAACTGGCAAGAAGATACATTGTAGAGACATGTAGGTAAAAGAAAATACATGGCTAGAACTACATGAATACTGCTAGGTGAAAATGACTAAAATGGCAGTTAAAATAAAACATAAAACTACTAGAGTCTTTGACATAGTATATATATATATATATATATATATATATATATATATATATAGTCACAAGAAATGTGGGATACCCTCAAGGAGTGCCAAAAGTAGTGCAAAGTCCCTACTGGAATCCCACATAAGAGTCTGGATGCTGCAAGAGTCACTGGATGGCATTGCACCTGGCCTGGCCAAAGCGCTGGCCCAAGGATGGTTATTCTGGTAGCTGACAGAGGCCCCCAAGGGTTATGTTATATTGTTGCTTGATTTTGCACAAAAATGCATTTGTCCATGCAAAAATGTTTTACTATATTACAAATAAAGAGGATGGCTGTTAAATTTGTTGCTTGATTTTGCACAAAAATGCATTTGTCCATGCAAAAATGTTTTACTATATTACAAATACCGAGGATGGCTGTTAAACTGTTGTTTGTTAAATTGTCTGAACATTTTTTATTTTGACTGTCTATAATTGTTATGAATGATAGAATTAAGCAGAATTTTATTTAGAATTGTTAAAAAGAAAAAAAGTAAACCTTCCCATAACCTGTCCCATTGTCTGATGTTGTCCATGTGGGATTTTTATTGGTCAAACATTGGATCAACACTGGGCCAACATTAGGCCGATCTTAATTTGATTGGATTATATATCTTGATTTATAATGAAAAAAATATGAAAGTTCCCATGCGTTTTTGTTATGCAATAGTTATTATGTAGACATTAAAATATTTGATTTTACTTATGCATCGATACAGTTTTCCATGCAATTAACAGTTAGTAGTTTTTAATGTATTGTGATTTATAATATGTTGTATGAGGGTGTAATAATGTTCATTTATGTACACAATATTTTGATAAATATTGTATTTACTATCCATTGTTTCAATTCTTGAAATTGGTTTTGCTCTTAATTGTTGTTTACCTATGATATGAAAATATTGATCAGTCTGTTTAAGGATTGTTATAAAGCGAATTAAATTTGGACTTGTTGTCTTGTCTTAATTGAGTTTTGAAAATGGCTGTCTCGATTAGAGGCCGGGCCTCCATTAAGTCATTCACAAAGTAAAAGTTCGGCAATAAGAAACAATAACTGAAAATGGGCTAGAAATCACTTCAGGTGGACGAAATGTAAGGAGCTGTAATCCAGGTCAAATATCTTGATTGACCCCCTGTGATATAATTTTGCCTTGATGACTTAATTTAACGCCTTATATGCAAATTATATATGAGGGGCGTTTTTCAAAATGGCTACAGTCTGTAATAAAATAGTGGTAAAATGGGTAAAGATCATGATAGAAACATGATCTTAGGGTCTAAACATACGTTTTGTAATGGGCACATCGGATTTAAGTTATCCTTTACCAATAAAGAGATAGAGGCTTTTCAACATGTTCTTTTTTTTTCAAGCAATGCCTTTATTATCCCCATGAAAATATGAATTAAAAATGTTATCAATGAGTCGTCTATACTTTCCTTAAAGAAAGACTAAATCACTTTTTCAATGGTTAAAAATCATACTTAATTACAGTTTGTGGCCAAGAAACATCACTTTATATATATATATATATATATATGTGACGCACCATGTAAAAAGGGGGCTAATGGGTGGATTTTTCAAAAATTAGTTTTTGATGGCAAGTAATTGTCTAACATGTGTAGTTTATGGAAATGTAAAAAATTTCCAGATATCTCAATATTTAGTGGTCATTTGGGGTATTTGAAAATTTGATGTTTTCGCGCACATAACCACTGAGACGTAATGAGCAGCAACACAGGCACTTGTTAAACTATGCATTACGTTTTATGGCATATCTTCGTTATCTGTCGTTCAAAACTTACGTGATTTGGATATGTGATAATGAGGTAACTTTTCTATACTCAACTAAAATTGTGAGCTGCTACAATAATCACTTTTTGTAAAATTTAACATTAAAATTGGCGTCTTAAAAATCCGGTTTCTGACGTAAAAACAACCTCTGTATTTGGTTTTTTATCTCGGTTGCTCATTCACCAACAATTACCAAAATCTAGCATTGTGTTTGTCATGACATTTTCTAAATTTTTCTGGAATTTCATCATTATATGTGCAACATTTTTAACACAATTGAGCATCAAACATGGGCTACCAGCTGAGGTTAATATTCTTACTATAGAAGCCTACTAGTGCCACACACAACTTCTTTTTTTTTTTAAGTTTTTTTTCTACATAGCATCTGAATGTTTTTAGATTTGTGTTTTTTGATACAATTTTTTTTAGATTTGCGTTTTTTGCTGCATAGAAATCAAATTTTTTTTAACTTGCGTTTTTTGATACATATTTCTTTGGATTTGTGTTGTTTGATACATAATTTTTTTAAATTTACGGTTTTGTTGCGTAACTTTTTTAATTTGCGGTTTTTGATACATAATTTTTTTCATATGCGTTTTTTTCTACATAATTTTTTTTGCCATTTTTTGGTACATCATAATTTTTTTTGGTGTTATTTCCCACATATTGTTTTTCAGTATGCATTCTTTGCTACATGATATTTTTTCATCTGTGTTTTTGGCTACATAATTTTTTTTTCCAGGGTGCATTTATGCAAAAATAAAATTTTATTTTGCAGTTTTTATCATTTGTGACTTTTGCTAAATAATTCGTTATTATGTGTTCTTTGCTACATGATTGTTCATCTTTTTTGATTTTTGCTACGTAACATTTTTTCACTTTGTTTTATCCAACATAATTTTTTTCAGCATGTGCAATTTTTTTGAGTTGGTGTTTTTCATTACATAAATTATTCTAAATTATATATATATTTTTTACATTACATTTGAATCTTTTTTGCTATTATTCGCAAACATTTGCGGAAAAATTATGTGGCAAAAAACTTTAACATTTGCGAATAAACGCAAATATTTGCAAATAAATGCAATATTATTTAACTCCTTCTTGAACCATTTGAGTGAAAACGAAAAAAAAAAAAGTGGCCAAAAACGCCAAAAAAAAAAAGTTGTATGAGGCACTAAAAGGCTTCCATATATGAGAGTTAGAACATATAGAACTAAAAGGGGACAGCACTAATTTTGATCTAATGCTAAAATTATGACAAATATACCAAATGATAGCTCAAAGGCTCTACTTTAGGTATATAGGTAATGATGCTCTGAGTATTATTTTGGACAAATTGGGGGACATCATAAAAAGGTCAGTTTTTCTAGAAAACAAGCATGGTGACCCCTCTTTTTTATTGTTTCATATAGATTATTATAATAAGTTACAGTCGGGTACAATGTTATATTAAATTCATATGGCTGGACATTTTTTAATTGCAAGATTTGTAAAAAAAAATTCCCTTTAAAAAATTAAGTCTTTTTGAATTGGCTTGCATTTTCTTTGGATCCCCTGAAATTATTGTTCTCTTTTGAGTTTCTAATGAAAATGGTCTCAAAATGTTCCTGAAAGTCCACTGCATGCAATAACATCACCTGCTTTTATAGTTATAGCATTGCAATTAAATTATTAATTATTAGGCTGGATATGAGTCTGAATGAGTGGGGAAAAGCACAAGAATAGAAAACATCCAATAATTTGAAAATTAGCATGCTGACCCCCCCCCCCCAATTTGTTTCCATATTTTAGCTTTATTATCCCAGGCAGAGGTTTGAGGTAATGCAGACCAATTGTAGACTGCAGAACTTGATTGATTTCTTTATTTGTAGATCTAGTAACATTGCCAAGCTGTTCCTAACTTGACACTGTTGACTTTCTGTATATATACTCCATTAACAAGTTATACATGTAGTGTGTGTGCAGGTGGATTTGTCACACTTAATTTCTGAAGCAGAATTCCAACGCTATTGTATATACATTGATATAATTTGGTATCTTATTAGTCTGTATGGCCAAGTTGTGACTTTTGATAGTCTCATTGACATGTCTCAACTTTGTTTGAAGGATTTGGGAACATTTTTACAGATTATTTTGCTTTTCCAAAGCAGTACTCGAATACTACTGCACCTACATGCTTTGTTATTATATGTCTAAAATATTTTATTTGTGCCTTTTGGTGTCCTTATGGCCATAAATACTATAGAATATTGTGAAAAATTCATGTTTTCTAAAGCCTGTATCAACGGGGTCTCACCTACTAGTGTACCTAAACACATGTTATTTGTCTTCTAAAATGTCTATATCGTAATACTTTAAATTTCGAAGCTTCATTTTGACATATATTGCCCTTTCTTTTTTATAATTGTGGAAATTATGCAAAAATTGCTGAACTTGTGTTGTTTGCTACATTTCATAACCCCTGGTACTCTATGATACACTGATATCACAAACCTTTGGAGAAATAAGCGTACAGTGCCTTACAGAGGTATCCTGGACCATGCATGCTAGCAAATATGCCCCCCATTATAATTCTTCTCATGACATAAAAGACACATGCATTAATCACACAAGTTTTTTCAGATGAATATTTAATGATATCAATAAAAAGATGCAGAAAATCAAATTATTATACTATTATATACAGCTGTAACATTATGCAATCACATGCATGCTAAATCCCTTTAATCAGGCAATTTGATAAGATGCTATTGTTGAACCCAGAATTCTTTTTTTTGTTGTTCAGACATACCCTACTAGTCATATAGTGGTTATACTGGGGAACTTTCATTTGATATTTTCGGCACTTATCAGGTGAATGCAGGAATCTGATAGCAGCTGTTGATAACTTCTTCTTTCTGCCCCACCCAGGTTGATTAGCCACTGTACCTTTAGCTTTGAATTTGCGAAATAATGCATCCAACTGTGTCTTCTGAAATATTCAGTATCTTAGCTATTTTTGTATCATTTTCCTTGCTTGTGCAATGCCAAAATCTCTTCTCTGATGTTTTTGTGAGTATTCTCTTGTTTGAGCCATGTCTCCAGTTGACAATGACATGAATCTAATGATTTAAGGCAGTGATTAAAACTGGAACACCAGCACTCAATAACCCAATTAAAGCTGCTTGTTTTCAGTTTTTGTTATTCACTATTTGAACTGTTTGAACAACCCCAGATTTGCTAATCTGCGCTTTTATGAGTGATTGCATGTAGGGGTTGAATAATTTTAAGAAGACAGCTATAATTAAAAGTAGTATATCGTGATTCATCAGAAAAAAAAAACCTTGTCTCGTATTTGTTTAGTTGGTATATTTAAAGCAAAAAAAAAACAGCTAATATGCAAAAAAATCACACAAAATCAGGTCATGCCTGCCATTTAAGTGCACGGTCTGACTAAACTTTAGCCATTATTTTACTCCCTGGGTAATATACTTGAAATAAAAAAATCTAATATTGTAAAAAAAGAAAGATAACAAGAAAGGTGTGGTGTCCTGTATATGCTGAGGTAAAATACCCCACCCTTAGGGAAAATGTGTACCATAGTGTGGACACCTAGCCTATATCATCTCATCATTACATCTACCCCTGCCAGTTGGTCATGTAAGCTGACTAAGCTTCAGTAGCATTGAGGCATTTAACAAAAAAAGGATAATGCATACCTGTTATAATGAGTGAATGAAAAGATTAGAATAATTATGAAAATAAATCATCATTTTCCAATTTCTGACTGAACTGATATCTTTGAGGTCAATTTATGATTATTATGAATAAATATATTTAAGAAACACATGTGATAGGTCAAGTCAAGTGCAATCCCAGCAAAATTTTGAGACATTGTTTATGTCTGGGCCATTATTTCTTGATACATTTTGTATTGTTGCTATTTTTTGTTACATGGTAGACTATTTACAACAAAAAATGTCACAAAATAATATTTTGTCAATCATTGAGATCTTAACCAATCAAATTAAATTAAACTTTGCAATGTATCTCCCACAGAACACATTGGCCAATGAGCTTCTGAAATAGGTGGACAATGTTTCCAATGCCTGCATAGCCTGCAGTCAGATGATTAATTTAATGTGTTAAAATCTGCTGTAATACTAAATAACTATTAACAACCCTTTTATACAATTTTCATGTAAATTCAAAGATCACATTTAGATTGCCCCAGACGTAGTCCCTTTCCTTAGATACAGTCCCTATTAGGAAACACGGCTTGGCAACCGTCATTACGTCTGCCAAATAAAAAAAGCCTGATTGTATCCAGGTCAGCAGGTGCTTTCTAGGCCAGAACAGTCTTCAGGCTTAAGACTGGCCCAAATTTTTTTTATAATTACGCACGCGTGGCTTGCTTGCATTTTCCCGCCAATTTCGCAGTTATGACGTCACCACCCGTAAGCCCCCTTTTCCCGTGGCGCGCCACATATATATAATTTTTATTGACAGTAAAATATCATCCATGAAATATATGTCATAAATAAAATGAAGAACAGAAAATACAGGAATACAGAAAATACAGAAATGTTCAAATAAAATTTGTAAACTAAATAAGCATATACAAATTGCATAGCTGGGCTATATTAGTTATTCATACTTTTAAAGGTTGGACTTCAAAGGTTTTTACAGGTACAGCCCTATGATTTTGGCATTTACACTAGAGTTTAAGGTAGACATTTCTAGGCTTGTGTGAGTTAAACCTACAGATAGTTCAGAAATATATGTACAATCTTTGAGGCTTACAGTTTTGTGACAAAATGTAATATAAGGAAACTTTTTCATTTGTTGCATTTAGAATTTTAAGACTTTTTTGCCAAAATTCTAAAGTGTATTTTGTGCTATATCCATGGCAACTTTATTCTAATATGGACAATACATCACACACTGCAAACAGATAATGTATTGTAAGGATCTTAAGCACAAAAAGTGTGATTATACCATTGCCAACACAAAACCCTGCCGAAACATTGGTCCTGATCACAATAAACATGCAGTGTGTGGTTATGTATATAGAAAAATTGGACCATTCAATGCGACATTGACACTTATAATATATGCCTTCTGTTTTATCACTTCGTCATTTGCCATGCATCAGTTCCTCCTAGAAATGTGTAAAAATTATGAAAAACCTGTGAATCGACAGATAAAATGGATACCACAAGACAGAGGGTTATCTGGATAACCCTCTTTCGGTCGCCCACAGTGAAGCTGCCAAAACAATCGCAATCTTCATTTTGGTATGTCAGAAACATAAAATATTACAAGGTGTCGCCACGGCAACAAAAACATAAGAAATCGAGTCAATTTATGCATTTTCCACGTAAGGAGTTTGTAAGAAATAAAGTGTCATTCATAGACATAATAAATTGCCTTGAGCATCATGCAGATAACCTGTCTAAATCTCTCCCATCAAATTTGGTTCTTTCCAGGCTGTGGTATCTGTGGTTTTTGGGGAGAACAAGCATAATAAATGTCCACTTGTTCTTGGCCATATTTTAGAGCATCGCAATGAACGGAAATTTTAGCTACAAGTCAAAGCCCAACTTTCTAACTAAAAACCCTTTTTTGAACCACATTACCAGAATTTTGCTATATTCTCAATTGTAATTTCTGCTGCTTCTTTGTGACTATAACAAATGGCTATAATTCAAAGTCCAAAAAAAAAAAAACACTATTGCAAAGATAGGAAACTTGCAGTTAATTTGTACAGAATGGCGTTAGTATGAGTTAAAAAGTTTAGATTTGACTTTTTGGTAACATTTATATCTATTTTTTGCTTCTCCATGACTTGTTTGTAATAAATAAGACCAACAATCAAGTGAACATTTGCTTTTGAGTTATACTATAGTGCCGTTTTTTCTAAATGACCGAATTAATTTGGTGGGGCAAACAGGAAGTCAGGTGTTAGTTGCCAAAAACTTATGAAATTTAAGATTATGTTCACCGTTTCAATTGCCAGTTGGTTTTGAGGCGAACAAACAAGATTGCAAGTCAAAACACTGATATTTTGTACATTTTAGTGATTTAGAATTCATTAATACAACTTACTGTTACAATGTCTCCTGAAATATAATGGTGTATTCGGCATGCATTATTATCATAGCAATAATCTTTCGAGAAACCAGAGGATTCTTTCAAGATGTCTTCATCAATACAGAAGCTACAGTGTCCTGTGGAAGTGTGGCTCGAACAGAAATAAATGACAGCAAGATGGAATGTAGACAGCTGTCAGAATGCATTGCTGTAACAAGAGAGAGAAGTCCAGCTGCGACCACAGTTCCTTGTCAAGGCTTATAAAATTTTAAAGTTCAAATACAAGCAATTCAGCAATGACATGGCAATATATACATTGTCAAAATTAACTTTTCAGCAGAAGTATTACCTTATCCAATAGGTACTACTCGGAGAAATTACCTGTTTATAAAATTTATCCCGACTACAACAATTATTTGCTACATAGTTTCTTCATCAGAAGCATACCGGTGTGAAACCAAATGCCAGAATTGGCAGTTACCTCATCCACGCCAGACAAATTCCAGCTCATTGCAACAACTGTCATCTTCCAAATTTAACCTGGGTAACAATGGTTTTAATCTGCATCAGCACACTTTTATCAAGGATACATAAAGACTTCACTGGCACAACAAGCACCTCAACACAGGAAGCACTACCATGCTGGATTGATACCATGGCACCAAAAGCATCATAACATTATATGGTTTCTTTTTTTTCTTTATTTCTTTGTTTTAAGTAATGCCAACTCTATTCTAAATTGATAACGAATTAGAATGCAACAAAGAAGATATTGTTGACAAATTTAATCATTATTGCACTAGTATTGGGAAACTGTTGGCAAAGGAGACTCCTACAAAAGAGAATCCTCATTGTATATCAATTCTATCTTCCAATCGTCAGTTAAGAAAAACGAAGTAGAAAGAACTATTTTATATCTGATAAGTACAAGTCCTGGCATTCCAGTAAAAAAGTTGTCATATCAAAGAAACTCATATATTATATACAACTATTTTTCTATAATACAGTTTACTATTGAAATTTTAGGAAAAAAGCAGCAAGTTGTATGTCTTAAATCTTTCCGTAACAGTAACACGTGGTATTCCCTTCCTGATTGCACGACAATTGCCAAAATCATCCCTATCTATAAGTCTGGTGACACTGGAAGTATAATTAATTATAGGCCAGTCTCTGACTTCGTAATATTTCAAATATGTTTGAAAGAGTCTTGCAATGTCAATCCATCTCATTTATAAAATTAAAAAATAATAGTCGGTTGCTATTAACAACGTCGGGATTGGTACAAAGACAGGATGGCTAGAAAATATCCCTTCAGGAACTCAAGTCAGACAATTACCTATATGGGGCATATGATATATGTAAAGAATATGAAAGAGAGATTCAGATATTGTTGAGAATATTGGTAGCCTTTAGATTTATAATAGCAGCAGGGTCTACCTTTGCAAAAAGGTCCTTCATGGAGTCAGCCACCTGACTGAAAACAGGCGCTCATATCATTTAGGCGATGTGACTTGTCACAGAGCGACTGACAGATTTCAGGGGAGCAAGAGGCACAGTATGGGAGCAAGGAATTCAACATCATAAATGATTTTATACTAACCATTAGAATACATTCACGCAGGCTTCTGTGCCAGGAAAAGAAATTCAACGTCAGATTCGGTAATTAAAGAACTACTTTGTTCGCTGCTACATTGAAATCAATGGGCACAGTAATTGACCTAATATCATCGCCTATACAGCAAAGTTGCGAAATCACCTAGTCTGGTCAGCCATGTAAAATCTAGACATGACAGTGGTGAGAAATGTGTTATACAATCAGTCTGATCTGTTACATAGTTATCTATTTGGCACACACACCATGAGCATTGAGCATGTGAAAGTACACAAGAGTGAATACTACATAGCCAAATGTGCTACGTGCGTTTTCCATGCGTTTGGATAAACGCATAGAAAACGCATGGTTTTTGCCTCATTATAATTAGCTAAAAACCATGCATTTTCCATGCGTTTATCATTCTCGTGGAAAGCGCATGTGGCACATTTGGCCATATGTACAATCTAGTGATTAATGCTTAGTGACGTGGAATGCAGTTGAAATTTCAATTAGTCAAATCATTAGCCAAGTATACAAAGTTGGACAATCAATTTTACACAGACACGTAACTCTTCGGGTTAATTCACTTGGATTAAAAGGCCGAGGTACTGAGATGTTAAAGTTGGATTAAAACATATTAGTAAAATAAAAAAAACTATATTTAAACGTTAATTACCCACAAATGAGCCACTATCTGTTCAAAAGTAACGGTTAGGTATGTTCAATATATAACTACATCTTGCTATACATATATTTATAAAAAATCAATTATTATCAATAACAGATACATACATACAATAAAACTATTAATGTTTCATTATAATTTTACAAAAAATATCCTCCTAGATTATTTTATCTCCACATTCAAAATTATGCATCAGCAAGAAACCCATAAATTCAACACTAGAAATAGATTATAACCTGACACATAAAGTAAAACATATATTTGCTGAGAATAGCATCGGATATCAACTGCCAATTATTCTTAACAAAACTCCTAACGTAACATTGGCTATAAATTGTACATAAAAAATTGGCTTTGGGACAAATACAAAACTGATTGTACAGTAGAAGATTGCTATACATGTCAACTAAATGGTACTGTGTAACACACTATATTTCACACTGTGCTTTTTGACATGCAAGGGGCACCCATGCTAGTGTCCTAATTGAGACAAAATGGGTGTCTGTGATACAAAACATCATTGTATTTTATTTTTGGGTCAAATAAATTAATTTTATATTTGTTTGTGACTGCAGGAAGACTTTGGGCAAGGGTGAACTCATCCATCTTTTTTCTGATAATTCGATATGCCCAGACATTGTTGTCTTACATGGTTGATTTGTAATTTAACACATTGTGATATAATCCAATAGCGTATCTGGGTTAAGTCATCTGATAACGTGGGATCTGGTTCCCGGATAAGCTGGAATAGGTTATTAAGTGATTCAGAGTTTGACACTTAACCTACTTTTTGTTCAAGACAGCTACTAATACCATAACAATAACAAAAAATTGTCGTATTTTACCATACAATACGTATGCAGTCAATTAACAATAATACAATACAATACAATACAATACAATATTGATGGTCATTTTGATACATATGTATCCAATATACTTTAAAATATCATATTAGAATTGTCCCTTGATTTTTTCTAATAAGTATTCAGCCCTTGTACAAAGTTCTTGCAGTCCACATGGGTCGTTCAAAATGTGCTTGTCTCAGCAGACACCCAATACAAGGCACAGTCTATTTATGTGCCATTGAACCCGGGACTTCAGTGTGTTGTATCTAGCTATACCTTGAACACTAGACCTGTTGTATTCATGAGTTATTATTGCTGGTGGTAAGGAGATATTCAACTCTGACTGTTACAATGGTTGTTTCCACATATCATTAAACAGAGTTCCATTTTCATGAGTTTAATATTTTATCTTCTTCACTTTGTGATTCAGTCTTAGTGTTCATCTGGGTCAAGTCATTCGATAAAGCTGGATCAACGTGCCTGTTGAAGCTGTGGTTAGTTCATTTTGTGATCCTGAATCGTACCTAAAAACAAAGGTTTCTGTACTGGAACACAAATGACAAGATATTTATTTATTTGTTATACAATTGATCAACTGAATATATGCCATAAATTAAGAGCATGTTTTCAAATTTTTGGACATTTTGATTGGGTGTCATTGGAATTTTTGTTGCCCTTTGAACGATATTTGTTAAACAATAATCTGGCTGTAAATATGTCACTTGTAAAATGTGTATAACACCAGTAATCACCAGTCAAAAATATGACAATATAGGGTAGACATGATTCTGAAACAACCTGAAAGCAAGGCAATATTGATGAATGCATTATGATAAACTATAGCAATATATTGCAGACTTATAGATTAATTTGTTATTTTTAAGATGACTGAATATGAGAACCCTGATTTTGACGCGGATGGCTTATTCAATGGGACAAACTACGAGGATTCTGAATGGGTAAATTGCAAAGTTTATATTTAATGTCATATCATAGGTTGATTTTCCTGACACACTAATCTCAGTATATTCCTTTGTAACAATATAAAATAATGCTCCCGTCCCAGCGTATTTACTCATGGAAAAGTCTGTATAATGGAGAAAATGCACCTAGACATGGATAAATTGTCTATAAAGTTCCCCAGGCGAATCATACATCATGGTTCCCAAGACAACTCAGTTGGAAAGGAATTAGGGTTAAATATACTTTTATTTTGAATAAAGATTAATTTATCGCATACTCATTATCCTCTATTTCTGTTTTCTCTCTATCACTGTCTGTTCATGTTAACGATACCCACCTTTACCTTAGCATATTATGTCAGTGAAGACTATTAAAATCACCCCTTATAAGTGCAGCGTGCCAAAAGCTCCGTCATGCTACCACATCTGATCTGAAACATATCAAAATACCTAACCTTCTTGATTAAACAGCATTGGCTTTATTTTTTATCAGCCACTTCTGACACCAGCGTTTATTAAGACATGATTAATTTATTTAGGCAGTGCTAAAAGACTGACTTTGCATTTGTTTATAATGTGTCCTCAAAGATACATTGTTAATCATCAAAGTTGTCTTTATATATCTCATATAATATTATATATCTTTTGTACTTGTGACATATATGTCTTTTCTGAGTGATCTGATTACTTTTGAACTGAATGAAAATATCAGCCAGAGGATACTCGTTCACACTGTCACGGATGGGCATGGCCAGTGAGCACAGATGACCAAAAATGGTTACTCTTGCTCATCCTTGTCCATACGTAATTCACTCGCTAATAGATGTATGGATACTTGTGCTAATCCATAGAACGCACCTGGTAGTGCCAGATCATCCGTGACCAGTGAGCGTTCTACATACTATCTAATTACGTTCTAGGTACGTTCTACATACATTCTACATATGTTCTACGTATGTAGAGTGAGCACGTATAGCCAATTTATGATGTCCGTGGTCACTCTTAGGTTGTATCTGTGATAGTGTGAACTAGGCTTTAGGCTTTTTTCCATCATGAGTTAATCACGATTGACATTAAAAAACATAATTTTTGAGAGGGAAGGTCAAGTGTCATCAATGGCTCATCATTACTAGATATTGCTCAAAAAGTGATTTTTCAATTCTTACACAAATCACTGTTTGTTACTTTTTATATTTTGCAAATGATGTATAATTACTATCTGGAGATGAATAGGAATAGGTTCCAAGAGAACGATATTACAGACAATCTCAAGGCTTGAAATGGGTTATAGAGAACATCATTATGATACTAGTATACCCAGTAATGCTGATCACAAATCTGCTATTGTTGGTCGCCGTACTTCGAGATGCAACACTGCACCGAGAACCATGGAGGTGGCTGGTAGCACGTTGGTCGCCGTACTTCGAGATGCAAAACTGCACCGAGAACCATTGAGGTGGCTGGTAGCGCATACTACTCTATGCATACTGTGGGTAATTAACGTTTCAGGTTGATTAAATCAGGCAATGAAAAGGGAAGTGGAATGAGAACAAAGGCAGTTATCATCACACTTGTCATTTTCTGGCTCCTGAACATCGTTGCACATGTGGCAGGTTTTATACATCATGTCCATGAGCATGTTGTACTGTTTTGAATTTACAAAGTTTTGCCTGCATGGCACATAAAACTAAATGTCTCAATCTGGTCCATATTAGGTCTTATTGTTGTAATCATTGCATCGGCTGTCGTAGGATGCAAACAAGCTAATGATGCCATGAAACGATCTGTGCTCATTCCAACCATGAGCATCGGCATCATTTATTTTCTCGTCTTTGAATGTATTTTGCAGAATTCATAAGAAAAGTAACGAAGGACCATTTTAGTGTTGCAGCAGCAATAGCTTCCCATCTTCTAGTTAATCTGTGCCTTTTTATCTTCCTTTATAACCTGACTTGTGACTTGGTCTCTTAATGGTGACCTTGTTTGGAGTCCTGAATTATTGTGCCCCTGTCTACCAAATCAACAACATTAACATAACTTGCTCGAAGACAACAAGCACCCATCATGATGAACAGACATAGTTATAAATGTTTCAGGTTAAGCACTTACTTTTTGTGTTGCACCGGTCAAAATGATTTGATTATTATAAGTTTGGTGGACCTGTTGATTAGTTAAGGTGTCATTTTCATTGTTTATGATTCCTAATCCTACGTGATAATTGCATGACTCATCTTATGCCATTTTATTGCCAGCTGGAATACTTCATGGTGTGACTACCTGGCTAGGACAATCTTTACAGCCAATTTCATAGACTGAGTAGGAAACCAAGCTCACATCCTTCCAAGCAAAACTTCAGAGGATGTAAGATGAACCCCCCAGGACTCTCATTGGTTGAGATTGGTTTCCAACTATGAGATTGGCTGTAATTTAATCTTCTCAACACCATGCATAATCAGTGTAATAAAACAAATATGACCCTGGGTGTTGGTTAAGTTGATGAGCCCTCTAAGGTCCTGGGCCTCCACGCGGCGAGGGTGGAAACACTTGGGGTGAAGTCCTCTATCCCCAGTGGCTAAAACAGGACAGTGCGCATTGCACAAGCTGCTCCAGCTATCCAACGCAGACACTTATTGATTTTTTTGCATGCTTCTGGTTTCTACTACCAACTATGGATGATCAATCTTACCCTAGAGAGCCTCTACATAGCCCACTCAGGTGCTGATGAGGCGTTAAACAATAACACTACCTACCTACCTAAGTTTGATGAACAATTAGCAAAAGTGTGTGCCTCACCTGACACAAATGTAACAACTGCTTACCCTGTGTTACAACCAGTAGCACTTATGGCCAAATTAGCTGACCTGGCAGGGCATATAATTTATTCGTCAAATAACAATCATGCTTACCATGCCTAGAACACTTATGTGATATTGTTGCTCAGTAAGCAAATTTGTTTTCCCAAAAAATTACCGCATTGACATTATAAGGTTATGAAAAGTGATTTCAGAGTCATTTTATAAAAAATAAGGTCGAGAATTTTGAAAATCAGACGAAAATGGAAGGTGCTGTATAATAAAATGTATCAAGAAGCGATGACGCCAATGATGTTCATGATGTTTGTCGGTACCTCGTTTTCGTATTCTGTAGTATTTGCCAGGCAATATAACTGGCCGTGATATTTGCAAGTGATATTTGATATTCTAAAATGAAATAGGGATATTAGTTCATTTGCCGTAAGCACCATTGGATGCCTTATATCAAATATAAATGCAGGCAGGAAATTATACATAAACAAATATATATGCATGTTTAATTTACTTAGGTCTAATATAAGACATATTGCATGCATAATAATATATATCTTTTGATATGATCAGATAAAATGTATATGTTTATTGTCACCAGTCTGCAAGTATTTTGTTGTTGATAAAATAAAAGCTGATGGTGGCTATACTGCTACTTACTGGTGTTATTGTTGTATAATCATGATGTTCTCAAATGTACAATGCACCATCTTAATGCTTTAATTTGGCCATGTTGGTTAGTTCATTGCTGAGAAAGTTTGATGTTTGTAAATAAAACAAGGATGACATTCTATGTGTATTTGTTTACTTTCTGTTCTATAGGCTTCTTAGTTATTTTAAGATGTTAGTAACACAAGTAAAGTACAATGTTTAATAGGTAACCATGTGGATATCTACAAAAGCAAGTGGGGGTTTATAACACAGACAGTTTAAAAAAATATTATTTAAGTAGTAAACAAGAAAATTCCCTAACAAACAAAAGGAACATGTTTGCTTGGAGGAAATATTAAAAGGAAACAAGACTTATCATACTTTATATTCATTTGATCATTCATTATTAAACTCAGTAACACCTTCAGTAATGTCTTGTTGAAGGTTATAGCTTAGCTTACATGACATAGGCAGATGTTAAAATGAGATAATAAGGCTTAGAGGTCATGTTGTGTGTGAATTTTGCCTCATGGGTTGGGTGTTTTGCAATGATTAATGTCATCTAATGGCCTCCAGCTGTGCTGAGACTCCTGACGACTTACATTGAAGCTGGCCAATAGTAAAGTCATCATTTCCGATAATCATGTAAAACAGTTAAATTTTTTTTAGTATAACTATATGTAGTGTTATTGTATATATTTTATCTCTTTTATTCATTTTTTTAGATGTAATCTGAAGAACCCCAGTGTTACTGAAGACTGACTATGTGTTTATCTGGGTCGGGTCATGTGATAGCACTGGATCAGCTTGTCTAGGCCTGGGGAAGCTGTGCTCACTTTACTTTTGATCAATAATCTGACGATAAAGCCACAATAGTTTGCTGTGTAGGAATACCACTGAGAAGGCAAGCCTAATTATTTCTTTGATAATTGATCAACTGAATATATTTCATAAATTGAAATCATGTTTTAAATGTTGTGTTGTTGTGAGTACAGTCACTTGGACCTCAAAGAGTATTACTTGTTGCCCTTTGAACTGGTATTTGTTCAACAGATTTTGACTGTCACTTATACTGCAACAATATTCATTATGCCACTTATTACCAGTCAAAAATCTGGAAATGATATAAACTCAACCAACACTATTTGTGGGGTGTCATGCATGTTGTATATATTACTGGAAAGCTGTGAGCATGAGCTATCCAGTGATGTATTAACAAGCATTACCCCAGTTCTTAAGAATGTTTTAATCTTATCACATTTATTGGCTCCAGAAGGACTTGGAAGTTTGGATATATGTCACTTGTACTGTTAAAATATTAATTAAGCCACTTATTACCAGCCAATAACCTGCAAATTGTATTTAAAAACCAAAACTTAAGGTTGTAAAAATTACTATTGAATACTAAATAGTCTTACTCGACGCTCAAATACGAATATGTAGTCATTAAAAATATTAATTAAGCCACTTATTACCAGCCAATAACCTGCAAATTGTATTTAAAAACCAAAACTAAAGGTTGTAAAAATTACTATTGAATACTAAATAGTCTTACTCGATGCTCAAATAAGAATATGTAGTCATTAACAATATTAGTTTAGAGTGTTATAATCATATCTCACCTTAGTTCTGGAAAGATTGCATTGGTTTAAATCCGATTTTGGCTGTCAGCGCCCATAGTCTGGTTGATAGCCAAGAAATGAGGATTTTTATCTGAATGAAAATATATTTTGGCAAGAATTAGCCTATTCAAAAACTCTTCCTTTTTTCTTCTTATCACATGCCTATTAAAAAGGCTAAATATGAATATTGTTTCCCTATTAGTAAGTATTACAAAACTAATAGACTATTCTTCTTCTTTTTTTCAGATGAGTGAATATGAATACATTGATTCTGATGGCCTATTCAATGAAACCAACTATGAAAATTCTGAATGGGTAAATAACAAAAACAATATATATATATATATATATAGTCTTTGTAATTAACTTTAAATTTGGGGAATGATGTGGCTCACAAGCCAACTCAGTCAGAAAGGAATTTGGGTAAGGATTTATCCCTCCACAATTGTAGTTTCTGGGGAAAATGTTGCAATTTTTTGGTAAAGAATTACTAAGATATGGAAGACTTTTGGACTTTTCGGGGTAAATAAATCGTTATCCTATGAAACTGTAAATCTTGGACCATGAACAAGTATTAACCAATGTTTTGAGAGTTCAATTAGATGGCCCATATATACATGTAACACTGAGTTCAAGGGTTCACAAAATTTAATGTTATGTGTGATTTACATTCAGTTGAGATGTAGCACATTAAGTGCCTGGCTATGCATTAAGTGCCTCATGAGTGATTGCATGCTCATGAATGCCTTGGATGGAATAGTAATATTTCCACATCAGACATGAATGATATCACATACGTTTCAGTAACGCTGTATATTGTTGATTAAAAGCCAGGGAGAAGCAGGTTTTTCCTGAGACAAGCATTAAGCAGCGCTGCATGACTGGGCTTAATCATCAAACTAGCCTCTATTCAAGACCGGCTTGTAAAGTACTGAGATCCAACTCCAACTGGAGGGCAGGCATTTGCAATATCAGATAATTTGTTTTTCTACACAGCTTAATGTGACATTATCTCTTCATGTTCAAAATCATGTCCATGCATTATTATTAGTTCACCTAAAGGCTTCTTGCCATCAGTTGTTGACATACAAAACAACTATTTATAAAACTATTCTATTTCAGATGATGTACAATTACTATATGGAGATGAAAAGGAATATGAGTCGACAGCCACATTACTACCAGCAATCACAAGGCTTTAATTGGGCAATAGAGAACATCATTATGATACTCATATACCCTGCAATGCTGATCACAAATCTGCTACTGTTGGTCGCCATACTTCGAGATGCAAAACTGCGCCGAGAACCATGGAGGTGGCTGGTAGCACATACAGCCCTATGCATACTTGTTACAGTCTTCTTTCTGTATGTTGACCTGTTTACCCCAGCATATCTTCTGCCTTCACTTGAGACAACACCAATCTGTCCTGCTGTTAAATTGATGGTTGTCTTTTCCTGGCAGATGATTCCAGTCTCAGTGACTCTTGTCTTGATTGAGCGTTTCAGGGTGATTAAATCAGGCAATGAAAAGGGAAGTGGAATGGGGAAAAAGGCAGTTATCATCACACTTGTCAGTTTCTGGCTCCTGAACATTGTTGCACATGTGGCAGGTTTTATACATCATGTCCATGAGCATGGTGTACTGTTTAGATTTTATGAAGTTTTGCCTGGATGGACAGGTTGTTGGGCAAGTGACACGCTAATTGCACTATACATGAAACTAATTATTGCAATCTGGTCCACATTAAGTTGTATTGTTGTAATCATTGGATCGGCTGTCGTAGGATGCAAACAAGCTAATGATGCCATGAAACGATCTGTGCTCATTCCAAGCATGAGCATCGGCATCACTTATTTTCTCATCTATGAATCTGTCTATTTTGGAGAAATCATAATACTTGACTTTTTGCATTTTAGTTTGGAAGCAGCAATAGTTTCCCATATTCTAGTTATTCTGTGCTTTCTTATCTTCCCAACAACCTGGCTTGTGACATGGTCCCTCAATGGTGACCTTGTTTGGAGCCGTGAGTTATTCTGCCCCTGTCTCCCAAATCAACACCAAGATGAATTTCACATGCTTGAGGACAATGAGCACCCATGAACAGACATAGTTATAAATGTTTCAGGCGAAGCCCTGACTTGTTTGTGTTGCTCATGTCGAAATGATTTATATTTAGGTCATCTAGTATATAAGATATATTGCATGCACGATATACTTCATTATTATATGCCCAATGGTCATTCTTTTTTGCCATCGACATCTCGTTCACATTATATGCCACAATATAAAAGTGTTTAGATGCTTCAGCAGATATGCACAAAACCATTGATGGCCAACTTTCCTCCGCAACAGTAATCATATACATTGATTGCACCACCACTAAAATTGCAGTTCAAGTATATATCTGTCTTTTTTGTAGCTATAACTGTTTTGAGAAAACAGCCACAAATGTATTTAAAGCTATGATGTTATATTTCTAGCTATGATGTTGTAATGCTTAAAGTGACGTTCATAACTATGGATACTGCACACTCATTGTTTGCTGAAAAATCTAGATATGAATTTTTGCTGAGGTTGAATGAGCATTAGGCATATAATAAACAAATATATGGCCCTTTGTGCCAGAATTATGGGGTTTTTCAAACCAATTAAAGCTATATTTATACACCGGCCATATTTGTATACTAGAATAGCTACATGTTTTATAGCTACCAATAAATCTGCAAGTATATTGTTATTAAAAAGTATATCGTTCTTTATTGTTACTGGTCTGTATATTGTAATTTGTGTAAGTTGTTGATAATAAATAGCTGGTATACCTGAGACTCTACTGCTAATTATGTGTACCCTACTGGTTTGTTGTTTCTGTTGATTATAACTGATGTATAACCATGATGTTGCTATAATTCACTGTAATTATTTTAATTTTTCAATTTGTTCACTCGTACGTGTGTACTTTGAAAACTTTAACATTTGTAAATAAAACAAAGTTGACAATTACTGAGAATTTGTTAATGTTTTTTTTTCCACAGCAATTTGTCACCTTTTTTTGGAAAAGCTGCAGAATGCACAAAAACGAGTAAGTAAAACTATGTTTAACCCAACCAAGATCATCGTTTGGTTAAAACAACCATTGTCTGAGGACACAACATATCTTGGCTGATTTTAAATAAACGATTGAGTGGACACCAGCAAAGCTATTTTTTGTCTGAAAGTGAAAAAGACAATTATTTTCCAGAGTGCAATTTTCCTAGCAAATACATACAAAATTAATTTACTCAGGAATTTGTTTGGAGTCCAAGTGCCATAAAAATGTGCAAATATCCACATATATAATATTTATGCAGCATATCATCACCTGACACAAATGTAACAACTGCTTACCCTGTGTTACAACCAGTAGCACTTATGGCCAAATTAGCTGACCTGGCAGGGCATATAATTTATTCGTCAAATAACAATCATGCTTACCATGCCTAGAACACTTATGTGATATTGTTGCTCAGTAAGCAAATTTGTTTTCCCAAAAAATTACCGCATTGACATTATAAGGTTATGAAAAGTGATTTCAGAGTCATTTTATAAAAAATAAGGTCGAGAATTTTGAAAATCAGACGAAAATGGAAGGTGCTGTATAATAAAATGTATCAAGAAGCGATGACGCCAATGATGTTCATGATGTTTGTCGGTACCTCGTTTTCGTATTCTGTAGTATTTGCCAGGCAATATAACTGGCCGTGATATTTGCAAGTGATATTTGATATTCTAAAATGAAATAGGGATATTAGTTCATTTGCCGTAAGCACCATTGGATGCCTTATATCAAATATAAATGCAGGCAGGAAATTATACATAAACAAATATATATGCATGTTTAATTTACTTAGGTCTAATATAAGACATATTGCATGCATAATAATATATATCTTTTGATATGATCAGATAAAATGTATATGTTTATTGTCACCAGTCTGCAAGTATTTTGTTGTTGATAAAATAAAAGCTGATGGTGGCTATACTGCTACTTACTGGTGTTATTGTTGTATAATCATGATGTTCTCAAATGTACAATGCACCATCTTAATGCTTTAATTTGGCCATGTTGGTTAGTTCATTGCTGAGAAAGTTTGATGTTTGTAAATAAAACAAGGATGACATTCTATGTGTATTTGTTTACTTTCTGTTCTATAGGCTTCTTAGTTATTTTAAGATGTTAGTAACACAAGTAAAGTACAATGTTTAATAGGTAACCATGTGGATATCTACAAAAGCAAGTGGGGGTTTATAACACAGACAGTTTAAAAAAATATTATTTAAGTAGTAAACAAGAAAATTCCCTAACAAACAAAAGGAACATGTTTGCTTGGAGGAAATATTAAAAGGAAACAAGACTTATTTATATTTAGGTCATCTAGTATATAAGATATATTGCATGCACGATATACTTCATTATTATATGCCCAATGGTCATTCTTTTTTGCCATCGACATCTCGTTCACATTATATGCCACAATATAAAAGTGTTTAGATGCTTCAGCAGATATGCACAAAACCATTGATGGCCAACTTTCCTCCGCAACAGTAATCATATACATTGATTGCACCACCACTAAAATTGCAGTTCAAGTATATATCTGTCTTTTTTGTAGCTATAACTGTTTTGAGAAAACAGCCACAAATGTATTTAAAGCTATGATGTTATATTTCTAGCTATGATGTTGTAATGCTTAAAGTGACGTTCATAACTATGGATACTGCACACTCATTGTTTGCTGAAAAATCTAGATATGATTTTTTGCTGAGGTTGAATGAGCATTAGGCATATAATAAACAAATATATGGCCCTTTGTGCCAGAATTATGGGGTTTTTCAAACCAATTAAAGCTATATTTATACACCGGCCATATTTGTATACTAGAATAGCTACATGTTTTATAGCTACCAATAAATCTGCAAGTATATTGTTATTAAAAAGTATATCGTTCTTTATTGTTACTGGTCTGTATATTGTAATTTGTGTAAGTTGTTGATAATAAATAGCTGGTATACCTGAGACTCTACTGCTAATTATGTGTACCCTACTGGTTTGTTGTTTCTGTTGATTATAACTGATGTATAACCATGATGTTGCTATAATTCACTGTAATTATTTTAATTTTTCAATTTGTTCACTCGTACGTGTGTACTTTGAAAACTTTAACATTTGTAAATAAAACAAAGTTGACAATTACTGAGAATTTGTTAATGTTTTTTTTTCCACAGCAATTTGTCACCTTTTTTTGGAAAAGCTGCAGAATGCACAAAAACGAGTAAGTAAAACTATGTTTAACCCAACCAAGATCATCGTTTGGTTAAAACAACCATTGTCTGAGGACACAACATATCTTGGCTGATTTTAAATAAACGATTGAGTGGACACCAGCAAAGCTATTTTTTGTCTGAAAGTGAAAAAGACAATTATTTTCCAGAGTGCAATTTTCCTAGCAAATACATACAAAATTAATTTACTCAGGAATTTGTTTGGAGTCCAAGTGCCATAAAAATGTGCAAATATCCACATATATAATATTTATGCAGCATATCATCATATCTTAATGAACATATACAGGTGTTTGTAGGGGAAGGCATGATGGTGAAGCAAGCCTTGGCAGGAGTTCATGAGACAACCCAGACCAAATCCAGTGGACATGTTGAAGATTTTAACAGAAAAAGGTCTGTTTTTTTGCATTCATAAATGCCTGGAAAGTGAATTATGTGACTTAAGGTGATCATGGGGTTTAACACAGCTTTTGAAATTGGTCATTCCCAGTGCCATAAAGGCATGCAAGTGACTGTAGACCAATGGAAACAGACTCAGCATTTAGTTCTGGCAGCTGCTTGGGCCATCCCGTCTGTTTCGTCAGTGATGCTTTGTCTAACAAAAATATCTCTCCCACTTTTTCGTGCACTAAAATAGCTACATTCCTAGTATGGTTGGTCTTGTAGAGTATTTTAACTGGATACGTATTGGAATTCTCTGTGATGTTGTTGAACTCCACAAAGCAACTTGAAAGGCACTAAAAGCAGATTTGGAATCAAAGGGGATTGAAGTCTTCTACGAAGCGACACGTTCAGCTGCATCTCATGGTGATCTTAAGATAGAAAACCTCCATAAGCAAATTTCAGCAATCAAACAGTTGAGTCAAAATACTAATGTAATTTTTGTCTTGATGTACATCCAAGCTTGATGTGAGGAACTCTTTGGTAATCACATGTGACTTGGGCTTCTGCCACCAAGGCTAGCAACCTGGTGGTTAATTAATTAAATTAAATAGACTTATCTGTCCTTAGTTAGCGATGGATGCAATTAATACTAAGCTATACCATTCCATCTGGTTTCTATTCAAACGACAAAGAACAGTGAAATATATAATAAATTAACTTTATAAGACATTATGTGTACCCCAGGTCACATATGTTTTGAAGTCATCCGAGCACGTCTTAAATGTGATAAATGAAAAAAAATGGGAAAAATAATGTTTTTTTATCGTAATGGAACCGGTAATTTTTTGAAATTTTTGAAGTTTTTTTTACATCCATCAATCAGACTATGCTTAAGATGATAAAAATTAGAATTAGATCTGTGAAAATAGCTGTCATAAAAACTTCTTTAGTTACAGTGACTGCGGAACTACACAATGCATCAAGATGTAGGAAAAAAAATATTAACCGGAGTATAAATATCAGAGTGGACCAGTTCTGCATATGCCAAATGTTAGACACAAAAGTTTGTTTTGTTTCATAACTCAGGAGGGAGTTAACTAAAATTTTCGTTGGTTATGTCCTGTTAAGAACAATAGCAAAACTATCTAGGTGGAGTATCATATCAGTTAGTAACCATTTTCAATGACGAGTTGACCGGTATGGTTTTTCAGGCCTGTGCTAAAATTATTGGTCAGCTAGACATGTGTAACAGGAGTGGGCATTGTGCAGAGCCTTGTGCACTGTTTATCCTTACCTAAAAATGGTCCAACACAACCATGCAGACCCTGAAAAAAAACTGGGCTCTGTAATTAGAATCTGATGCATTCTTTTCCAGGTGGCCTTTGATACTTCCCTCGACATCTGCTAGTAAAAACAATGAAAAGAACTATATTGTATTTTGAGCAAGTAAAACCGGGAAGAATATTGTGCACTTACCTGACAGAACATTGTGTGTTTATATCTATCATTTACCTGTTAACAGAGCCCTCGAAGGTCCTGGGCCTCCACGCGGCGAGGGTGGAAACACTTGGGGTGAAGTCCTCTATCCCCAGTGGCTAAAACAGGACAGTGCGCATTGCACAAGCTGCTCCAGCTATCCAACGCAGACAATTATTGATTTTTTACATGCTTCTTGTTTCTACTACCAACTATGGATAATCGACCTTACCCTAGAGAGCCTCTACATAGCCCACTCAGGTGCTGATGAGGCGTTAAACAATAACACTAACTAACTAACTAACTAACCTGTTAACAGAGCTGCATTGTTTTGTAATAATGTGCAAGTGTATATGCAATAACCAGCATATATCATATATACGAGGCCTGTCAGAGAGTTATTAGCTTGTGTTAGACTGAGACTCACCATCCACGTTTGTTTTTATGCCTTTCTGTCCACAAAGAAACCTGTTCTCCCCTTTGTTAATAACCATTTCCCTGTCATGTAAATTATATTTTGTGCAGAATGAATTGAACAGGCCTAATTGCAATTTACAACTGCCACCTGACGTATCAATTCAAAGAGCTGCAATTCACACCACTGAGTGTGACAGCAGTGAAGACTGAGTGTGAATTTCAATAATATATAAAACAGCATGACAGCCGTTAATGTGCAGAAAATATATAGAATTTGAAAAGCATGATTGCCACATTAATTTGGTCATTAGTGTTTGATAAATGAAAAAGATTTGTCTAAAAATGCATAATCAGTGACAGTGCTCCAAATTAGGTCCAATTTTGTTCAACTCTTATATTGCTCCTTTGAGTAATACTACAGTCAAGCATGGCATCTCCAATGAGAAACGTGCTGATAATGAACAATTAATTTTGCTGTTTGATCCGGAAACCTTCTCAACCAAGAGAGTTCATTCACAAAAATTGAAAGATGTATCGAGCACATCAGAAAATTCTTGCTAGATAACAAGTTATTTAACAATGGTGAAAAAAAAATGTATACTGATCGGTTGTCCACAGCAACTAAGTAAAATGAAAATTAACTCAATTCAAGTTCAGTATGTCACTACAAAGTCAACAGACAGGGTTAAAAACGTTGGAGTCAATGACAATGGAATCACTTGTCAACTACATGTACAAAAAGACATTCCTGAACAAAAGGAACATCTCAATGATAAGAAAGCTTGAATAAGGAAGACACCAAAAAACTGCTTTAGTAACACCTCATCTGGACTAGTAGCCCAGAACTCTGCAGCGAGATTGATAGAAAGACTGAGGAAACATGATCGAATTAATCACATCAGGTAAGAACTTCCCTGTCTGCCAATCAGCTCCAGAATTGATTTCAAATTGGAAAGCACTCAACGATGAGGCATCATCTGACATAATTATCAAATATTTTGAGAAGAAAGTATCGGCAAACAATATATCTCAGAAGAAAAGACACAAATTTGTTCCTCCAACCTTAGTCCAGACACAAATTTGGTGCCCGTGCTTTCTCATTCATTGCTTCACACCTCTGGAATAAATTAAATGAAGATATCAAATGGATATTCATCAATCATTGCTTTTAAGAGAAAATTAAAAACTCATCTATTCAGAACTGCCTATAAACTGAGAAACTACTCTATTTTTTTATATTATAATTTGCTATTAATTCTATAGCATTAGATGAAGCTGTTGATTATAGAAATCTTATTATTTCACAAATTCTGTGTGATGTTGAAAATTTTGTTTTCATGACAGTCATGCTGCGTAACTGGAAGTTTTTGAAGGTTGGTCCATATCCGCATCTTGAATGCAACCACTTGTAGATGCTAAACAAATACCTAAATGTAAGAGGTACTTATGTTAAAATTCACGTTATGTACAGATGGAGCACTCTCCTTGTATTGAATGTGCAGTGGTGCCCTCTGGAGTGGTGTGAGAAAGCCTCCAAATTTAAATCACATTCAAAATTGCTAATTCCTTTATTTATAGATTATTTCTTCCAAATTTATTCTTTATTATTCTTAACTATCAGTCAAGTCAATGTGTCATTATTAGCTGCTAAACTAAAAACATTAAGACTGTTTTGCATGAGTGAGCAGCCCAGACAGCCTTGATCATAGCAGAGATGATCTTAGGTGTGGCAAGTGGCAACTGGCAACTAGATCTGAAGACATTTCACGAGCACTGTTCGGTAAGTGTATACTTTATTTTATGCATTATCTAGGAATGTCATGATATTTCTATGGCACACCATAAGTAGTATTTCCAGCATTTTTGCTCAATATTAGATTGAAAACTATATGGATTAACTAGTACATAGATTAATTAGTACATAGATTAATTAGTACATTAGACCATGTGCTCACCATGTGCTTCATGATATCAGGTGTCAAATGTTAAGTGTTAAATTGTTAAATTGCACATTAATTAAGTTGGTACATATATATCCTGTTATTGCAATTACCAGGGTAAAAGAACAATTATTGGGCATATGAATTTCTCTCTAGTTATGTGATTATAGATCACTGTATTTAAATGGCAATGACAGGTGAGAATCCTGGCAAAGAGGTCATTGACCTGGTCACCTGTTTTGAGGTCCGGTGTACCTGTTTGGAGACTGTATATGATTGCTAACACCAGGACAATAATACATCAGGTACTTAGTGATGTATAATTTAAAAGTAAATACCATTATAGTGCCTAGCAGAAAGGTTTACACTGCCAGACAATGAAATTGTTTCAGTCTTTCAAAGTGCCTCTGCCATATCATATTGGTTGTTGTTTGTAGATTTAAGCCATAAGGGATCATTGAATTTCTCCAGCTAATCCTGATTGTTTATTAAAAATAGTAATTCAACATTTTATGATAATCTCTCTGTAGGTCAAAACTCTTTGCTTGTTAAACAAATTCAATGGCATTTTTAACAGTTGTTTTACTGCCTTCAAACAAAACAAAGCAATGATCTACATCACATATTAAGGACTTTGTCACCACTTATATGCTAGGCACTCTAACAAAATAACAAAGACATGATTAATATATAGTATCACATAATTTTTATTTATTACAAATATTTATTAGCAACCATATACAGTCTCTAAACAAGTCAAAGGAGTCAGGAACTTTAACATGCTTTATTAATTGCTACCAGTTAAATTATTCAATTAATCTACAAGAACGTTTAAATGGCTTTCATTTGATTCCATAGTTAATGATCTAGCTATATTCAATCATAAGTTATGTTAAAATTACTCATGACTCATACTCTATCAATTAAGGCACATTTGATTTTGAGTATCCTGGTAGTTGAAATGTAAACTATTGTTAAACAAAAAAGGGGTGCCGTTCATTGTGTGCAGGTTCCAAATATCAACCAAATATTCCAGAAGAAAGTCCAAAATCTCCAATATTTTTCTTTATTAGGTAAATGATTATATCTTAAATATCCACTAAAAGAAACATTATTTTCTGAACAAAAGTAACGAAAATAGCAACATGATGGGATTTTGCGTATTCAAGTTTTACTTGGTAAGTACAAGCTTGATGTCAAATTTCGAAGGAGTCAATTAAACAGGAAGGCAGGCAGGTAGGCAAGCACCTTAACTGAGATGAAAGGATACTCAAAATAGCATGCTATTTTAGTAGTCATAATGAATTGGCTAAACCTTTCCCCCACATGGCGTGCCATCCCAATCAATTTAAACTTCTATCGCTCACAATGCCATTACAATGCACTACTAATTGCAATAATGCTTGACAATTTATGACCAGGTTAATAACTTAAGGTGAATAATGTTTGGTTGGTCTAGGAACAATTCCCCCGGAAAAAAAAATCGAACTCTGGTCCCTGGGACTAAAAGCCAGAACATTAACCATTGTACCAAAGATCGAGTCACTCTCTAGTGAAAGTGCAACATTCTATGTATTTCAATCCAAATTTACAAAATAATACGTCGAAATTATAAGGTGGCCCCTCAGAAGTGACATATAATTTGTCTCTTTTGGTAGCTGACTTTCCCCATGGGGATAATAAATTATTTTTCATTGTAATTCTGCTCACCCTAGGACCACTATACTACAGTATAAAGCTAATTTATATTGTCTACTGCATCTATATTACCCTGGTTTTTAATTAGGCTATGCCAATCCCATTGGCATAGACTATTGTTTTTGTAAATATTATTATTATTATTCTCTATTCTTGCACCTCACTTTCTCTGATTGGTTTGAAAAAAAATCAGCATGTAGGCCTAGGCTGGCACTATCCTGTGAACAAATCCTCAAGGTCACAGAAATTTACAAAGTTTACATTTTTCGGATGAAAATAATTCATAATAAAATAATGGCTTATCCCATTGAGTTGAAAAAATTACCAAAAATTGTTTTTCATTTTGCAGATGAAGGGGCACTGACCATATGGTAAGACCCGAAGTACACACCAAGTTTTCAATTTAGTCTGTGGATGGAATTTTTACTTCCCCCTGCATTGGCATTGAGTAGCAGATTCATAGATGTTCAGATTGTTCAGAATTAGCATCTGAATAAGTGCAGCAGTATTTCAACTAAAGAAATTGAACAGGGCAAAGGAAATTCCACTGATTTCAAGGTAAAAAACTTGGAGATACAAGAACAAACACGATGACTTGCTTTTTAAAGAGTGGAAGCATAATACAAATATTTTCAGTGTGTACAGTACTGGCTCTTATTTGCTACTTACAGACCAGGTTCAAGCAATTTGAAAATGAGCAAAAGTCAACATTTAGTAGATCAAGACCAGTGAACACACTTCAAGGTGAACACAACTACACCAATGAAGAAATACAGGAGTATGAAAATGGTTTCCAGTCTATGGATGATCCTGGTTTGATCGAATTTATTCGAAGACGTTGGTTGAGGTACCCCTCAAATATAACTCTTCCAGTCTTTGAAATAGAGAAGCACGACTCCCAATGGGGACAATCTCAATTTATTGACATTTTTTTTAAAAAGAAAAGGAATGGATTTTACATAGAATGTGGGGCATATGATGGCAAGAAATTGTCAAATACTGTGTTTTTTGAGCAATTCAGAGGTTGGACAGGATTATTAGTGGAAGTTTCATCACGTCGTTACCAAGCTATTCCTCGAAATCGCCCTCAGTCTTACTCTGTCAATTGCTGCTTAAGTGTAACCAAGGAAACAGGAAAAGTTGCATATGATGTTAAGACTAAGTCTATTACGCCTGGTCAAAATGGAACTTTAGTAGCACAATGCTTTCCACTGTATTCCTTGATCAATGCAGTTGGTGTTGACACCATAGATTTCTTTTCGCTTGACATTGAAGGCCACGAAATGCCTGTAATCAAGACTATTCCTTGGGACAAAATAAGGATTAATGTGATCATGATTGAATACCGAGCTTTTCCTAGAACACCAAATGGAGATGAAGTTACTGCTCTGAGACTGCAGATGTTTCGTGAGTATTTCGAAAGTTTGAAAGTCTACAAAGAAGTCAAGACAATTTCTGACCTTGATGTGATTTTTGCCAGAACAGATATGCAATAAGCTGAAAATTTAAAGTACGATTTGGTCATTTGCATCAATAACTTCATGTTTCTCTCTTTGTCATTTAAACTTTACTCAAGATTAGAAGATTAGAAACCTAGCAAACTCATAGACTGGTGGGGAGAGAAAAACCTTTTTCTTTTTTTTTTGCGTTTGGTTGTCCCTCCTGGCACTCTCTAAATGATACTGGACAGTTTCATCCCTGCATAATGATTAAGTGAAAATCCAGCTTTGGTCGCAGGGCAATACAACCAACACAATGATTCTCAAGGGTGGTCAATAATGTGGGGTTTCACTGTATATATGCCTATAGTCACTTCCTGCAATGTTTTTGTTTTGAATGCAGTTCAAACTATTGGACCATTTTAGTTCAATATTTTTTTTTTTGAAGCCTAGGTAACTGAATGTATTATGGGCCATGTATCATGGGCCATATAAAAACCCACCTTTTCGTATATATTCGAATGCAGAGCTGCGGAAGTCATCAATCGATCATATCTAACTGTAAATCTTTAGAAATACAACGTAAAATATGTCGTGGAGAAGCCACGTTTAGTATGTACTTTTTGATTCAGGATAATGGAATTGTAGCCACAATTTTAAGAATCATCCTGTCCCTCTGTTGTGTGTATTTCCCTCTTATTCTTATTGCTTCAAAGTCATACTGATGACATAAATTGGAACTAAATTATTAAATTTATCTTGACACACACTGTAATTGAATGTAATTTATCGCAAGATCGTAACATGTATTCATTCTCCTTTAGTTGAGTCTTTTACTTGCCTCAGCATAGACACTGAGTACAGGGCACCACTAATATAATGTCTCATGTAGGGTGGGCGATGATGGGTAACAATGATTTAAATGACATAATGATATCCATATTTTGCTCTTTTTATGCTTGTCATAATGAATTTATGGTCCTAGATATAAAAAATTATTTTTGGACTGCACAATCTGAATGTTATAGTATGTTGCATTATTTCCTTTTTAGTAACATTCACAGGTGTTATATACTGTTTTCTTGTTGTTGTCTTAATCTAAAACACAAATTAAAATTGAGTGTGTCAAATAAAGCCAGGAGTTTTTGTCAAGACAACCCTGACACTGATATCCCTTTGATGTAGATTTAATAGCTCTGAGATGACATTATATGTTGCACAGGTCAGTGTCTCGGGCAATTTCATATGTAAGGAAAGCCTGCTCTACTGCTAAATAATTATTTAACTAAAAATGATGCCTACCATATTACACATTAAAGTTGGATTAATGTGAACTTGGAGTCAAAATGATACTTCTATGATACTTCTATAAGATGTTTTATTATAACAGTATAATCATAAATACACAGGCTTAGCATACTTCATTATTATGATATGATGTGCAGCTGCTCGGTCGAGGCATTTGCTAATTCCATATCGGCCAGCTCTGCTGAAGGTCCCAGGTTCAATATCTGGCCTGGGCACTCTTTATGAGCTACATCCCAGCTGGATGTCGATTGTATGAGATGTTAACATGGTAGATGCTGTGTACTTAGTGTCAATGCTGAGGCAAGTAAAAGAACACATTCATGAGGTAAATTTGGATCATGGTATGGACATTAATATGTTCTTGGACATTGAAAATATTTTTTTTTTTAGACTTGAAAACTATGATGGGCCTTGATTGTCTAATATGGTTTGCCTTTGATTACATAATTTGTAAAAAAATTTCTGTTGTTATATGCTATATTGCCTTATGAAGGCCTCAGTGTGTTTCTATAATTCTCAGTATGTGAGCCATCCATATCTAGCTGGTCATCTCAGTATGGTTTTGTATATATTCTGGGTCATATTATGGTTCTTGATTGCATTCATAATGCTTCATGCCCTACAGGCTTTCTTTTTTGGGGTTTTCAAATGTTTCTTTCATTTTGTGTTGTATTAAAAGTTGACAATGATTTACTTATCCGATTTCCTGTGATAATACTGAACAATGATTGATGGAAATGAGATCCTGGAACAATATGGAGGTATGCAGAGAAACTCCAGATGTAACCAATTAAGTGAATTGGATCATAATTTTGAACTACATGAAGAACCTCCCCTCTTGCAGATTTCAAATAACGTAGCCTTTAAAGCCTTGATTAAAGCATTAACTGGAAAAATAAATGTTTTTTAAATGCTAAGCTTAAATTTTAAAAAATCGTATTTGCTATAATAGACCTGCAGCAAATTCTAATTAAAATGATGAAATATAATGAATGCTCATTTGATATAATTTGTCTCCATGAAACCAGCATGGATATCAAAGACAATATTTTTTATAAATCCATACTGGCAATGTAGCAGTCATGGGAGACTAGAAATGTACTTACACTGTAAACAATTTCCCTGTAGTTTTTATGGTATTTAACTGGCGAATTTTTGCGCAGTATTTTTCTGCAAATATTACGGTTACAAGTTGGTCCACTGTAATATAGAACAAACAGACGTTTACTGTAAAATCTACAGCACATGCTGCAAAGTTGACTTGTCAGGGTGCAAAGTTGTGATGATCACTATTGTTAAATCATACAAACGCCATCTTACCGTAAATTATTGTTGTACTTTCATGTTGGTCCTACCGATGAGCCCCTAAAATAACCTAATGTTGGGCCATCTACGGTAAATTTTATGGTTAATACTGCAGTTGAAATTTACTGTAACTTACAGTAGTATTACGGTATAGTCCTGTTAAATATGCGGTGACATGCTGTATGGTGGATTTGGTGTATTTCAACAATTTAACTGGATAAAATTACAGTAGAATGCCATTTTCATTGCCTTAGCTGTCAATTTTATATTATTTTGCTGTAGGGTAGATTCATGGCATCTTGCCGTGAAAGATTTACCGTAGCCGGCTGCATATCAAATAAACAGTATTTTACCATAACAACTACTGTTACAAATATTACAAACTACATTCGTTTCAAATACTATTTGGTCTATTGCTGAATCACACTAAAATAATGTTACATTATTCAATAGCAAAGTTAATACAATCAAATCAGAAATAACATCACTTTGGACCAAAAAGAAAAGGTTATTTAGATCATAGGAAAAATGAAACAAGTAGCATACAGTCAGGCTGAAAATGGAATAAATCACATTGAAAATTTGACCCACTGAACTTTTGATCTGAATTATTATGAAGTTCATTACAAAAAATAATAATATGGAAACAAATTATCAAAAGCAATATCATTGAATAAGAGTCCAGCAATACCTTCAATGTCAATAGATTAAAGGTTGTTTGTATGACTGCAGAAAGAATGTCGTAGACATTTCAATTACTATGAAAATAATATCCAGTTACTGAATTGCCAAGTTATTGCAGTCAAATCAGAAATGTCATTACCTGGGACCATGAAAATAGTTACTTAAGTCAAAGGAAAACACAAATTATACATTACCGCAAATGAAATAACTCATGAATTTTTAGGTTTTTGCTGTTCATGTATCACGTATATAACATAGATCTAAGAATCACATCAAACCTTATAATATTAGCCAACATCATTGCTTGTCATTCCCCATATAAAGGTAGCCGGATTGCCAAAGTGGGGCCTGAAAATATTCTTGTCTAAGGGATCATCTTACCCGGTGCTGGGATAAGTTGATCCCTGGCATGGGGTGTGTTGATCCCCTGACCACTACTGATTAAAAAAGAATAGTTTAACACCCGAACTTGCAAGTGAGTTTGTGTTTAATGATAATTACATGACAATCGGATAGCCACATAGAAGCAGTTTATTCATTGGTAGAACAAAATGGCAATTAACGTGATTACAAATATATTCATCAGAAAAGAATAGTTAATATCACTTGACATATCAGTGAGACCAGACTTTAAACTAGCCATTACTGATTGAAATACTACAAAACAGTAAAAGCTAAAGCACGAACTTGCCAATTACTGCTGGTTGAAACATTAACAGTAACGGCTACTAAATCCCTGAACAACTTGCCCCATGGTAAGGGGATCAACTTACCCCAGTTTGTTCTAGAAAATGTTCGTGACCTTGAGATTGTCACAAGCACACTTTTTATGAAGTGGCCATAGATAAGTTAAAGAGAAGTATTCACTAAATCTTGCGCTGCCAGTTTGGTATATAAAGTTCTTTTAACTAGTGGACAAGAAAACTGCTTAACTCAGAGGCTGCAATTCACTTTTACTTCCTAAAAATAGTCTGGCATTCCTTGCTCCTCAGCATGTGCTTCGATTGATCTGGCCTTGACCCCAGTGACCCCAGTGACCCAAATTTAAATGCCTAAGTAATACACGTCGCCTCTGTCTTAAAAAATTAGCTTGTCTCAGTAATAATGCCCCGTGATCAACTTACCCTGGGGATCAACTTACCCTGGTCTCCCCTTTCATCATTTCACAAACAAATTGTCAAAAGCAACATTATTAAATAGAGTCCAGCAACACCATCATCATATGATCATTGTCATATGATTGGATGTAGTAAAATGTTCAATCACATAAAAGTGGATATTGATCCGGACAAAAGTAGCATACAATTAGCTCATATTTACCATTTCGAAACTCCACAAAATTGTTGCATATCAACCAAGAACAAATTTAATAACTCGTAAATATGCTTATGATAGAATAAATCACATTGTGGGATTTACTCAGTCAACTAAAATTCGATATGAGCAATTGTTAATTGCACAATACCATCATTTTCTCATAGCAGCATTACTAAGGTCAAGACTGCAGCTTTGATCACCATAGGTTTGGAATATAATAGCCTTAATGTAATGCAATGAATAAACTAGTCACGTCTGGATCAGTTAAAATTTAATCTTGGATCAGAAAACCTTCATTTTCACATATTACATTACATACAATTTGTTATTGAAATCGAGATTAAAGCACCATTACCAATCCGAATAAAACAATAGAATTTATCAGCATGAGGCTTTACTCTTAATAAGTATTGTTGTCAATAAAAATATAACCTTGTTTATTGTATTTGGTTGTTGATAAAATAAATTCTGATGGTGGCTATATTGCGACTAACTGGTGTTATTTGTGTATAATCATGATGTTCTCAAATGTAAAATGCACTATCTTAATCTTTTAATTTGGCCACGTTGTATTTTGGTTACTTTCTGTTCTATAGGCTTCTTAGTTATTTTAAGATGTTAGTACCACAAGTAAATTACAATTTCTAATGGGAAACCATGCAGATATCTACAAAAGAAAGTAGGCATTTATGGAACTGACAGGTGAAAGAAATATTATTTAAGAGGTAAACCATTCAATATACTCAGTAAAAGTAAACTGAGCTTCAGTAATGTCCTGTTGAAGGCTGAGTTAATGCATCAAATATCCTGATACAAATATCTTAAATTGTCCCTTGATTTTGTCTTTGCCTCAATTCTACTGATGTCTACCTTAGCTTACATGACCAAGTGTCAGAGGCAGATGTAAAAATGAGATGAGGCTTAGAGGTCATACCGTGTGAATTTTACCTCATGCTGAGGCTCCTGACGACTTAAACCCCATTTGCACCATCACAATTAAGACAGTCAAGTGAGCACAAACGTCCAAAAACACACTACATGCCGACTTGTGCTGACCTATGGGCTGGCCACAGAACTCTGAACTCCGAGCGTCTCCTAAAAGTTCAATGAGCTGAACACAAATGGACAGACTCCCCTACATAGCCACGGACGTCTGTAGATCACTCGCCAACTTCTTGCCGAGTGACTCCCGTAAAAAGGTAAACAATTTTATTGTTGAGCGTCTGCCAAATTTTTAAACATGCCTAAAAAGTTTTTCCCTTTCCCAGTGATCTAGAGGGACCAGGAGCATTGAGGATAAGCTGGAGTAAATATTTTTCGTCATCCTAGCTCACCCGCCATACCCACTCACTACCCTGTGAACGCCCCTTTACAGTGTAGCTGGCCAAAGGTTATTAAAGTCATCATATCCGGATATCAGGTAAGACAATTCCATTTTTTTATAATTATATGTAATTTAATTGTATATATTTTATCTCTTTTACTTTTTTGGATGTAATCTGAAGCACTCCAGTGTTACTGAAGACTCTCAATGTTTATCTGGGATGGGTCATGTGATAGCCGTGGATCAGCTTGCCTTGGCCTTGGGAAGCTCAAGTTACTTTGCATTACTCATGTGCTCATGTTATACTTTGCCATACATAATCTAACAACAAAGACCAAATAGTTTTCGCTGCAGGAATACCACTAAGAAGGTAAGCCTAATTCATTCTTTGATATATAATTGATCAAGTGAATATATTTCATAAATTGAAATAATGTTTTCAAATGTTGTATTGTTGTCATAACCGTCAGTTGGACCTCACAGAGGAAAATTTGTTGCCCTTTGAACAGATATTTGTTCAACTGTAAATATGTCCCATGTAGTGTAACAATATTCATAATACCACTTATTACCAGTTGAAAACTGGAAATGATATGTACAAACCAACATATAACTTATACAAATTACCATGATTACAATGTGTAATGCTCAATTTCTACTATGTAGTCATTAACACACGTTACCCCAGTGTTATCATATCACATCTTAATTTATTGGCTCTGGAAAAACTTGAAAGTTTGGATATATATGTCACTTGTACTGTATGTCAATTATTACCAGCCAATAATCAGGAAATGGTATTTACAAACCAAAACTAAAGGTTGAACAAATGACAATTGAATACTAAATAGTCTTCCTCGATGCTCAATTACTAATATGTAGTCACTAACAATATTAGTTTAGAGTGTTATAATCATATCTCATCTTAGTTCTGGAAAGATTGCATTGGTTTAAATCTGATTTTGGCTGTCAGCGCCCATAGTCTGTTTGATATCCAGGAAATGAGGATTTTATCTGAATGAAAATATATTTTGGCAAGAGTTCGCCTATTCAAAAACTCTTCTTTGTTCTTCTTATCATCATATGCCTATTAAAAAGGCTAAATATGAATACTGTTTCCCTATTGGTAAATGTTACAAAATTAATAGATTCTTTTTTTATTTTCAGATGAGTGAAGATGAATACAGTGATGTTGATGCTGACGGCCTATTTAATGAAACCAACTATGAAAATTCTGAATGGGTATATAACAAAAACATTATATGTATAGTCTTTTTAGTTAACTTTAAATTTGGGGAATGATGTGGCTCACAAGCCAACTCAGTCGGAAGGGAATTTGGGTAAGGATTTATCCCTCCACAATAATACTTCCTGGGAAAAATGTTGCAATTTTTTGTTAAAAATTACTAAGATATGGAAGACTTTTGGACATTTTGGGGTAAATAAATCATTATCCTATGAATCCTGGACCATGAACAAGTATTAACCAATATTTTGAAAGTTCAATAAGATTTGCCCATATATGCATGTTACACTAGTTTCACAAAATGTAATGTTATGTGTGATTTACATCCAGTTGAGATGTAGCACATCAGTAACACTGTATATTGTTGATTAAAAGCCAGGGAGAAGCAGGTTTTACCTGAGACGAGCATTAAGCAGCGCTGCATGACTGGGCTCAAACTAGCCTCTATTCAAGACCGGCTTGTAAATGAGCAAATATGGTACTTAGATCCAATTACAACTAGAGGGCAGGCATTTGCAATATCAGATAATTGTATTTCCACACAGCTTACTGTGATATTATCACTTCATGTTCAAAATCATGTCCATGCATTATTATTGGTTAATCCTAAGGCGTCTTGCCATCAGTTGTTGACATACAAAATAACTTATCACTCTATTTATCAAACTATTCTATTTCAGATGATGTACAATTACTATATGGAGATGAAAAGGAATATGACTCAACAGCCACAACACTACGAACAATTGCAAGGCTTCACATGGGTAATTAGCAACATCATTATGATACTTGTATACCCAGCAGTGCTGATCACAAATCTGTTATTGTTGGTCGCCATACTTCGAGATGCAAAACTGCGCCGAGAACCATGGAGGTGGCTGGTAGCGCATACTTCTATATGCATACTTGTTACAGTCTTCTTTCTGTATGTTGACCTGTTTACCCCAGCATATCTTCTGCCTTCACTTGAGACAACACCAATCTGTCCTGCTGTTAAATTGATAGTTGTCTTTTCCTGGCAGATGATTCCAGTCTCAGTGACTCTTGTCTTAATTGAGCGTTTCAGGGTGATTAAATCAGGCAATGAAAAAGGAAGTGGAATGGGGAAAAAGGCAGTTATCATCACACTTGTCAGTTTCTGGCTCCTAAACATTGTTGGACATGTGGCAGGTTTTATACATCATGTTCATCAGCATGGTGTACTGTTTAGATTTCACGAAGTTTTGCCTGGATGGACTGGTTGTTTCACAGGTGACACACTAATTGCAATGTACATAAAACTAAGTGTCTCAATCTGGTCCACATTAAGTTGTATTGTTCTAATCATTGCATCGGCTGTCATAGGATGCAAACAAGCTAATGATGCCATGAAACGAACTGTGCTTATTCCAACCATGAGCATCGGCATCACTTATTTTCTGTTCTATGAATCTGTGTTCTTTGCAGAACTCATAACAACAGAAACAACTCGCTATTTTAGTGTTGCAGCAGCAATAGTTACCCATTTTCTAGTTTTTCTGTGCTTTTTTATCTTCCCAACAACCTGGCTTGTGACCTGGTCTTTAAATGGAGACCTTGTTTGGAGTCGTGAATTATTCTGCCCCTGTCTACCAAATCAACATCAAGATGAATTTCACATGCTGGAGGACAACGAGCACCCATGAACAGACATAGTTAAAAATGTTTCAGGTGAATCCCTTACTTTTTTGTGTTGCTCATGGCAAAAGGATTTTGATGATTATGAGTTCCGTTGACTCTTAATCAAGTGGTAAATGTTATCGTTTACGACTTATGATATAATGCACAGAAATTCTATTGCATTCCATGGTTTATTGTCAAATCATTTACGAAGAAATAGATAAACAAAATTGGGGCAAATGAACAGCAAATAGTCGACATCTTACTGAATCTAGGACAATCTTTGAGCAGGTCTTCTTCATCACCTAAATCTGTGGAATTGAGCAGATAGGACCATGATTCCTAGCCAACTTTGATTAATAATTAGCGAAAGTGAGACTTTGCCTGAAACAATATATATAATGACTGCCTGCACTGCACGTTTATATTTAGGTCATCTTATATATAATATATATTGCATGCATGATATACTTCTTTATTATATGCCCATTGGTTATTATTTTTTGCCATTGACATCTCGTTCACACGATATGGCACAAAACCATTGATGGCCGACTTTCCTCCGCAACAGTAATCATATACATTGATTGCACCACCACTAAAATTGCAGTTCAAGTATATATGTCTTTTTTTGTAGCTATAACTGTTTTGAGAACACAGCCACAAATGTATTTAAAGCTATGATGTTATATTTCTAGCTATGATGTTGTAATGCTTAAAGTGACGTTCATAACTATGGATACTGCACACTCATTGTTTGCTGAAAAATCTAGATATGAATTTTTGCTGAGGTTGAATGAGCATTAGGCATATAATAAACAAATATATGGCCCTTTGTACCAGAATTTTGGGGTTTTATCAAACCAATAAAAGCTATATTTATACACCGGCCATATTTGTATATACTAGAATAGCTACATGTCTTATAGCTACCAATAAATCTGCAAGTATATTGTTATTAAAAAGTATATCGTTCTTTATTGTTACTGGTCTGTATATTGTAATTTGTGAAAGTTGTTGATAAAAAAAAGCTGGTATATACATGTACCTGAAAAT
This sequence comes from Alitta virens, assembly GCA_932294295.1. NCBI lineage: Eukaryota > Metazoa > Annelida > Polychaeta > Phyllodocida > Nereididae > Alitta > Alitta virens. The sequence goes on from OW028582.1 coordinate 30,899,819, forward strand.
TTACTGCTAATTATGTGTACTCTACTGGTATATCATTTCTATTGATTATAACTGATGTATAACCATGATGTTGCTTTAGTTCATTGTAATTAATGTATTAATGTTTCAATTTGTTCACTAGTATGTGTTTAATGATTGTAAATAAAATAAATTTAGCATTACTGAGAATTCATTAAATTAGTTTTTTCTGCAGCAATTTTGAAAAATGTTAGAGCCAATTTTTTTCTACTTAAATAAATCAAAATGAGACCAGAAATCAACAATACCAATACAATTTATCAAACTATTATGAAGAACATCAACAATGCCAATTAAACCACATATTAATCAAAATGGCGCCATCTAAAATTCACTTTGAATGAAGCTTTCCTTTTTTAATGCCATAGAAAATGTTCATAAATTCTAAATAACATACAACTCAGAACCCACTCAATAGTTTGTTAAATATCAGCAATTGTTTGCCATTAGACAATGACTGTCTAAGCCAACCAACATTATTGTTTGATTTATATAATCATTGTCTAAAGCCAAACAATATCTTGGCTAATATCAAACAAACTATTGAATGGATGTGTCCAGACAATCTTTCTTCATGAGTGTAAGATGTGGAAATTTGAAAAATACAATTTTTTCAAATTTTCCCACATTATGATTCCATATTATTTATTGCCATGAATATGTCGTATATACTGCCTATACCCATCACACCACTTAAAATCTACAATGCCTAATATTTATCAGGCAACAGTCCTGTCATTTTTCGTGGTATTTTGCTACAACACAAATCAGTGCCAACTATCACAAATTTACATCATTGAAATTGAGTAATTAGGTTTTTTATAGGCAATAACTAAGTCATTCAGTGATAACATAAACAATTTTTGAGAAGCAGAAGTTGAAATTGCCGATTCATTGCATGAACATGAGGATTGTGTACAAATAACAGCGTGTCAAGGTTATTAATAGTGCGTGCACACATTATTTTTCAGCATAGAAGAGATTCCGATAGGTAGGAAGGCTGTAAAACCATGTGCACATATAATCCCACGAAAAATATAAAGATTGCTGCATGGCCCTCATACTGCGAACTCGGGTGAAAATGAGGAAATACAATAGTCAGGGTTCTAAGCCGAAAAATCTTTCACTTTGCGATACAGCTGTGAAACTTTGCATGATGATAGAGGATGTCAAGACTATCATTTTTGGATATGGACCCACCTCCAAAAACTTCCTGTTACTGAATACGGTTGCCATGGAAAAGGAAAATTGAATTTTTCAACATTACACGAAATTGTGATATAACAATATTTCTGTAATCTACAACTCCACCCGTTATTATAGAATTAATAGCCGAGGATATTGTAATGGAAATAGGGTAAAGAACCTAGTGATCAAAGGTCAAGGTCACCAATAGCAGTATGCCAAATATGGAAATTTTGTAATTTTTCAGTCAATCCAAGGATATATTATGTTACAGTTTTCATCATGGAACAGAAATCCACACAAATGGCATTTCATATGAAAGCTTATGAAATGTAGTTCATTATGACACCATAAATGTGGTATCCATGGCAACCGGAACGTATATAACAAAATTTCCATGCAAAGTTTCAGAGCTGTATCACAAAGTGAATGATTAAGCCAAATTTTGGAGCTTAGAACCCTGACTAATATGACCTAACCGATTATAAAGGCCTGTAAATGCAATTGGCCTATATGTATGTGAATAATTAATCTGTCATAATTGACACAGCAAAACTTGCTACTGATCACGATCCACATCATTTCAAAATGTTGTAGCTAGCGTGATTAGTTTAAATAGTCAATATTTCTATTTTGAAATGTTGTTCCTTGTTCTTCTGCATACATCACCCATGACAAGGTGTAGGAGGAAATTGTCATTGTTGTGGTCATTACAATGTGCAGATTTATATATTGCCATGAGAAAAATTTGAAGTTTTCAGAAGCGATGACTGTTAGTCAGTGCTGAACCATTGGAATGTATGATGATATACATGAGTAAACGCAAACAGTAACAGCATCGGTGAATATTTTTACTATTACACCTAGTATTATTCATGTGGAATATATCAACTGAACACATAGAAGGAAGGTGAAGTAGTAACATTTATGTGTAAGTACACATAACATTCTTTTGTCACTTTACGCCATAATAGTGTATAATGATTCGACAAAATAAGCCTAAAAGTGGTATCAAATATGTGCAAATACCAACATATATACTATTAGGCAGCATATCATCAAATTTTAATGAACATATTCAGGAGTTTCTTGGGGGAGGAGACCTTCAAACATGACTGGCAGGAGTTAGTAATATATAAGCTTGAGTGGGCCTGATTTTATCAGATGTGCACAATGGCAGGCTTAATGCATGTCCTTGTGGTGCTACTGGTGGTAAAGCAAGCCTTGGCAGGAGTTCATGAGACAACCAAGACCAATTCCAGTTGCCATGTTGAAGAGTTTAACAGAAAAACTCTGTTTCTTGCATTCATAAACGCATGGAAAGTGAATTTTGTGACTTCAGGGTGTCTCGCTGCAGCCATGCAAGTTGGTCTTGATTCTGTGAAAGCAAGAGGATTGATCATGGAGTATAACACAGCTTTTGAAATTGACCATTCACAGTGCCCTGGCAGAAAAGGCATGCAAGTGACTGTGGACATATGGAAAAAGGCTCAGCATTTAGCTGGTATTATTGGTGGGGGTTGTAGCATTGCTTGCCAACCGATTGCTCTTCTGGCAGCTGCTTTGGCCATCCCGTCTGTTTCATACGGATGTGCCAGTGATGCTTTGTCTAACAAAAAAATGTATCCCACTTTTTCTCGCACTGCCAGCAAATACAATAGCTACATTCCTAGTCTAGTAGGTCTTGTTGAGTATTTCAATTGGACACGTATTGGAATTCTCTGTGATGTTGTTGAACTCTACCAAGCAACGGTAAGGCACTAAAAGCAGATTTGGAATCAAAGGGGATTGAAGGATTCTACCAAGCGATAGGTTCAGCTGCAACTCATGGTGATCTTAAGATAGAAAACCTCCACCAGCAAATTTCAGCAATCAAACAGTTGGGTAAAAATACTAATGTCATTTTTGTCTTGATGTACATCCAAGATGTGAGGAACTTTTTGGTAATACTCGTGACGGGCTTGCATGATGGCAAACATGTATTTTGTGGTTTAGAGATATTTCCAAAGAAATATTTGAATCCATCGTACAAACCAAATATTGGATTGGAAGTTTGGGAAGGTTGGATCACCGCAGCTCCAGCACACGTGGATGGACAAACTTGGACCGACTTCGCTCAAGAAATTTTACATGAACTTCAACAACCTCGATATGAGAATTACAGAGTCTTTATTCCTAATGTCTCTCTGGAACAGGTCAACATTTATTCAGGTTAGTATATATATATAGACTTGAAAAGGCTATAGATGTAAATGTGTTATTTTCCTTTTGGAAATGTTTCCTTTTCATCCTGATTCATGCAGAAGTGGCTTTGTTTCAACGGTCTATCAAATTCTTGAGGAAATTTTAAGGAGCTAGGAGAATCATTTGGAAAGAATTTCATAAATTTAGTGCCTGGATAAAGGTAAAGAAGAGAGTACTGGTAAAAGTAATTATGCTACAATGCTGCAACCCATTCATTGTACCTGTAGGTACCTATCGTTGTCCAATATAAAAAATACACAACTTTGGTTCTGCGCAAATTCTATCATAGTTCCGTATTGCCCCAGTAAAAGCAATAATTTATTGTTTGCAATGTATTGACATCATTTTAGTGCATCAATTCTGGAGATTGGAGGAGGAAATCCATTACTTATCACGTTCACTTATTGCATTCTCACTCAAAACAATGTGTTCGTTTTTTTGACCTCATGTCCTGCAATTGGCCATTGCAGTTTAAGGCTTTAAGCCACTCCTCTTTTGATTCTTTTGATAAAAAAAACTTTTGCCACTTTGTGATAACAATTATCACTCCTGCAGCCCTCCATCAATACCCATTTATGTTGCATGTATTCCGAGCAGCCACCTGAGGTTTTTTGTCTCTTTATTTTGGGTAATATCATACCTATTGACAAGTGCCATATGTGCCAGGTTACAGACCTCTGAAAGAATTCATGCACTGACATATTTGGCAAATAATCCTGCTCTTGAGGCAAACATCAATATGGGTATTGGAAAACAAGTGCAATGAAAAGGTTAAGGGCCTAACACAGACTTTTTGGCAGTGTTTTTGGGTTAGGTTCATTATGTATCATATACAATCTTTGACTTACAAATAATAACGACACAAAAGAGTTTAACCTTAGGAGGTAGCATTTCATGACATATGAGCTTTTATCCAACTTCTACACTTCTCAGAGAAACTTCTGACCAACCTTTATGAAAAAGGCTAGTCTTTTAGAGATCAGTGAAGTTGGCTACCCAAACCTAGCTACCTGACAGCTACCCGGCAGCTACCTGAAGATGTAAAGTTAGCTACCCGAACCCAGCTACCTGACAGCTACCTGGCAGCTACCCGAACTTTCCATGTATATAACTCAAAAAGTTGAGTGTAATTTTTCCGTTTTTGCGCCAAAAGATACTTAGGGCAAAGCTTTACGTTCCAGAATTTTTTCGGAATTTTCTGAGCACAACGAAGATGTGATAAATAAAAAAATTTTAAAAAATGACGTTTTTTACCGTAACGCAAACGTTAGCTTTTTGGAGTGTCCGGTTGAGAAAGCGCCATTAGAAAACAAAATAACTTTTGTGTCTGACTTTTAGCATAGACAAAACTAGTCTTTACAACCCTTAAAGGGGTCAAATTCATTAGTACTTTCGGGTAGCTGCCAGGTAGCTGGAATTTGGCTCGCCTCTTTTTTGCCACCCTCTCGTAAACAGTTTCATGGATCTTTACTGTTTTTGACACAAAGATACATTCAGCATAGGTCTACATTTTAGAATTTTTCCAGAATTTTCCGAAGCGTTACGGCTCTGAAATATCAAAAAACTCAAAACCAACCTCTTTTGTCGTAGCTGCGATTGTAAATTTACCGGTTGACCGGTTGGGACAGTACCGGTAAAAAACCAAAATTAACTTTTGTATCTAACTTTTGCAATATGTAAAACTGACCTGTGCAACCGTTAAGTGGGTGTAATTAGGCCTTAGATTCGGGTAGCTGCCAGGTAGCTAGCTTCGCTATCGCATATTCCTCGAAAACAGTCAAACGTGATTTTTCCGTTTTTGTGCCAAAAGATATTTAGGTCAAAGGTTTACGTTCTAGAATTTTTTCGGAATTTTCTGAGCATGTCAAAGATGTGATAAATCAAAAAAATTTAGAAAATGGCGTTTTTACCGTAACGCAAACGGTAGCTTTTTGGAGTGTCCGGTTGAGAAAGCGCCGGTAGAAAACAAAAATTAACTTTTGTGTCTAACTTTTAGTGTACACAGAACTGGTCCACTCTCTTTCATATTCATACTCTGGTTAATATATTTTTTCCTACATCTTGATGCATTGTGTAGTTCTGCAGTCACTGTAAGTAAAAAAAAAGTTTTTATGACAGCTATTTTCACAGATCTAACTTCACTGATCTGTCTTTTAGCACCATCCTAATGTTATTGCCAAGCAAAGAATTGAAGTGGCACCAAAAGTATTCTGCCCGCTCTCACTCTACGCCTGCATTTCTGAACTCATGCCCGCCCCGCATCCACATTCATATTTTGCAGGCAGCCTGCTAATACGGTCCCCGTTAGGATGCTACAAAAAAAAATTGAAGGTCAAAAAAGCCTTGCTCCCCAGAGTTTTCCCATTCCACTTGTCATTTTATAAATAAAATAAAACATTTAGGTCAATATCTCCATTCTAAGCCTTGCCACCAGGCTGTTGAAACATGTGGTATGATAACCATTGAATTTGTTTTCGGACACTGTCATACAGTGGTTTTTGTTTCAGTTGAGGTAAAATTTTATTTTCATTGCATTGTACACCAGTGCAGCTTTAACTAGATATAATGTGAAACAATACCATAATAAGCACAAAGTTCAGTCTCAACACACATTGACTTATCATGAACTGACAGTTTATTCTTATCATGAAATGCAACAATGAACTGAAATTAACTTGTGACATATTGCACTTACATACATAATATCCTCATTGCATTAATTTGAAATAGCTTGGTGACTATCATAATATAGCATATATATTAATTATATGACTTTATACATTAAATTAACATACCCCTAAAAAAGTAATTATTTCTTGACTTTAGAAATTTGTCTTGAAAGTGTTTTAGAAATAATGGTCCTACAGGCATAATATTCTCTATGCATACATTTACATATATATATAGATTTTATTGACATGTAAAATATCATAAATGATACATATGTCATTCAGTTAAAAGATAACATGAAAGAGACATTAATGTAAGTACAGAAAGCAATAAAATTTCAATAATCAAGGTTCCAGCCACCAAGTTAACTTATAATACGTGTTTAAAATCCACATAAATATCATATGTTAATTACAATAGTCCGAACTGAGCTTGTTTTTTTAAATTTTTTCATATAATATCACTGGTATGCGACATGAATATTTACTTTAATTTGAAGTTATGTGAATTGTTATGTGAAATGTTATGTATAATACTACCATTAGACACATTTGAATTGGTCTAAATATCATATGTTAATTTTATTGTATATATGCACTTATTTGTGATTTTACACTACATGAGAAATTCTTAAATAGTGTTTCACCTTTCCTAAGTGGCCCACATAAGTTTATGTGAACCTAGTTTTACTGTTATATAATAGCCAAGTTTGAAGTTATGCACTACTGTCATATAGTTAGAAGATAGCATTTCACAAATTATATAAAGTATCATTTTACAAATTATATAAAGTAAGCTATGACCTAGCTATAAGAATGCAATGGCCTTAAGCCTGAACAAAGACTTGTATAACAGAACTGAAAGAAGGACTTAAAGATTACTTAAGTTTAAAGTAAGGGGTTATGACCATTGTACAACCCAGGAGCACAGGCCAATAGAATAAGGCCATGTGTGTTCAATGAAGGGGAAGAACCAATAAGGAAAAGACCCCTGGAAAATAGGATAGCAGAAATACCATTGTACTTGTCTTGGAATTCAGTTTACCAGCTGTAGCTGAACCACACACTTGTTCTTGACTTATATACACTTGGATTAAAAGCCACCCTCTCTCTGCAAAGCTACACCTTGTGTTGTTTCATTATATCTCATACAACAACTATATGACACTACTACTAATCATGCTAATTAATATAGATTTATCCAACTATTACAACAAGACCAAGATAGTATTCTGGCTGAGTGCATGGAATTTGGCCAAGAAAGAAAACGGACTCTCTCACCATCCGTTACTGTTTCCGTACATTTGCTGAGTAATACAGGCATAATATTAAAGCTTTGCGGCATATGCAGTGCTTTGTTCAAAATAACAAAAATGTTTGAGAACATCTTCTTTGATGAGGATTCTGTGTTTAACAAGTTGGAGAATTGGTTTTCCAGGGAGCAATGTGTTGTTATCCTTTTTAAGACCTAGTCGCTCTATTTGTGCCATTTGCAATTTGCATGAAAACTTCAAGTGGGTGGTGGCAAAGCTTAAACTCAAAATGTTGAGGTTAAATGTTGCATGGTAGTTGATGTCATAGGAATGGGAAAAGTTCCGGGGAGCAATCTTTTGAAATATTTGTTGAAAAACCACCAATTTTAGAGCAACCTAGTCCCCATGCCCCTGCCCACAACCCCCTTCAGGCATACGTGCCCGCAAGATCGGAGTCCGCGAGTGCCCTCACGCACAAAACTGTCCATTTTTGGTTAATTTGGAGACAAGATATGCTTCCTTAACTTCCCATCCTTTTTAAAACTCAAGAAATGTGTGATTTCTTGTTATTTTCGGTTTTATAAATTTGGAAGTTAGATATTTTTTGCCATCATTTGTTTTTGTCTTGGTCATACAATATTCATAAAGTCCTCGATGTACGATCATCTTTACAGATTTTGGGGACAACCCAGTTCAAATATTGAAGATGTTTTATATGTTTTCACGATTGTAAGCGCTTTTGTATTAAATATATTTTCCACACGAAAAATGAACAGACAGTGAACATACATTAAAATCAAAATTCTCATAAAGAATTTTGATTTTAATGTATGTTGAAACAATTAGGTAAAAGGTTTCTCAGAATTTCTCATCTGCAGGTCTGGTCCATGATGCAGTCCTAGCCTGGGCTTATAATAGAGTCAACAAAACGCTAGAACAAGGCTATGCCCCAAATGACGGATTCAGGGTAACAGCCAGTATCTTTAATGCAACATTTGAAGGAATCACAGGAACTTGTAATTGATGAAAAGGGAGACAGGAAGCCTAACTACAAGTGACAGATGGTCCAGAGTGGCAAGATGGTCACCATCATGCAGTAAATCACTAGCAGTAAATTTGGCACTAGGCCAGTTTCTCAGTTTCCTTGAAAATGAATGATAAATTTTATTTTATTTTAATTATATTTTTTCTCTCCCAATGACAAGAGACTCTGGTCCTGGGCGATGAGTGGCCCTCGATCTGAACGTCATTGCTTGTGTGTGCATGTCTGTATATATAATAATTTTTGTGTACTTGTGTGTATATATATATGTTTGTGTTGTATGGCTTTTGTGGTTGGTGCTGTCTTGTGCTTTATTATCAATGTACGGTGACTGATGCTGCTTATTGTGCTTTTATTTTTTCCATTTATATTGTACATTTGTATATATTATATGAGATGATTATTTTAAATTATCGAACTATTTAGTGACTCAGTTTATTGTGTATTTATCTGTAGAGACATTACAGTATTTTTTGGAGACTAGAACTCATAACTCAGAACAATTTATTCTAAATATCACATATTAAAATATGTACATTCGGGGGCAGAAATTCTGCCGCTATCAAGGGCCACACCCTAGTTAATAAACAAATGAAAAAAAATTCAAACCATGATAATTTTAAGTCTTTTTTTAGTAATGACATTGCAGATGTAGTTACATTCACTAATGTAATGTCAGTGTTAATGAAAATGATGAGGTGGGCGAGGGATGGTGAATCATTGACTATATAGGCCTACTGCTATGCTATACATATTTAACAATCAGTACTTATTATTTTAACATGTACATTATGGTGCATAAAATATTCATTGTGCATATATATTATAACTTCATATTGTATCATTCTTGCATTGCCTTCTTCACTTTTCTTTACCCTTTTCTATTGTACATACTCGATGTTTTTAATGTTTTAACTTGACACATAATATTATGTATCTTTTTGATATGGATTCTCAATAAAAGTTAAATTTTTGTGCTTTTTCGCACTAATATATAATGTACCCCTAAAAAATCGATAATTACATTAATTTCGAGAAAGCAGTTATGTATCTATATAGAACTCGGCTCCTCATTTGCTATCGGACTGCTCCGTTGTACCGCAATTTAACGTTTCCCGTCGTTCTGCCGCTGCGTGTCAACTTTTTCGTTAATTGCCTCCTGCACATATGTGATATTGAGAACAGCTTTAGAAATATTAATGAAAACAATTTCATATGAAATGTCACATTAATAAAAATTGGAAATTATATCATGATTTTTTATAAAATTTTGTTTGTGTTTAAAACCTATAATTAGAATTGGTTTATAACATATTTCATAGGCAATATCGCCGCTGAGTTGAAAGTCGAAAATGTCAAAAAAGAAGAATAATGTATTGCATGCTCTTATTCAGAAGGAATATCTAGTTAGCTGTTATTACAGAACTAATGTTAAAGTTCTAAAGGATCTCATATTACAGGTAATTTGTGTTGTTACCTTGCGGAACTTGCCATGTGAACGTTTGGAACCACTGACGACTTGTCAAAACGATGAACTTAGCTTTGATTGTACAGTGTAAAGATATACACATGTTTCAACCCATTATCAAGTTTATTCAGGCCACCTCATTAGTTTTAGCAATTTTCTGTGACCATAAGTTGCATAACAGAAGTTTAATCAGCTAGCTATTATTTGTAAAGTGCTGTCATCTGAATTTTTTTTCTTCTTTGATTTCAGAAAGATGCTAAGTTTCGTCAAGTTTGGGAAAGACATACCAACACTCCCATTTGTTATGAGGGGTAAGGGCTTTTGTGTGGTGAAATTTGTGTTGGAATATCATGCACTAAAGCTGTAGGTAGTATCAATTGATCAATCTACAGGTAAAGTAAAGTTGCGCCTGACGGGAGTTGCGAGTGTTAATATTGACAGCAAGGGACGCATTCAAAGCATTCTGATGGAGTAGATCTGGTCATTCTTGTTATTCTGAATGTTTTTGACGTTCCTCTGGCTGTTGTTATTAATGCCTGTGACTCACTGTTGGTCTCAACTTTGCTGATAAATGCTGTATTGCATATACCACACTGTCCAATCCATGGACGCAAATTTGTGAAAATCACAAAGTATGAAATAAACAGGATGAGCTACTTGTTATTTGCTGTATGCTGAGCACTGTTTGCTCAATAACTCTCAAGATGTAAATACGTTTTATTTCATTTTCAAGGGGTAATTTTTATTAAGATTCATACAGCACTGTTTGCACAATAACTTAATGTAAATACTTTTCATTTTATTTTCCAGGGGTAATTTATATTTCGATTCGTACAGAACATGCATGAGGCTGTGAGTATGTTGTGGTTCATCCAGTCTTGTTTACCCAATTTTGCCATTGGATAAAGTTCATATCAAATACAAAACTAAAATCTTTTACGAATTTTCGTACCAGATGTGGCTATGGAAATTATCCTCAGAAATCATATGAGCTAAACAAACATATAAAACAACACAAGATTGAAGATGCCTTAACAGCAGAGGTGCCCTTGGTAAATATTGTATTTTGTATCTTTCATATGCACCTGTAATCATTTATAAATTCTCTAACAAGTTTTATGTACTGTGACTGCTGTCTAATGTTTTCCCACTGTTACCATATTTGAAAGTCTGGATTTTTTTGTTGTAGTATAAGAAATGCTTATTATAAAGCTATCTTTAACACACATGTTAATGGCTGGAACTATGAACAAATTTATTAATTTTACTAATGACACGTATAATTTTTACAATGAAGAATGAATTGATTGTGTTAACTTCTCTTTTTGTTTTCCTAATTAGGAATACCTCCCTCTTGAACATGAAGGTTGGCGTTCCAGTTTCTTTGCTTTGACAAAAGACTCTTGGTTTATTCGTTATGGAATGATGACGGGAAAAAAGCTTGAAGCTATTTATCTTTCACATCAGCATTCTTTCAGGTAATTACATTCGTATATATTATATGTGTAAATAGTTAAGAAAATGTTCTAAAATATCATGGGTGCAAATCTATATTTTCTTCATATTTTATAATTTATATTTTCTGCATATTTTAATGTAATATTTTACAAGTTTGTGACACTTGAGAGGTTCCATACCCCCTAGAAAAATTACAAATTGTGCCACTGTAAAAGAGACCAATTATGCAAAGAGTGAAAGGCCTATTTTGCTCTCAGAGATTATTAAATTTCATAGCCTTGATATAGTGCCAGCCATTCTAGAAATATCCACCATATATATTGTTGTACCAATAAGGAACATTTTTGAGATTTTATTAGCAAATTGATGTAAATGGTACAGAAAGTTTCTATCCCTTCTGGGCCTTTTTTTTTTTATCATTCAATATATATGATTTTGTTGTTTTAATGCAGGACAATGGCTTGGAATATTGATGGATACAGTATTGCTTTGAAGTCCACCCATAGTGTTCCCTCTCGAAATGTAAGTCTTCTTTGAGTATTATTATACAAATATTGACTGGGGCGAGGGATAACGTCAAGAATAGTGGCAACTATCACTCCCGAGGGTCAACTATCACTCCCGAGGGTCAAATGAAATTTACTAGTGCCTGAAGTGACCAGTCAATAATTGTTTTATTATACCTCCACCAACTGAAATTTAGGCCTATGATTTATTACTAAGCTTTTTTTGCTTGTTAATCACAAACAACAATTAGGGCCTATTCAATTATAAAAATGATTAATCTATGTTATACACAAACTCTTTTCAGTTTTCAGGTGTTTGTCAAAATCCAAATTTATGATAAATTTGCTTAAAAACCAGATCTATATAGGCCTACCCTGTTGAGCTTTTTTTTATAGCCACAGTCAATGCAAGCATCTGTTTTCAACACTAATGACGTCACAATCACTAGACAAGGGTGATGCCGTCACAACTGGCAACTATAATGAGGAGCCAGTCACTATTCTCTTTGAATAGTTTGTTGTTTTGCTTGATATCTGTATTTTCTGTTGTTAACATAACTATTGAGGGAATTGTGCCCAGGAGGTTTGAAGTTTTGAAGAAGTTTTTTTTTTAACGGGAAAATTCAAATTTTATCTGTCTCACTACCAATTTTCACTATTAATTTTCTTTTCTAGCTTTCTTTGCCAAATGTAATTGATGTCGTTCATGCTGTGGTGGTAATTGACGTGTTTCCAATAAAGTGCCAAGGTTTTCTGGAAGTCAAAAAATCTGTAAGTTTTCCCAGTACTATAGTTCAAAGTATTTTAATGTGTGCAATATATTGAAGTTATTATATCTTGGATTCTATTTGTGTGCATAATGATTTATTTACTTCAATTGAATACAGCAGTTGAGAAAAATAATAGGGACCTAAAGTATTAAAATTGATTTAGAAATCCATGATGAGTCCTGCATATTGATATGTAATTTTTCAGATATTTGGTCGTGACGTTACAGATGCCCAAGTTTCATTAGATGCCCTTGTTGTTTGTCATTCTAATGAAATGGTGAAAATTTACAGCTGGGAACATATCTTAAATCAGGTTTGTATTTAAAATTCGGTAGATGTATCTCCTTACTTTTTTGTGGGTTAACCAAAACTTGAAATTTAAGTTGTAAAGATAGCTCTTCAGATTGTGTTGGCTCTGGTACTGAGATACCGGTTTTACTATCCAAGTCTAATATAATGCCGTTCAACATATTTCTAAGTAGTAAAGATGTTCAATCTTAACCTGTAATGTTCAAAAAAATTAGCAAAATTCTATGATTTTCATTATCACCTAAGCTTGTGTGATTTGCAATAGTCTTAATACAGATATCTTAGGTATATCATGGCACTGACCAGTTAAATACTTGAATGAGTTAAATATCTGCTGATCTGCAGTGTGCTCAGCTTGATCTGGACTCTGTAGTGTGCATGATATAAACTTGATAACTTTTTACAGGGTCGGCAGTTTGACTTGAATGTTGGTGAACTCCATGATGGTCATGAGATAGGGAGTCTACCGTATGGTCTTCCTGTTAATGTTGTGTTGGATGGTAAGTTCTGTATAGACTTCCTCACTTATCTTCTTTGGGTTTAGTGCAGTATAGCGGACCCAAATTTATGCCCATATTTGGCGGCCATTAAAAATTAAATTTTATCAAATATTTCACAAGTTTTAAGTTCTAGCACAATTAAAATAACATTTGGTGTAGATAAGCAGGGGTTTGGGGGCGGCAGCCCCCAAGAAAAAGCAAAAATAAAGGCTGTCTTTACCGTGAGATGAAACTGCCGTCATAACTACATTAATTTTTGTGACGTCATAATTCCATTTCAATCATTTTACGTCATAGGCCTGGCAATGAGGCTTGTTAAATATGGTCATAAATCTGGGTCCGCTATACTGCACTTTTTTCTCTTCTTCAACAATATAATAATTAAAGAAGTAATAGACCAATTGTATTAGCCATTGATATTTCCCGATGTCATTAACCCACTTATTTTCACTTTATCACTCATTTTTTTATGATACATTGATATTTTCATACTTTATGTGTTTTCAGAGGCTCCTGCTATTTTATTTCAAGTCAAAACTTCTCACAATAATCTAGTCATAGGGGGTATTCCTTTTCATTACATAACTTGTCCACCCAAGACCGAAAGTCGTTTCCAGGTCTTCTCTCTGGTATCACAAACAATGGTGAGCATATTTACTTTTTTACAGCAATTTGTGTGATTTGGAAGCTCAGTATTTAAGATCACTCTCAGTCCTAAGTTAGAGTTGCTTGATATCAGGCTCTCTTCAGCATTTTTCATTGGGGTATTAAAATTTCTACCGATTTGCCTAATATCTTGCGTTATTTGTATTATTTATCATCCCTGACTGTCAATATAATTTTATCTTATCCTTTCGTAATATTTTGTTGCCCTTAATACAGAATTAAGTGTCAGTATGAAAATCGATTTTCTTTACTCATTTTGAAAAAATCAGTTTGGTAAATGTTTTGATGCCTTATTGATACTGTCCATGCTTTGCGTTCAAGAAATACTGATTTAATGTCTTGTAGTATAACTTTAAGAAATGCCCATGGAGTGTGACTGGATTATTGTTGAGATTTATTTAATTGTAGACTCATATACATGTCTGTCTTGTGGAATTGACAACAATGAAGACTAACTCGTATACGGCTGGCCAGTTCTCGTTTGACCTTTGTACCGGAAATAATAGTACAATACATGACGTCACTAATGTAAAAAATGTATGATGCTGAATGACGTCATCAATAATTGACCTTTGGTGACGTCATGTATTGTTAGTATTTTCCGGGTTCAAGGTCACATGAGAACTGGCCAGCCCTAATATATTGTGTGTTAGCCGTAATTAAATTAACTGCAATAATGTTAATCACTTATTTTAGGCCAAGAATGGTGACCTTCAGCTGTCATCAATGAGCATTGAAAGAGACAGGTGTTATTTCCATGCTGACGACTCTGGGAGAATTTTACATATTGGTTCGGATGAAATTAGGTGAGGCCTTTTTCTTGCTTATTTGACCATATTTATGGACTTGAATGTAATGTACAGTGGCATTGCTTGACATATATTTGTTAAGTCCCTCGTATATACAATTTGAGAGAATATCCCTTACAATGGTCAGAAGGGCTAATAACAGCCATACACAAAAAGGGAGATCCCTCAGATCCAGATAACTATAGAAAAATAACTGTTAACGTTGTTATGGGAAAAGTCTTTGATTCTATACTTAATGCCCGTCTATATTACAAAAACGAAGCTCTAATTCTTGATGATACATATCAATTTGGGTTTACGCCAGGGGCCAGCAAAACAGACTGTTTGTTTGTACTTGACACTATAATTAGATACCAACAAAAGAAGCGAAAACCTATATATCTTTGTTTTGTGGATTTCACTAAAGCGTTTGACTACATTAACAGGAATGCTCTTTACTATAAATTAATGAAACAACAGGTTGGTGATAAAATGCTTAGAGTAATCATGAGTATGTATGACAAAGCTAGTGCAAGAGTGAAACATCTAGGAAACACTAGTGATCCTATCGATAGTAAATGTGGTGTTTTGCAAGGGGGAATTCTCAGTCCAAAACTCTTTAATGAATTCTTATATGACTTACCCACTTACCTAAATGAATCGAATGGCATAAAAATAAACGATCTGTCCTTCACACACCTATTATATGCAGATGATATAGTTCTTGTAGCAGACTTTGAGACATCTCTCCAAAATAACATTAACGCTCTGCATGAGTTTTGTAGAAAATGGCATCTCATAGTAAATGTAGGTAAAACTAATGTAATGAAAATAGGTGATAATTCACAGCATCAGTTTTTTTATAATTAAAAATTAATTGAAAATGTAGAAACCTTCAAATACCTGGAACATATATTGACCAACAAACGAAATGTAACTTAAAATGAAGTTGAGGATAAGATACACTCATAAAATAATATGTCCAAATAACACACCACTTCGCCTACGACTGTTTGATCTAGCTAGAGTTTACATATATGATTTTGACATAATGAATGACACCAATAAATTTAGATCTATCATGTGCTCAAAGGAATCTGAGCTACTGAGGTGCCTGGGAAAATTCTTAATTGATATTAATATGTGAGTTATATGTTTTCCATCTTCTGACACTGTACAGTATTCATACATAGATGTTACTATAAACATTATTTAAAAAAATTTAATCTGGTGGCTGGAACCGCGTTACTAGCATAACATATGCTTATCTAGTTTACAAATTTTATTTGAACATTACTATATTTTCTGTATTCCTGTATTTTCTGTTCTTTATTTTATTTATGACATATATATCATGGATGATATTTTACTGTCAATAAAAATTATATATATAATTTGAATCAAATAATTTTTGTTTCAGAATTTATATTTTGTGTATTAATTATTTGTGTTTTTGTCTCAATGCTACTGCACCTGAAGCTTAGTCAGTTATATGACCATTTAAGGCTTGAAGTCAACACCATGTTACACATCTACCCCATGAAGGGGTCTTTTGCTTGCCTCAGCGTAGACACTAAAGACAATGACATAGTCAATGAGTCATAAATTTGAAAAAAAAACAAGCTATAATGGAATGTAAGCATTGTTTTGAAAAAAGAAAGAAATGGTTTCGCTTTCAAGTTTTTTTTAATGTATTCCCTAATTTGTATTTACAGGATGTCAAGAATAGTAGATAATGGTGTTCCTAAAATTGATATTACCGATGAGGAAGAAAATTATGAAATTGTGAAGGAATTTGGCATTCATGCAAGTGATTTAAAGCAAAATACTCCACCATCAAGGAATAAGGTGAGAGATGAAATATGATAATAACAATACTGTATGGAGTACAGTATATTGAAATTTCAAATCAACCGATAATTAATTTATTCACAGGTTGATGGATTTACTGTGACAATGTCTGGAAGAGTTGTGAAGAGAAGACAAAGTGACATGGATGATTCTCTTGATTGCGATTACGGGGTAAATATATAGTGATAATGGCTTGAGGCATCTTGAAATATGGTTATTTGATGTGTCAATGCAAAGGAAATAATGCCTAATCAGGTTTCCCATCGGTTATTACAAAGTCTGATAAAGTCTTACTATATTTTTGTAAAAAGTATTAATTTTGTCTTACATTGTCTTATTTTGATGCAAATGTAAACACAGGCAATTCTGGTCTGTGTTGGCCAAAGGAAGTACCATCTGTCTGCCCTCTAGTGGACTATCTGATCAGCTGAAATATGAACTTTTTTTAAATACACAAGAACTGCATTTAATTTATTGTTTAACAGCCAATTACCTTATTTCTTTGGACGATGAAATAGGAAAAATTGGTGTAAATAAACAAATTGTATATTAGTGGTCTTATTTTTCATGTGCGCATGGTATTATTATATCTTATTAACGTCTTACTTCTTATGAAGGTAAACCTGCAGGAAATCCTGTTAATTATTGTTGAAAGAATTTGAATGTTCCATACAGTATGAAAAATCAGTTATTATTAAATTAATTGTGTGAATGTAGTAGCATCAATGCAGTAGTTGTGACTGCAAGCTTCCAATCCATATAATTTCCCCTTTGTCACATCTACCATACCATTAAGAAGACCACTGGTGACTGTTCAGAACAGATCTTATGATAATACTCAACATTCATATTTTGGAAATTTATTTTTGTGGAACTCGCCTTTAGAATTTTATCATGTTACAAAAAATTGTAAGTATTCGTATAATTTTGTATTTATCCTGTCATTTCAGTGCATTCAACATGTTGATTATGAAAATGAAATGGACATGATAGTTTTGACGGCTGCTTATCCTGTTGATGCAGAACTGACTGGGTTTGTGTACATGGTAGATAATTACACAGGAGAAGTTCTCAAGAAGATAAAACTGGATGAACCCTGGAAAGAGGTTTGTAGTTATTGGTTATGAATGTCAAAAAGTGAAAGTTTGTGAGCATAGTCAATTAGTTGTGATGATTTTGACTCGTGCACTGGGTAAATATTGCTGGGAAATTTAGAATTTCACAGGTATATGTTGAACTTCCCATTGCTAAATGGACTTTTATGTAATTAATTTGTTAATATATTTGAATTTTCTTTTGTTATTGCATATTCAATCATAAATGTACAACCGCTTTATGTTGGTCCTAGGACAATTATGAATATCTATTTATTTATCTATGCTTGGAAAAACAACTTTAATGAATGGAGTCTAGGTCTCTAGGAGCCACCTTATATATGAAGGCCATACCAATTGGGATATATTTTTCTTTAGGTCATAATGTATTAAGTGAAGCTAATAATCTTCAAAATGAATACACACAATTTAGGTTTATTTTCCCTGATTTTTGGTTTACTGAGAAAGAAAAAAGTTGGTAATCTTCAAGAACTTACTTTCAAGCTCCCTTGTGTGCAAGCAAGTTTCTTGAAAATTAGGAAATTGTTTTCATGTTTTCAATAAATTGTTTTCATGTTTTCAATAATTTTTTTTTTTCATGTTTTCAATAAATTTGCTAGAAAGCAAGGTCATCTGTCCATTATATATGGTTATTGTGCATTCCCTAAATTTATGGATGGTCAGTACTAAATCATTTCCCTTTTATTTATTTCAGTTTCATGATCATACCATGATCATCGACCTTGATACGATCATCCATATCACAAAAGCACCAATGCGGAAATACAGCTGCTATATTCACAGGCTCGATAGGTCACTAGAAGATGAAGATCGTAGAATCGAGAGAAAATCAAGCTCACAAAATCTTCCCAATTTTAGAAGAGTAGCAATCAGAAGAGGACAAAGAAACGGGAACGCTAATTTGGATTAAGAGAGCAATGTCTCATGTTCTTTCCTTTATTTTTTTGAAACTGTGATAACAATTTTCAGACTGTGATAGATGATGTGCTGGAAAGGTTAATGCTATGAATCGTGTTGTTAAATTAATTTTGTTAATGTTTAGTTTTTGTCACTGACACATGCTCGTCGCTCATTTTAGTAATTTTTGAACAATTGCAATACAAGGAGTGTGCCAGAAGTATTTCTTGCTGATGATCTCCGTTATTACATTTCATTCTCATACAGCGTGACATTATTCATATCTACCATTGATTATGTTTACAGAAACCTTGACTTGAAATTGTTATTTGTTTTCTGCCTTGTTCAAAGTAACATAATGATGCAATACGAGATGTTGGTGAATCTTTCACTGTTGTTTACTTTGTTATAATAAGCCTGAAAATGTGTTGTGGTGAGAAGTCATTACATGTGAAACAATGTTTTTTTAATCCAATCCACTATACAGTCTGACACATATTTATAATGAGCACACTTGGCTATGTTCCTCATAGAAAACCTATTAGGAACAACCCACGTGGTATTTTTTGTGATCCACCATCCCTGATTATAATAAATTGTGATCCACTATCCTTAATTGAAATATTGGATGGACTATTTCAGGTTGATCAGTTTCACTTTCATTTTCACTTTCACACTAAGATCACAGCTTCGCCAATTATATAGATTACTATTCATGAACAAAAACTGGGTTTAAAGTACATTTGCTATTTAAAAATATTTTTGAATTTGGTCAAAACAATTCTTAATTTCTTAGTTTATCTCAGCAAAACAATACAGAAAATAGCGGTAAAAATGTATGATATAAATAAAACCCAACCACATTGATGGATCTGCTCATTGAAACCCATTCGTGAGCTGTCTGGCTACGGCCTCTCGTGAGTTCCTCCGCCAGACAGCAGCACATTAATGGGTTTCATTGAGCTGATCCACCACTGTTGGGTTTTATTATAGTATCGAACCTTCTGTCATAAAGTTATTGTGTTTTTTTGCCAGATTTTTACCCTAGACTCTCGTATAAACAGCTGACTGGATTAGAACTTTAGGCTGTTCCATTTTAAAAAAAGGGGGGGGGGGCCGGGGCGGACCTGAACATTTTTAGACCCCCCATGCCTGATATCTGCTTTTTTCTACATTAAGATATTAAGAAAATACTGCTCAACCTCCTGAATATCTGAAAAATCTATTTTGGAAATCACGTTGTTCTTGAAAATGCTGTCTTTGATGGCATGTGAGTGTCATTTAATTTAACTACATCATTTAGTTAAAAAACAGTTCTTTGCATAATCATGATAACTAATGCTTGGAAAATGCTTAGCCTTATCATAAGTGCTTATGCATGAAATTGTATGCATCCTTTGCCGATTGCTTGGTCCCACTTATTGATTTGATTTGGAAAATGCTCCGTCAAATATAGCATGTGAATTTCATAATGGTAAATTTTCTTGCATTTAAACAGAGGAATAAACTGGATGCTACAATGGTCATGCTACGTAAATGTAGTTAAAGAAATGTTCTGAGCAGTGAGCCTGTGAATTTTGTATTGGGGTAATGTTCTGTGTACTGGATAGCAACCAACCAACATCAACCACTCCTCTTTAAAGTTATTTTTTAAAGGTTGATTCTGCCGAGGTTAGTCCCTTGGTTACTTCAGCAGACAAACTAAATATGTTAATTCATGTAACACATGTTTATTTCAATATCTTAATTACATCATTGAAATCCTGGCATTATTTAGCAATTGGATACATTTTACATTTATGGTATTATGACCTACAACAACACCAATTGATTATGAGTCCTTGAGAAAAAAAATCACAAATTTCTTGTTATTGCACATCTATATGAAAACCATGCAAGTAATGGTTGATATTTCTGAATATTAATATGATATTTGTACTTTGTCTTCAGATATATGTGGTGTAGACTTCCTCTGGCTTATGAACATTTTCATAAACCTCTCCATTTTGCTCGAATGCTTCATAGTATGGAGGGTTATCTTCTTGGTAGGCAATGTTTTGTACTCCATTTCCTGCGTGTCCATTTGTCTGAAAGTAAAAAAAAAAAAGTTGTATACACATTAGTAATTAAAAATGTGGTGTGTTATTGTATATAGCATTTTATATGTCCATTTGTCACAGCTAGGCACTAGGCAGACATAATGATGAGATGACAAGGCTTTTTGTATACAGCATGTCACACCATTATATGGGTGTTCTTCCACTTGCCGTAGCGCACATATTAACAAGGCGCTACCAGACCAACAGCTTTTTAGAATGAAAGTCTAGCTTTGTTGTTGGCCTACCAATCCTATAATCTTGCTGATCGTGCAGTCAGTGTACTAGTAAGACAGCCAGATAGACATGTTCTGGGTTCTAGGCTTCATGGAAATCGGTGAGATATTTAAAGCTGTTGTGACTGTTATATTTAGCTTGGTTCCCTAGTTATTTCAAACAGTTACTCAGTTCTCACCGAAAATTGGTCTTTCTTTTCGAATGTACCCTCAAGCTGGTCGTCAGGGTCGTCAAATGTGCAGCAAGCTTTCAACCCACAAACGTTGAGAATCGGGTTGAAGTCAAAATAAAATCTGCGTTCTCTGATTTTGTTACCTCCTGCAAAAATAGAGTAATTTGTGCAGCCATTTGTTAATTTTTATAGTAAAACCTACTGCAAGGACCTCACAGTTTGTCATACCAAGCACATACATGAGCCTACATTTAAAGCTCAGCAATAAAGTAAATTGTGAGGAGTGCCACTGTCTTCCAATGTCATAATTTTGTTCAATTAATCTGTGGTGATGTAAGTTATATTTAAATCTATGAATTTGTCAACTCATCAAATCATTTTTTCAATGGCCACATATTTTCCTGTAATTGTTATTATTAAGTATGATCATGCTCACCTGTTAAATAGCTGATTGGAACGGCCAAAATTACACACAATAAAACTGATAGAGCTGCATACCACATGTAAGATAACTCATAAATGGGTAACACCTGATAACTGCAATAAAAGTAGAAATCATTACCATCAGAAATTATATTTGGATGATGAAAGTTCAATGAAATTTTGTTAAACTCATCATTGCAAAAATATAATAATGGTCTAGGCCATATGATGACCTACAAATATGGAAATTTACATTGTAATCACATGTGCTGCACTGAAGATGTATTTACAGCTGAATGTATGGATGGTTAAATTAACATAAGTTTGTCCCTTGTTATGTTTATTCACACATTTAAATAGAGTATGAGTGACCTGGTTGTATTAGATATGTACCAAATATAAAGAAAAATCCTACTATTTTTTGGTAATCATTTTGTTAAAATATTGTCCTAAAAATATTAGCTTACCCTCCGTCAGAGTTGCTTGGAGACTGAGTAATATAGTCTTATTGTTAGAACTCTGAACAACTTTATTAAACCAATCACATTAGGAAAAATGTAATTGATTGGGAGCCCTTATATGACAGTTAATTTTTGCTGGCAAGGGGAGAAATTACTGGCGCTCAGAACTCAGAACAACTTTATTAAACCAATCACATCAGGAAAAATCTAATTGATTGGAGGCCCTTATATGACAGTTAACTTTCGCTGGCAAGGGGAAAAATTACTAGCGCTCAGAACTCAGAACAAGTTTATTAAACCAATCACATCAGGAAAAAACAAAATTGATTGGGGGCCCTTATATGACATGTAACTGTTGCTGGCAAGAGGAGCACCCAGTTAATATTTAAAATAGAAAAATTAAACACAGGCATTAATCAAGGAAAGGAGGAGATAAAAAACTACATTTTACATATTAAACTTAATAATGTAAACACCAATTGTCAACTTAATTCTTATGAAGACAAAAGGAGGAAGAGGATGCAAATGAGAAAAAGCCATCCCTGTAAATCATGTCATTTAGGCTATCTGATGTTTCACTTCAGCAACAGACATAATAATTCTGGAGTATGCAAGATTCACTGTACATACAGAGGAAATATTTCTTTACACACTGCTTGAAACCATTAAAACTATGAGTCTGTATTTTATCTGTAATTACGGATGGTGTATCATTAAAAAGTCTTGGGAATTCTGTATTACAGGCTATTTTTCATAAGCATATGCTTGATATGGGATAATTGGTAATTATTGGAAT
Organism: Alitta virens; assembly: GCA_932294295.1. Lineage (NCBI taxonomy): Eukaryota > Metazoa > Annelida > Polychaeta > Phyllodocida > Nereididae > Alitta > Alitta virens. Next base: position 30,922,743 of record OW028582.1, read on the forward strand.
ATTGTAATGAATATCCATCTGAATCAGAGAATTTCTTAAACGTGGAATCAATGAAATATTGTTCTAGTTTAAAACTGAATTTAGGTTCATGCAGTGCAGAGATGTGAGTAGCTTTAAGCAAAGAAAGTTTCTTTACCCTCCCTCAGAAGGACTAAACCACTGACACCAAGGTTACTCAAATGAATACAGGTCAAAAGGTCATGATTGGACTAAATCACTGAAAGAAGGATTACAAAAATGAACTAACAAGCATTGCTTTTATGAGCTATAAGTGTCATTGTGGCTGAAACCTTTGATACAAGGGTTATTAATTAAAACTTCAAAGAATGGTCATCTCATATCTGAACTCATATCTCATCTCATACTAGTGTCATTGTGGCTGAAACCAAATTGAAACTACAAGAAAAGGTCATCTCAGCTAGTTTGGTATAAACAATACAAGTGTCATTGTAGCGGAAACAAAATAAACAACGCATGATTTGTAGAAATATCCTACAATTTCTTTTAGTCTGACATATTTGAAAAAAAAAAATTTTGTGCCTGTATATTATTAATATCTTTTATGCAAATAAAAAATTTAAAAACCCTAATAAAATAGTGATATTTGCTTGTTATTGTGTTCTCGTTATGGTTACATGTTATATATTTTGATGGAACTAGTCTCCGCGTAGTGATACTATGTTTGGTTATTATCATAATTTTATTAATTTATTTGTTATTTATATTTTTTTACTTTTAAGGTCTTCCGTGACCTCGACATGTCGATAAAATTCTGTCAGTCCTTATTAACACATTTAAATACAGTAAAAGTAACCTGGTTGTATTAGATGTGTATCAAATATACAGGGTGCGGCCTAAAAACTTGCACTAGGCATCTCCTCTTTTGGGATAGCTCTAGGTTACTCAAATGCTTATGAGGTCGTTTATAAAGTTTTGTCACCTTTAGTCAGGGTATAAGTATTTGGTCATTGTGATATTTTTGATCTTATAATGTCAGACAATATCAGTGTCTGAATTATTGAGAGGGTGCATGCATCATGGGCTTGTTCTGAGTGACACATACCTGGTTCCAGTTTTGATTTAGCAAGGTCATAAAATTGAAACAAAGAAATATAATGGCATTCCAGCGGGACTATTTGAATCTACTAATCTAGAATAATCACATAAGTTTCAGGAGGATGGGCCAGTTAATTAGATAGAAAAGAAAATTGAGCTGGACCCAAAATGACATTATCTGCCTCAAAAGTATCAGTGCTCTGCCTTCTTATTTAACATGAATCTATTTGCCCTATTTGTGGGGCAAAAGTCAAGACAGGTGTCTGTAACACATCTGTATGATCAGTGACATAATCTGAAACTTCTATAACCAATCCCGAGGTAAAAATGACCCGAAGGTGTGATAAGTGTGCATGTGCTCTATTTAGATCGAAATTATCTATCAATCTTGAGGAAACAAGAAAACATGTTCATAAAGATAATTTAGGACTATTATTACTTTCAGGTGTATGATTGCAGCTGCATGCCATCACTGTCAACTGAGGTAATAACAAAAGAGGTAGCAGTAGCTGCTGGTGCATCATTTTGTTTAAAAGATAGTCTTAAAAATATTAGCTTACCCTCCATCAGAGTTGCCTGGAGACTGAGTAAAAAGGCTACTAGTCATAGGAATTGGAGAAATAGTTGTGTAATTAGAAGACATTGTGTTGTTCGGCACGGGGCAGTCTTCTTGACTTAATGGAAGAGGGGGTCTTGGAATGTTTGCTAATATGGTTCCAATAGAAATCCAGGAAGTGAGGATGAGACTTCCTAGAAGACCACATAATGCTCCCTGGAATAGAAGATACATTTTGTCATTCATTTACAATAAAAGAGGGCGTTCTAGCTAATTTGGCAATGCGGTAGGGTACAGTACAACTTTTTCAAGTAGGCATGGTTTGTCATTTAGGAGTAACACTGAGCTACTCTGTATTTAACTGGGCCTATAACAGTTCTTAGGAAGGTAAACCTACAGGAACCCTGTATTAACAGCTATCCATTATGTTCATGGAGTATGACTGAACCATCCAAAGGATACCTGAGGAAAGAAATTGATGAGTTCCATTAGCTGGGGCAGCCTCAGGTTGAGTCTAATGGCTGCAGGATATATAGTACAGTTAGTTTCATTAAAAACAGCCTGTCATCATAAACCTAGACAATGCTAGACAAATTCTGCTAAATGGACTATAAGCTGGGAGTAGACAGAAGCAGCTGGCTTTAGCCACTTATAGCTACAGCCAGGAATAGGTCGCTACAGCTGCCTAGAGTCGACCATATTTTAAGAAACTAACTGTAGTTAAAGTTACCAATGTTTTAACCTATTAAGGTCATTTACATCTTACTATGGTATAGATATATAAGTTTAGCTAGCTATTGCTCCTTACTAAACATATAAGGCTAAATAATTCGTCTCAGATCTGCAGCTTTAGTAAATATTTCTTTGGACCATGTGCCACACGGCATTTTAGATCTTGCTGACAGCATTTGAAGTCAACTGCTTAATAAAACATAGGCTGCGCTGCAGCTAAACCCGCAGCGAATCCCACATAGCACACTGGCATCATTAAAATTGTTATGTGTTCATCCAACAGGCAGGAGGGCGGGTGTCACACTTTCATTTCCAGAGCAGAACTCTAACACACACTTTCTTTTCTAATGCACTTACCCTAATGAAATTTTAGACAGTAAAGCTCTATATGGTCTAGTGGTGCCTTGTGATAGCCAGACTGACATATATTGGCTATGTTTTACAAAATTTGGAGAAATATTATTTCTTGGGTGTTTATATAGTGTGTGCGATGAACCGAAACAATTGCCACTTGGCCTACATAGCCTATTATGCAATGGTGATTAGAGTCCAAGATGTCCAATTTTTTGAATTCTTAAATTACTTCATTTGTTCATTATATTCCCATGGGTTAAAACAAAGTCTGATAAAGTCATACTTTATTTTTGTAAAGGCCCGTATTAAGTCTTACTTTTGTCCACTAAGTCTTACATTGTCCTATTTTGATGCAACTATACTTGGATATAAAAATCTATATTGTAATAGTCAGACGATTTGGTAAATATAAATGAATAACAATTATGAACTTTCTTTAAATACACAAGAACTACGTTTATGTTATTGCTTAATAGCCAATACTCTGATTGTTTTTTTGACAGTGAAATTAAAAATATTGGTGTATATTACAATATTAGTGGTTTTATTTTTCATGTGCGCATGATATTATAATGTCTTACAAATATCTTACTTCTTATGAATATAAACCTGCAGGAACCCTGTATTAACAGCAATCCATTATGTTCAAATTAAAGCTAAGTAAGCATAAAAAGTATTGTCTATTCTTTTCTTGCCATTTTAATTGTTCGGTTTGGAGGGGGGTTCTCATATAGTCAGTTTTCCCGGAGGAGCCGTATTGCTGTTGTAGAATTATGTAATAACCAATTTTGACGACTTCATTATGGTTGTTGGAAGCAAAAAAGGGCGGCGCTTAAGGTGACGGGTGAGTTCGCGGCAATGAGGTGTGAATCACGACGGGAGACTCCACAGCATTTACGTACCACCCGCAGACTTGTAAGTGTGAGGGGCATATCAAGCACGTGTTACAAGGAATGACCCGGCGATTTAACTACGTGAACTATGTGTACTAAGTTTGAAGGCCGGCTGTCATGGTGGAGGGGGCAGATGTGAATATTTAAGTGGCTGCTGGTCTGTTGCCTTCATTCTGCTCCTTGTTACCACAGAGGAAGGACCATGGCACATGCAGTAGACCAACCAAAAGCCATTTTAAAATTGGCTCCGGCCAGCTTGGAATTAAATCTGCAACTAGCAACTCTTGCACAGGCTATTATGCACGATGAAGAACAGTCCAGAAGAGCTGCAGAAAGAAGACAAGCAGTCATCAAGAGAAGGAGAAGGAAGAGATTTTGGGTGAGGCCATGGCTCTTGCAAAGACCTCAGATGGGCCAATATGAACGCTTGATGAATGAACTATTGATGGAGGATGGAACCCACTACAAGAACTTTGTGAGAATGCAGCCAGACATGTTCCAAGAGCTGCTTGCCAAAGTTGGGCCTAGGATTACCAAGCAAGACACTTTCTGGAGGAAAGCTTTGGAGCCAGTACTCAGGATTGCCATCACCCTGAGGTATTTGGCAATTGGTAACAGCTACAAGTCATTGATGTATGGCTTCAGAGTGGCCCACACCAGCATCAGCAACATCATTCCTGAAGTGTGTGAAGCCATCATAGCTGAGTATGTAGAAGATGTCATCTCCTGTCCAACAACACCAGTAGAGTGGAGAGAAGTTGCACAGCTGTTTAAGACAAGATGGAACTTTCCCCATTGTATTGGTGACATGGAAGCATGTGGCCATCAGGTGTCCTCCCAAAGGTGGTTCACTCTACTATTACTACAAGGGCTTCCATTCCATTGTACTCATGGCTCTTGTGGATACAGACTACAAGTTTATCTATGTGGATTGTGGAGCAAATGGTTCTGGATCCTATGGAAGAGTTTTTGCTGCTACAGCCCTGAGGGAAGCTAGGGCGGGGGCCTAGCTCAGAGGTAGCGCTCTGGGCTTCCAACCGCTGGGTCCCGGGTTCGATTCCCGGTCGAGCCTAAGTTGGATGGCTGTTTCATCCTTCGTCTCATTGCCATGGTCTCTGCCTGTCCTAATTAGCCCAACTGGTGCAGAAATACAGGACGTAAGCCCAAATCACCCACCCACCACCTGAGGGAAGCTCTAGAAGATGGGACCATTGGATTACCTCCACCTGAACCTATTGCTGGTGGTGACAGACCTGTACCATACTTCATCGTTGGGGATGATGCCTTCCCTTTGAGAACCTGGCTGATGAAACCACTGCCTCTGCGCAACATGACCAGACAGCAGAGGATCTACAATTACAGACTCCCCAGAGCCAGAAGAATTGTGGAGAATGCCTTTGGTATCCTGGCATCAAGGTTTAGGTGTCAGCTAACCACTATGCCCCAGGAAACCAAGACTGGAATCTTTAGTCCTTGCATGCTGCTGCCTCCACAAACTCATGAGAATCAGATATCCGACAACCCAGAACAACATGCTTGACCACGAAGATCCAGTCACCCATGAGGTCAATCCTGGGGCTTGGCAGGAAGCTGGAGAATTTGCTAAAAAATGCCACCACATACGATCAGAGGGAACTATGCTACCCAGAGTGCCAAGTTACGACTTTATTTGGTGGACTATGTCAACTCAGAGGAAGGAAGTGTCTCATGGCAAGACAATATGATTTGAGTAGACATTGGAGTCATATTAAGAAAGGACAAGCTCAACAGATTGCTCATGTTGAGCGGAGTCGAACTGGTAGGAAGTTTATCACTGCCAGAATGCAAGGATCCCACTGAAAGAGGGTTCAAGGAAGAAGAACCAGGCACCACTGGAGAAGGTACAGCAGAGAAGACACCCAATGAAGATGAAGGCCCAGGACTGGTAGGTACCTCCAGGCTGGATCGTTGCAACTAATGAAGCTCCTGCAGGCTGTAAAGAAGCTGAAGCAGACGGCTGTGTAGACATTGTCTGCAAGGTAGTCCATTGTTTCTCAGGAGTAGCCTGCTGGAACTGGGTGAACGTCGACTGAAACATCTGGGCCTGCTGCTGCTGATGGAGCTGCTGCTGCTGCATAATCAACTGCTGCTGTTGCTGCTGCTTGTTCCTTCCTGACTTGTGCCTTGAGCTGCAGGAAGAACGACATCAGCTAGGCTTCGACGTCGTCATATGTGTCCCAGTCCAACTGAAGAAACTCAGAATATATGTAGTCAGTCATCGAGCGGATTCTCTGGGTCTTCGGATCTGCAGGAGGAGGAGGAGGCTGTGTGATGGCTTTCATGTGCTGGTCAATCCTTGCAGCTGTCTGCTGAGCAGACTGGACTATGTCAGCTAATTTGGAGCTTGATGCAGAAGAATAATCACCATTATTCTTCCTCTTCTTGAAAGGACCACCCTTGGTTGTCACTGGGAAGACTGGACTTGGCTCGACGTCAACGTCTTCAACTTCTTCCAGTACTTCAGGCCCAGAATCTGCCTGCCCTGCACTGGAACTGTCATCCAAGTTGGGCAGTTGCTTCTTGCTCTTCGCAATCTTCTTCTTTAGGTTGACAGCTTGACCAGACGGCAACTTATTTCTGATTTTCCATTATTATATAATTAGCATGTAATGAATATCAAAATGAAGTTTAAAAAGTGAAAATACTATAATTTAGATATGTTATTGATACAATTTCATTCATGTATGGTAAATAGTGTCTTTTGTATAGAGGTTTAAAAAAATAGGAATTTTGCCCTAGTTTTGAATATTTTATGGTATTTAGGGCCATGAGACCCCCAAAAGGCACCACTACACTATTTTAGACATATCTTGACAAAGATTTAATTATGTAGGTGCAGTAGTGTCAGAGTTCTGCTCCGGAAACAAAAATAATTTTTTTTCCAAATTTTGTAAAACATGGCCAACGTATGTCAATGTGACTATCAAAAGGCACCACTAGGCCATATAGAGTATTACTGTACACATTTTGTTAGGGTTAGTGCATTAGTGTCAGAGTTCTGCTCCGGAAACAAAAGTGTTATGCCCGCCCTTCCGCTCTCCCGACAGCTCTCGTGCCTGTTTGTCCACCCGTCGGACAGACATTGATGATAACAAAAACCCTTTTCGATCTTTGTTCGCTGAGGTTAAAAAGAGGACCATTGTAGCACATTTGGCAATTCAAATGGCTTTTTGAAGTAGAGAAAACAAAGTAACATGTGACAAGTATAGGCGGTAAGCCTCAATTTTAGTAGAGTGGTGGTTTTGAGATACCTACCCAGCCATTTACGCAAGGCATGAATATCGCCATAATAAACAGTCCTAACAATGGTCCTCCCACCATACCGAAGACACTTTGCGTCAGTTGAATTAACGTTGAACCCAATAGCGGTGTGACATACGCCAAGCCAACACAAGTCATGCCAATCACAACGGCTGAAATTCAAACACACCACAACTTTGTTCATTAATATACCACTTCTAAATCAAAAAAACATTTGCCAGGAAGTAGTGAAAGTTGCTCAATATGAGTAGCACCCTCAGGGATTATTTGTTTCTGTACACTCTAGCTGTAGGTGCTGAGAAATTCACTCAAACAACTGTCCAAAAGTTGGACAGAACAGTATTGTCTTCTGGCATGATGAAGTTTATAATACAGAGTCAGGGGGTTTTTTTTCTGGGTGTCCTATATCGATAGGCGCTTACAGCCTTAGATAGGTCACCCGCAATAGAAAGAAGCATTCTTTTATAATCCTATATGCAAAATAAATTATTCTAGTCTAGCTAGGTTATTCTTTGAAGAAGTCATTGAACTGTTTCCAAAAAATGACTCCTTATGGTTTCAAGAAATGACTCTTATGAGACCAACAGAACATTGTGATATTCACATGAATCACATCAGGAAGTAATTGTGGCATATCCCTTTGCATTTTCTAAGATAATAATTAATGTGTTTTCTGCATAGAAATAAATAAACGATAGTAAAATTAGGTGTTTTTTTTCATTGTTGTACTTCAGAATTATAAATATTCTCTGTATATACCATCCTCTAGTTTTCTGCTAAGAAGGATAGGCGTAGGCTGTATGAAGATATATATAGATTCATACGAGTAAAATTAATAAATATGGTTGATAAGACAATGAATACTATACAGAGTATTTTAGTGATGATTGCACTTGATTTTTCTTTCAGAGCTGTCCCTGTGGTTTTTTTGTAGATTGGTTGAATCATGTCCATTAAGACTACAGCTGCCATTGCATTCACACCGGATGAGAGAGTGCTGTAACAGAAGTAAAATATAATGGTATCATCCGCAGTGACATTTTGAATATATTTTGAGGATATTTCCAATAATTATTTGAAATTATGCTCTTTCACATGAAATAGGGTGAGTGGTGTGTTTATATATTATTGCATGGTTTGTTTTGTATTGAACCGAGTATTCATGAATTGAATACGAGGGTCAATGCAAAACAGACTATGTCATAATTTATTTATTATATGTTAAGGTTTTTTTTCTCTCATCTATATAGGCCGAATTGTAGCTACAATTGATATAACAACATAATCAAACAACACTTGATCAGCCTGCTGGTCATTGAGTGCAGTTGGTGACGTCAGAATTTAGATGACGTCATAAACAATTGTTATTCTTGACTGCCAAAAAATTGTATTCATTAGGCCGCACCCACTGTGCCTTGTTGCCTTGGGAAAATATGAGTTTAGAGGACTTTCGAGGAAAAGTAACTTTTGACCTACATTATACTGCACATTAAAAAAACAGCTCATTTCTCCTGGGAGATTTATGGGTTATAAGGGCTGATACATGGCCAAACATAGAATAACTGGACTTTGCATGAAGTCTTGTATTTCTTCACCTGATGGCTTAATTAGGACAGGCAGGGACCATGGCAATTTAAACTGGAACACAATGGTTGAATGCCGAGTGCGCTACCACTGGTGTTCAAACATTTTTTACCAAATGGTCAAGTGCATCTAGCAACTCATTCAGTTGTCACTTTGATTGTTATTGTTTTAGAATCATTGGAGTGTCTAATGCAGTGCGTAGCAATTTACTTTTATTTGCTGGCTCAGACACATCACCATGCTCTTAGTGTAGTATTAATTTGTCTTGGTTAAAAAAAAAAGAAATCCATGATTGAATCCTATCCTTTCCTGTCTCATAAAGAAAATATTTTGAAATACAAGCATTATTGGCAACATGTGGAGTAATTAGCTGAAATACATGTTATTTAGGACAACTGTCTCAATGAAGCATGGTTTTAGAAAACCCCTATTTATTTTTGTATGTATTTCCAAGGTACCCTCACTACCGAAGTTTCAAAGGAAAAAAGATATGTTCCAAAAGGATAAATAAAAACATATTATTATACAATGCACTTTATAAATATGATCACCCAGTACTAGTAATTTTACCTCAATATTAAAAATCTATCTATCTATCTATGTCCATTGGAAACCTGTCCTTTTATGTATGTTTTGAATACATATACAACTATAAAAGCACAGGTTTGCGATGGACATAGATGGATAGATAGATAGATGTCACGCTTACAATGCCTTTCTAAATGATTTAAATTTTTTGTACCAGCTGTTTGTCATAATACAATAAAGGCTAGTTTCTTGGGGGGTTTTTGGTCTTTTTCTTTAGAGGGGCATGTTGTGATTATATATATGTTAACCTGCGAAATATATATTTGTTCGAGTACATTTGTCTGTATAATACAATCATTTCGAAAGTTTGCCAAACCTATTGATCCATTCCACAGGACTACTTTATTTCTGATCACTGCCTTGCTCTTTGTTTTATCTTATCAAAGCCAAACATTGTTTCGGTTGGCTGATTAAGTATCAACAAAAGTGGCAACTCACAGAACAACAGTTGCATTTGACCATTTGGTCAAAAATGTTTGAATGCCACTGTGGCCAAAACAGGACACTGGCACAATGCCCACTCTAAACCAGCCTGTCCAGCTATTCCATGAAGACCCATACCAAAAATGAAGTTTTGGACAGCTTAAAGCTCCACTGTCTAGCAAAACCACTATTTTCCACAACTTTTTCAAATAATTGAAAATCTCCTCATTTGATCAAGGCACACTCAATATGTGTAAGCTACTGAATCTATCAGGCATTAATTACAACATTGGAAATACAATGGGAATGGCATCATCACCCATTGTTGAGTATTTGGACTTCATTACTTGGTTCATTTAAATATTTGATTTTTAATGGCACGAAATAATACTAGGTGAGGTTTATTTATTTTATAGGAAGATAGTGAACCTAGTAAGGCCCTGGGTGGTAGATAATCAGTATTAAGAAGACAATAAAGTGAATGCAATAGATTTTGAACACTGTAATATTGAGTAACAATCCAGCTTTAAAATTTATGAAATATATTGTTCATTTGGCAGTAGAAAACGTTTCTGTGAGACTAGATATTATCGCCCAAGCATTTGGCACAAAATACTTCTTTTGTGTACATTTAATTTTTGTTGGGCTTACCTAAGTGTCGCAGCAAATACTGCGGAAGCAAACAGGCCAGGAATTCCATGCCAACCGCTAAGTACTCGCATCATAAACAGAGGCAAGATCTGGAATACATGTCTTAAAAGTCAAATTATATAAACAGGAGTGTTATGTCATGATGTCTCAAGAACTCAATTACTGTTTTTAAGTGCTTTTTAAAAAGATTATAGCTCATTGATGAGTTAGTATTAGATTGTTATCTTGTGCACCCTAGGCTAATTTTTTTGTCATGTAGGACGTGCCAAACAAAAACTTTTCTAAAGTTAATGGTATTCCGTACTACTTGTTTTATTAAGTGATTGTAAATTTTCAGAAAATAGTGTTGAAAGCAAGTAGGTTTGAGTTGATCATGTCAACATATAACACATTACTTTGTAGGTAGTACTGTTAATTTGGTGTGCAGCCTGCTAGCGTCAATAATTTACGGCAATATACTGTGAATCTATCGTACGGCATTTTACTATAAAATTTACAGAAAATAAAATGGCATTCTACTGTAGTTTATACAGTAAATAGCTGTGAAATACACACAATCCACCATACAGCATGTCACTGCATCTTTAACGGGACTATACCATAAAACTACTCTACACCATGATACTGCAGCAGTTTATGGTAAATTACAGTAAATTTCAACACAAGTATCATACCGTAAAATTTGCTTTTTTTAGGCATTCAATGGTAAGACGCAACATGAAAGTGCAACAGTAATTTATGGTGAGGTGCAGATGCATGTGCTGTAGATTTTACCATACCTTTTCATTTGCAAAAATTCTGATTAATAGTTTCATTTTACAGTAAAATTCAAGCAACCAATCCTCCCAAGAATGCCCAAGATTGTGACCATTTTCCAACTTTTTACCTAATGTGCAAGTTGCTTTAATAAAACAAATTTGAATCTTGAATTTTTCAATCTTATAATAAAATCAATAGTGGACGTAATTCTTGTGCAAAATCATGAATTTATTTATGTCTTATACCAATTGGATTAAGCTGTAAGCAATATTTACCTGGTCTCCTTTGACCAATCCTGATGATATGGGATCACAGTCCACAAAGTAGGCATACATGACCCACCCCAGGCTGGTCACAAGGCCAAGAATGACTCCGACTGACAACAGCATGTAGAATGGGCACCTGTTTGATAGAAATTTGTGATACAGGATAAATTCTAGATATATGCTACCAGATCCCATTTGTGACTGCAGCCACCCCCACCTCTAACACCATGATTAGAGGAACAGTTTCTCAAGCCAAACTGGTTGAGTCTTGGGTTTAAGTTGGACCACGTTACTAAAGTTGTCCGTATGGTAGAATGTTTTTAATGTACGGGGTGCAGCCTAAAAACTTGCACCAGGCATCTCCTCTTTCAGGATAGCGCTAGGTTACTCAAATGCTTATGAAGTCTTTTAAAGTTTTGCCACATTTAGTTAGGGGTATAAGTATATTTGTCATCGTGATATTTTTGATCTTATTACTGTATGTCAGATAATATCAGCATCTGAATTATTGAGAGAGCTCATACCGCAGGGCTTGTTCTGAGTGACACACATCACAGAAGTAAAATTTCTGTCTGCTTGCATGGTGTCTCTTGTTGCAGAAGGTTTACAAATTAGAGATTTCCTAGTTACTACACCTCTAAAACCACAGAAAATATAATATTTGCGCAGAATCCTCCTTCAATGTTTTATATATGTGCATATATATATATCATGGTATTAGATGATAAGAAGATTGGTTCCAGTTTTGATTCAGCAAGGTCATAAAATTAAAACAGAGAAACATAATGGCATTCCAGAGGGACTTTTTGAATCTACAACTAATCTGGATATAATCACAAGATTTTCAGGAGGTGTGGCCAGTTAATTAGACAGAAAATACAGAAAATGGACCAAAATCCAAAATGACATTTTCCGCATTAAAGGTGTCAATACTTTACCTTCTTATAAAAAATTAATCTATTTGCCCTATTTTTAGTGGCAAAGATCAAGAAAGGTGTCTGTAACACATCTGTATGATCAGTGACATAATCTAATGATTGCACTGCAAAATTGTTGTGATAAGGAAACAAGAAAATATATTTATCAAGATAATTTAGGACTATTATTACTTTCGTGTGTATCATTGCAGCTGCGATCACTGTCAAGTGGGGTATTAACAAAGCAGGAAGCAGTAGCTGCTGGTGCAAGCTTTTATGCCACACGCTGTATTCTCCACCATACTATGGCCGAACTGTGCAGATCCTTGTGCCTATGACCTTTACTTTCAAAATTGTAGCCTGTGTGCTAATTCGAGTACTGCTCCAATGATGTTGAAAAGTATTTGTTCTGGATGGAGATTTTTACTGATAGGATTTCATAGGGCCAAGCCCCAAGTAAAGACTGAAACAAAGATTGGCATTTAAAACTGGATGAATCTGAGATTTTTACAGAGTTGGTTTATCCTGACACTGACCTATACAAACCATCTAAGTGGAGTATGAACCCCAAATGCCAACACAGGACTGAGCAATGCACAATCCAATAACTATTATGCATGTCGACCTTTTCCAAACATGTCACAAACATGAATGACTTCACCGGTTAATTAAAAAAAATGAAATAAAATGTCGTTCAACGTAATAACCAACCAAAATTGAGTTGTATGTTTTCAATTGGGAGAAAAAGTACCACAAGAGGTCACTCTGCCATAAGTATTGTTGATGACATCATCTATTCTGTGACATCATCCATGTAACAATGTGTAGTGATGTCATCTTATTGTCTTTTCAATTAGTCCAGTTACACGTATTGCTGAAGTACTTTTCGATCAGCTATGGTGGTAGCCCCCCCCCCCCCCCCTGTATGCTCTGTGTTTTTTCACCATTGAGCGAACATTTAAGGAAAATTGATGCTTACAATTTGGCCTCCCTTAAAGTCCTGATGCTGATGTACCTCTGTATCATAGCTTGATTGGAAGTCAAGTTTGTCATAGTGACAAAGCATGCTCCTATACTTTGTGTCCACCATGTGTGTCTTGCAGTTGGGTGAATACTGACTCTGAATAAATAAAATAGTAAGTTGGTGAAACTCCAGTTAAAAAAAAATAACCTGACTGTAAACAGAGCTCCAACAAAGGTTAACCCACCAAATGCATTTTTTTAAAGTGTATACCATGAGGGTTGTATGTTTTGATTAATGTAACTATTGGAAGTTTCACTTAATTACTGTTGTGTATTTTACAATGTGTACATAGCATTATAATTCTATTATTTACGAAGTGAAAATTAATCAATTTAATTAACAATATGTAATTAATTTTGTAGCAAAGCTTATCAAATTTAAATCAGCTATCTCTGGAATATATTAGAATTAAACTGCAATCTTTGCCAGTTAGGTATTTTTACGAAGTTTGATTTTATACAATGATTTGAAAATAAAACCACTTCTCTTACTCTGAAAAATCGAGGCGCCCTCCAGCTGAATTTAATTCAAATACTCTGCCAACGCCTGAAAATTGATTTTGATCATTATTTAAATGTTCACAAGTGGGCCTATACCCAGATAGCATTCCAAATCGGACCAGCATTGTTTCTGTATTGGCCCCGTTGGTACAACATTGTTTCGACATCGAGCCAATACTGATACGATTTGGAATGCTATCTGGGTAAGAATGAATCAATTATTTTACAAGTAGTTGAATATGAACTCCAATTAGAAATTCAATGCCATGTATGTGGTAATCGTGTTATATGGTGTGCACTGCAAGCTTATTCATCTTACCATTATGTCTGTCTCTGGCAGTTAGTTTTATGAGCTGACTTAGGCTCTGACCAGTAGCACTTACACTTAACTCAATACATTATAAAGAAAGTCACTTCGGAAACATCTGCTCACCTCCAGCATCCACTGTTCCCTTGGCAACGATTATTATCAGTCCAACCAATATTATGGCCATTTGAAGAACGTCCGTCCAGACCACCGCTTTCATGCCTCCCTGATAGAAGTAAAAACAGAATTATCATATTAAGTTAAGAAGCTAGAAGTTTAAGATACAAAATATATTATACATTAAACTTGTTCAGGTCAGGCCTAAGCTATTGTGGATCACTGCTAAATTCCTAGAGCTGGAAACTAGTCTCTTGGCCTTGAAACCAGAGGACGTCATGTGAAACCAGGACTTTCATTAGTTAAAGCAATCTCTCAGCCAATAAGAGTCCAGATCTCACATTACATCATTTGAAGTTTAGCTTGCAAGTCTAAGGTTTGTTTCCAACTATAAATATGGCTGTAAGAGATTCGTTGAATATTTCTGGGAGTAGCAAACCAACGCAGCTAACCTTTAGACATTTTAATCTTGTCTGTATTGATGAAAATGGGTAGACAACTTCATCTAACAAGTTAATTATCAGCCATTGTCAATGTCATGCATGGTGTTTTAGATGAAATAAATCGTTTTGCACGTAACACTGAATTGACTGTGTAACTGACTAACTTATTATACTTGTTCGATAAAACTGACAAAACTTATTCATATAGAACCTCAAATAACAAGTCAAATTTAATAATGTTTGGCATATTTATATGGCTGACATTGAACCAATAGTGAGCCTATGTTGTTTGCTTGATTGGCAATAAAAATTCTTATTGTATTTATAACATGGTTTACCATTGCAGTGTAAAAAGTGCATAGAACTCCTAAACCAAGCATGGTTATGTGTTCTGAAAGGCCAGTGACTGAAATAAAACATTGACAGCAATCAGCATAAATATTAAAATGGTTAAAATTAGTAAAAATAGGGAACCACTTGTTTTAATATTAAATATTACCTTGACTGAAAGCCACTGCAGGGGCATAAATGGAAACGGCCATGAATAGAAACTGAAATATGACAATGACTATTGAGTATGTAACATTAAAAACACAAAAAATATTTAAAAAAAAGGCAAAAAGAAGCACTGTGACCAAACACAAATATGTATAGACTTATGTGTATCTTGTTCCTACTGCTAAGCTAATATATACATCAATGTTTATATTATTGTTTGCATAAGCATTATTGCAACAAATGTATTCACCTGCATAAGTGCAAAAAGGACGGAAGAAACTGCTTGTACATATTTGTTAAACCTCATCTCGATGTACTGAAAAATTAAAATTCACAAAATGTTAAGATTTGCTTCTTATGTTCCAGCCAGAAGACAAAGAGCACAAGACTGGAAGACTTGTGATTTGTAACATTAATTTATTTCCGCTGGATAGGATAAGGGGTCTACATGGGTCCCAAAAATAGGAAGCAATTAATGTCCCATGTCACCATTGAAGAGAAAATCAAATGTAACTAAATAAGTAAGTAATAACAAAGAATATCATAACTGTCACCTGTCACTTTAAGGAGATATTCCTTTTATGTGTGTCATTTTTTAAGAGCAGCTCAGCTTCAGTGTCACTTTGTCCCTAGTTAAGAAGGGCAATATCACACTGTCGATTTTGTCTATTTTTACCGAAGTAAAAGGATAAGTGAATGATTGTTTAACAGGTAGGTGTATGATATTTAATGATGCATTTACTTTAGAAATGATTCAGGTTTGTTCATACAGTATGGGAGAGTTTAACAAGCATAGCAGGAGTATACATGGCATAGCACTTGTTGGCCCTTCCGGGTTCCAGATCTTCACCCTTGCCATGAGGAGGTTAAAGACTTTGAAGGGCATATTCAGGTATTAGGCAAATAGGCATGTTAGATCAGACGCAATGGTTAAGATAATTTCGCTCATGAATCTTGTTGCAAATAATACCACTAAATTGAGGACAGAAGTATCTTAATTTGTCGCACTGTATAGGGCCAATTGTTTTGTTTCAACCAGCAATTTTGGCATCGGAGTCATGCTTTAAATCGGAGCACCATTCATAAGCCACAGTAGATATTGCAAATTTTAGTTCCTTGTTCTGGGTGCCTATGCTTGGACAAGTTTGTGGACTCGAAGGGTTATCATCTAGGTATTGTGTATGCTGTGTGATGCTCTATTGTTTTATTGTTTATTATAAGTGTTTATTGAGTGGATATGTAAGTCTGCAATGTTATCAAAATTACCCTGACTTTCTGCATCTACTCTTTGTCTTCAGTCCACTGGCCTGGAGCTTAGATTATATGACCAACTACTTGAGGCAGACATAATGATGAAATGATAAGGCTTTTAATCCAAATATTATACATTTACCAAATGGTTTGGGTATTTTACTTGCTTCTTACATGCCTCAGCATAGACACCGAGTAAAGAGTACCTCCAACGTGAATTTGAGTAGAAAAAAAGAAATTAAAATAAAAACCTCATAAGCACTTGTGATCTGCATGTTGTAAAATGTTGGAATGAAACCAAATGAAGTCCAAGGAACACAAAATATGTATCCCACAAAAATTGTTGAATACATCGGTCCATAGGCATAAATTTCTCCGGGGATGCCAATAATGAAAGTAGCAGACAGGATAGAAGCTAAAGCACTTATGGATACAGGAATTGCAGAAAGGCTTCGACCTGCAACTAGTTGATCTGCGGTCGTTTTGTTCTTCTTTCCGGCAAAAGCAAAGTAAAATCCGATTGCAGCGGAACTTGCCAATGACAAACCAAAGACCAGGTAGTCCGCCCAATGAAATGTTGGTATGTCAAGGGAAGACATGTTCGATTAAATCTACTATTTAGTTATGTCTATTTAAATTAATTGTGTGAAATGGTTGGCAAAATTTGATAGCTAAGTCCTCTTATGTAAATAAATATTCCTCCTTGAAAGACTTAAAAAACATGAACTGTATGTAAATTGTTTTGCAACAGTAACAGTTTAAACTTTTCTGTGGTTTAACCTTCCTTAAAGTATTCCATTTGCTAAAATAATTTGCGTAACATCTGTAAATTCTAAAGAAAAAGAGTTATATTATGCATCCAAATAGTTTGAATCCTACCTTACAAATATATGTCTACTGAAGTGGATAAATATTTTTATTTCTGTGTGTTTCTCTGATAGGTCCATTTTGGTCACGTGACATCAATATACCCAAATAGAACGTGTCTTGTTTGAATGCTCTTTGATGTTCTACAAGGTGTGACCAAAGAATTTCATGGTTTAAATTTAATGGCTCATTGTTTAAGGTATAATCATCGTTTTTAGAGTAGGTGGTATAATTATGCTAATTATTATCTTAAAAGTATATGATATCATAAAAAATGTTTTTATATGGCAGCTATAATTCCATAAAGCAAAACTTGACTTATGTCTTGTCTTGTTTGATCTTATACCACATCAACAGTATTTGATTTATGACCATGATGTTTGAGATGAACTAAAAGTAAACAATGATCTTTATATGACCTGGAAAACACCACAAAATATCAGACGTCATATGTGTAGAACACTCCAGGTGATGTCTCTTCCCAACACAGATTTTTGTTTTGACATATATGGGTGTGCAAATTCACAAGTAAAAGTACAGCGAAGGCCAAAAAAATAGTGATCTTCAAATAATTGGAGTAATTCAGTATGCAAGTAGTGTTTTAAATACAGAGGTGAAATACAATGTATGAGGTTCATACAATGTAAAGGGGGGGGAGGGTTAACAAATTAAAATGTATTACAGGGACCGATGAATATTTTAATATTTTTTAATTAAAATTTACTAGGCCAAATTTACTATTTCATCATTACATCTGCTTTCTTTTGATACATAACTGGATTTATATCAGGCCGTATTGATATACAGAAAATATGATTTATCTAATATAATCTTTATTAATTTAACATCTGTATACAACCAGTTATAAAATAAATTTAAAAAAAAGAAAGAAATTATAATATCACTTTTCTCTCATATAAAATGCTCATTATAACTGACATTTATTTCTTATAGAAATGACAAAGATATGGATAACTTATTTAGGAAATAAAAGTATGTCAAATATTGCCATAAGAGTGTTTATATATTGTCAATCGGCATTAAAGTGAGACCAAATATGCATTCAATCATATTAACTTAAAGTGCTTTTTAAGTAATATTTTGTCGATTTCCAGCAATGACCCAATACCAGCACATACTAACAGAGTAAGATATTTACAGAAAGAAATTGACAGACAGGCATAGACAAACAGAGAGACATGCAAATGTCAACAGGTTTCCACTCCTGCTTCAAGCAAACAACAAGTACATGTTAAACAGACCACAAAGTCCAAAAGTCTAGGGTAAATCCGGCTTTGGACATAACTGCGTCATCAAAAGTTATATAACTGAAGTGTGCGAAGTTGCTTGGATGTTATCAGTCAGCATGAGGTGTTTCTTGGGAAAGTGACACACAAAGAGCCTGCTATGGCAAAATCAAAAAATCCATACTAAATGTCCAATTGTTTTTTAAGGCCATATTTGATGGTTTTATAAAAAGATTGGTACAGCACAAAATGGGCAGAAATGTTACATAAATCCAAACCCAACTCATGAACCCATAAAAACTCTTCACTTAGCCATTAACTTTATGTTTCCTATCTTTCCCATGATAGTTTTTGACCTTTTAGTCATCATTATAGCCATTCGTAATGGTCACAGAGAGGGTGGTAGGATGGGTTAGGGTTTTACGTCCTGTATTTCTTCACCTGATGGCCTAATTAGGACAGTCACGATACCATGGCCATGAGATGAGAGATGAAACAGCCATCCAACTTAGACTAGACCAGGAATTGAACCCGGGACCCATTGGTTGGGTCCAGTGCGTTACCACTGATCTAGGCCCCACCTGATTTGGTCACAGAAAAGTATAACAACAGAGCATTAATTTCTGTCGTTGTTCCTCCTTTAATTCAACCATATAAACCAAATATAGGAAAATTGTACTATGTGGGGGAAAACTATATGTGGGGAAAGACTAGCTTAATTAAGCTATACATTGGAATTTTTTTTAGTAAATTAGGCCTGCAAATTTAAGGCTCTTGAAGTAACTTGAATTTCACAATACTGATGTTGCATTATCTTAGTTATTGCTTTCAAATGAAGATGCAAGCTAACACATCTCTCCAAGCTAATAAACGAGCAAATAAAATCTAAAACATTAAGAGAATTTAAGCATACAACTCCTCAGTAACTTATACTTCTTTGCAATTTGCTCACAGTAAGTCTTTATCTAAGATTAAGTTGAACACACTTTGGTTAAGATAACATACACTAGGTTTCAGTGATGTGGTGCCCTCTTTCTGATGATGAAAGAAAATTATTCCAGGTAAGTTTGAGGATACCAATTTTCGAATGAACTTCTTTTTTCTGTGCTCTACAATATTTTGCAGGGGGTGTCAATACATTTTTGATAATGATGTCATAAGTGTATAAAGTCTTTATTTGTACCAATGTGTTATCTCACATTGTCACAAATCCATAAAAAATGTCAAAGAGGAGATATATTTAGTTTCAGCTTCCTAAACCCAGTCATCATAAACTTAAAATGAAGTTTCTTAATTTTCCCAACATAATGTTGTAATTTCTGCACTAGAATGAAGGTTAGACCAAATGCTACAATTGTTCACTTACATAATTTTTGTTAGCTTTTTTAAACTATGAAGTTTATTCAGGAGCACTGTTATAAGAGATGCTTGTTAAAAATTTGACTCAGTGATATTCATATTTGTGACAAAGAAACATGGTGTAAAGTGCTCTTTAGAGATGCAACAGTAACATGTGTCATTTTCTCTATGTTATTTGGAGTATTTTCTGAAAATTTCAATCATTTACCATAAGTGATTCTTATACGAAAAAGACAAGTTTACGTTTTTTCCTAGTAGACAAGACCCCAGCTTTCTGATTGATATGGCTTATGATGTCACATGAAGAACAAAGCCCTCGAAGGTTCTGGGCCTCCATGCGGTGAGGGTGGAAACACTTGGGGTGAAGTCCTGTATCCCCAGTGGCTAAAACAGGACTGCTCATTGCACAAGCTGCTACTGACAACGCATTAGAAGACCTTTGTTTCAAGCTAGTACCTTACAACATCTCTTTACCAGATATCCAACGCAGACAATTATTGATTTTTTACATGCTTCTGGTTTCTACTACCAAATATAGATAATGAATCTTAACTTAGAGAGCCTCTACATAGCCCACTCAGGTGCTGATGAGGCATTAAACAATAACACACACACACACACACACATATGAAGAACATGATTCCTTACAGATATGAATAAGTGGCAGCAGCTGCTCCATCCAATTGTGCTTATGGAAATAGACTAATATCACCATTTGCAAGGAGTGTGCCAGAAGTATCATTTCTTGCTGAAGATCTCCTATATTACATTTCATTCTCATCCAAGTGAAATGCATTATTCATATCTACTATAAATTATG
This sequence comes from Alitta virens, assembly GCA_932294295.1. Lineage (NCBI taxonomy): Eukaryota > Metazoa > Annelida > Polychaeta > Phyllodocida > Nereididae > Alitta > Alitta virens. The sequence goes on from OW028582.1 coordinate 30,943,255, forward strand.
TTTACAGAAATTGTTCTTGGTTTCTGCCTTGTTCAAAGTAACATAACGATGCAATAGAAGATTTTGGTGTATCTGTCACCATTATGTACTTTGTTAAAAATAGCTTGAAAATGTGTTGTGGTGAGAAGTCATAACATGTGACACAATGTTTTTGATACAATCCACTATACAGTCTGACACATATTTATAATGAGCACACTTATATCCCACACTTGGCTATGTTCCTCATAGAACACCTGTTAGGAACAACCCATGTGGTATTTATTGTAATCCACCATCCCTGATTATAATAAATTGTGATCCACTATCCTTCATTTAAATTTTAAATGGACTACTTCCGGTTGATCAGTTTCATTTTCACTTTCACACTAAGGTCACAGCTTCACCAATTACATAGACTACTATTCATGAACAAACACTAGGTATATTTGCTTTTTAAAAGTAATATTGAAAACTAAAAGTAGGCCTTAGTAGTCATTGGACATATAGTTGGACAAGCATTCAGTTCAAAGCACTTTCACTCTCACTTTGCCCATTCAAACTGGAAAATGGCCACAACTTTGTCAATTCTTGACCGATTTTGACCAAATAGAATTGGCTTGAAGCTCAATCTCTCTTCTCGTCAAATTTTCTACTTTATTTGTACGACTCATTTTCACAGACAAAACAATCTTTTGATCTCAAACAGTCCTACATCCACAACATTGTTGCAATGGTGACCAAATGCACAGTACCGTCACTGAGGAATTAAATAACGAAATAAATCTTCCTATATGCATAAAACCAAAGTTTCAATATCAAATATAATCTAGTAAAGGTTTATTTTCTGCTGAAAGCCTTCAAACTTGTGAATGGGAGGATGTGACGTCTGTTTGCTTTAGTTGGTTCTTCTCTGTGATTGGCTGCTGAGGCCTTTATGAATATTAATAAGATTTTTTATCCTCACTGTTTGTGTAGGAATATAAACTGTTACAGGAAAAGTTCAAGAATTTGCTAGAAATACTGAAAATATTGCCAGATTTTTTACCCCAGACTCTCGTATAAACAGCTGACTGTATTAGGACTCGGGGCTGATCCATTAAAGAAACAGGGGGATTTGATTTGGAAAATGCTCCGTCAAATATAGCATGTGACACATTTCTTCCTTTTAAATAGGGAAATGAACTGGATGCTACAAAAGTCATGCCATGTGAAATTCAATATAGTTAAAGAAATGCTCTGAGCAGTGAGCTTGTGAATTTTGTATTGGGGAAATGTTCTGTGGACAGGATTAGCAACCAACCAACCAACCAACCAACCAACCAACCAACCAACCAACCAACATCAACTACCCACTGAATGGTTATTTTTTAAAGGTTGAAAAGTCATTTTTGAAAGATTTGTCAACATTCTGCTGAGGTTAATCCCTATGTTAATGCATGTAACACATGTTTATTTCAATATCTTAATTACATCATTAAAATCCTTGCATTATTCAGCAGTTAGATACATTGTACATTTATGGTATTATGACCTACAACAACACCAATTGGTTATGAGTCCTTGAGAAAAAAAAATTACAAATTTCTTGTTATTGCACATTTATATGAAAACCATGCAAGTTATGGTTGATATTTCTGAATATTAATATGATATTTGTATTTTGTCTTCAGATATATGTGGTAGAGACTTCCTCTGGTATATGAACATTTTCATAAACCTCTCCTTTTTGATTGAATGCTTCATAGTACGGAGGGTTATCTTCTTCTTGGTAGGCAATGTTTTGTACTCCATTTCCTGCATGGCCATTTGTCTGAAAGTAAAACAAAAAAAGTTGAATTTCCTCGGGCTTCTGAACACTTAGTTGTAATTAACAATGTGGTGTGTTAATGTATATTGCATTTTATATGACCGTTTGTCAGAGCTAGGGTCTAGGCAGACATAATGATGAAATGACAAGGCTTTTTGTATACAGGAAGTCACCAGACCAACAGTATTTTAGAATGAAAGTCTAGCTTTGTTGTTGGCCTACCAATCCTATAATCTTGCTGATCGTGCAGTCAGTGTACTAGTAAGACAGCCAGATAGACATGTTCTGGGTTCTAGGCTTCATGGAAATAGGTGAGATATTTAAAGCTGTTAGTGTTATATTTAGCTTGGTTTGCTAGATATTTCAAACAGTTACTCAGTTCTCACCGAAGATTGGTCTTTCTTTTCAAATGTACCCTCAAGTTGGTCGTCAGGGTCGTCAAATGTGCAGCAAGCTTTCAACCCGCAAACGTTGAGAATCGGGTTGAAGTCAAAATAAAATCTGCGTTCTCTGATTTTGTTACCTCCTGCAAAGAAGGAGTAATTCGAGCAGCCATTTGTGAATTTTTACAGTAAAACCTACTGCAAAGACACCACATTTTGTCAAACCACATAAATGGGCCTACATTAAAAGATCAGGAATAAATTGTCAATGGCCACATATTTTTTGTAATTGTTATTATTAAGTTTGAATATGATCATGCTCACCTGTTAAATAGCTGATTGGAACGGCCAAAATTACACACAATAAAACTGATAGAGCTGCATACCACATGTAAGATAACTCATATATGGGTAACACCTGATAACTGCAATAAAAGTAGAAATCATTGCCATCAGAAATTATATTTGGATGATGAAACTTTTGTAAAACTCTTCATTGCAAAAATGTTATAATGGTCTAGGCCGTCTGATGACATAAATATGGAAATTTACATTTTAATCACATGTACACTGAGGACGTATTTACATCTGAATGTGTGGATGGATAAATTAACATAAGTTTAAATACAGTATAAGTGACCTGGTTGTATTAGATGTGTACCAAATATAAAGAAAAATCCTAATATTTTTGGTAATCATTTTGTTAAAATATTGTCTTAAAAATATTAGCTTACCCTCCGTCAGAGTTGCCTGGAGACTGAGTAAAAAGACTACTAGTCACAGGAATTGGAGAAATAGTTGTGTAATTTGCAGACATTGTGTTGTTCAGCACATGGCAGTCTTCTTGACTTAATGGAAGAGGGGGTCTAGGAATTTTTGCTAAGATGGTTCCAATAGAAATCCAGGAAGTGAGGATCAGACTTCCTAGAAGACCACATAATGCTCCCTGGAATACAAGACACATTTTGTCATATGAGACCTTTTCGTTCCATTATCATTCATTTACAATATAAGAGAGCATTCTAGCTAATTTTGCAATGCAGTATGGTGCAGTATAACTTTTTGAAAGTAGGCATGGTTTGTCATTTAGGAGTTACACTGAGCTACTGACATCGAACTTTAGCTATCTGCTGCTAAATGAACAAACGGATCTATCCTAATCTGTTAATAACTGGGCCTATAATAGTGGGCATCTTTTCATGGCAAGCTTTCATGGTGTATGACTGAACCATCCAAAGGATACCTGACAGAAATGGATGAGTCCATATAGCTGGGGCAGCCTCAGGTTGAGACTACTGGCTACAGGGTATAGGGTACTGTTAGTTTCATTAAAAACAGCCTCATAACTTAAATCTAGACAATGCTGGACAAATACAGCTATATGATGCTATCTGCCACTAAACGGAACTGTCACTATAGCTGGCTACTCAAAGCCAGATCTAAAAGTGCATGCAGCACCGTATCAGAGTAATTGGATACACTTTACAAAGGTTTTTTTTTTGGTGTAAGAGTCGACAATATTTTATGAAACCTACTGTATATGAAGTTTACCTTTTACCTATCAAGGTCATTTACATCTGACTATGGTATGGATATATAAGTATGGCTAGCTACTGCTTCTTACTGAACATGTTAGGCTCAATAATCCATCTTAGATATGCGGCATCAGTAAATAATTCTTTGGGCCATGTGCCATGTGGCATTTTAGATCTGGCATACAACATTTGAAATCACCTTCATAAAATAGAGGACCGTTCTAGCACATTTGGTAATTCAAATGGGATTTTGAAGTAGAGAAAAAAAGTAGAGAAAAAAAGTGAGCCTAATTTTTAGTGGAGTGGTGGTTTTAGATACCTACCCAGCCATTTACGCAAGGCATGAATATCGCCATAATAAACAGTCCTAATAATGGTCCTCCCACCATACCGAAAACACTATACGTCAGTTGAATTAACGTCGAACCTAATAGCGGTGTGACATACGCCAAGCCAACACAAGTCATGCCAATCACAATAGCTGAAATTCAAACTTTGTTCATTAATTTACCGCTTCCAAATCAAAATAACATTTGCCACGAAGTAGTGAAAGTTGCCCAATATGAAAGCACCCTCAGGGATTATTTTTTTCTGTACACTCTAGCTGTGGCTGCTGAGAACATGATGAAGTTTAGAATACAGAGAAGGGGGTTCTACACTTTTTTTTCTGGGTATCCTCTTGATAGGCGCTTACAGGCTTAGATAGGTCAGCCACAATTCACACCTGATGAGAAAGAATCATTATTTTATAATCCTATATGCAAAAGAAGTGATTCTGAGTCTAGCCAGGTTAATCTTTGAGGAAGTCAATGAATTGGTTGCAAAAAATTACTCCTTATGGTTACAAGAAATTACTCCTTGTGAGACCAACAGAACTTTGTGATGTTCACATGAATCACACCAGGAAGTGATTGTGGCATATTCCTTTGCATTTTCTAAGATGATAATTATTGTGTTTTTTACTTAGAAATAGATAAACGATAGTAAAATTAGGTTGTTTTTTTCATTGTTGTACTTTAGAATATATACTCTGTATATATACCATCCTCTAGTCTTCTGCTAAGAAGGATAGGTGTAGGCTGTATGAAGATAGATATAGATTCATACGAGTAAATTAATAAATATTGTTGATAAGACAAGAATGCTATACAAAGTATTTTAGTGAGGATAGCACTTGGTTTTTCTTTCATAACTGTCCCTGTGGCTGTTTTGTAGATTGGTTGAATCATGTCCATTAAGACTACGGCTGCCATTGCATTCACACCTGATGAGAGAGTGCTGTAACAGAAGTAAAATATAACGGTATCATCCGCAGTGACATTTTGAATATGTTTTGGGGATATTTCCAATAATTATTTGAATTTATGCTTTTCACATGAAATATACCTTTTTGATTCCCCTGCTAAAGTCGAACTGATGTAGGACCAGAATTGCCCATTTTATTTTGCCCTTGAAAGTTTAGGGTCTGCCTGTGGCAAGGGTTGTAGTATACAGTGAAGAAATTGAATCACTGGCCAAAACAAGGGGTGGATTTATATATTATTGCATGGTTTGTTTTGTATTGACCTGAGTATTCATCCTGCCAGACTGGCAGGGTGAATACAAAGGTCAAAATGCAAAACAAACTATGTCATAATCTATTTATTATATGTTTAGGTTTATTTGTTTTCATCTATATAGGCCGAATTGTAGCTAAAATTAATATAACAACATAATCAAACAACACTCGATCAGCCTGCTGGTCATTGAGTGCAGTTGGTGATGTCAGAATTTAGATGACGTCAGAAATAATTGTTAGTCTTGACTCCCAAAAATTGTTATTCATTAGGCCGCACCCACTGTGCCTGGTTGCCTAGCAAAAGTCATATTTCCCTGGGGAATATATGAGTTTAGAGGGAGAATATGACTTTCGAGGAAAAGTAACTTTTTACCTACATCATACTGCATTGAAAACCACAGCTCATATCTCCTGGGGCGATTTTTGGCTTATTAGGGCTGATACATGGCCAAACATAATAATTGGACTTTGCATGACGTCTTGTATTTCTTCACCTGATGGGCTAATTAGGGCAGGCAGGGACCATGGCAAAGAGTTGATTGATGCAACAGCCATCCAACTTAGACTCGACTGGGAATTTAACCTGGAACACAATGGTTGAAAGCCGAGTGCACTACCACTGTGGCCAAAACAGGACACTGTCACAATGCCTACTCTAACCAGCCTGTCCAGCTATTCCATGAAGACCCATACCAAAAATGACATCATCACCCATTGTTGAGTATTGTGACATCATCACTTGGTTTGTTTACATATTGGATTTTTAATGGCATGAAAAATTAAATACTAGATGAAGTTTATTTATTTTGTAGAGAGATAGTGTACCTAGTAAGGTTCTGGGTGGTAGATAATCAGTATTAAGACAATAAAGTGAATGCAATTTTGACCACTGTCATATTGAGTGACAATCCAGCTTTAAAATTTATGAAATATAATGTTCATTTGGCAGTAGAAATAGTTTCTGTGAGACTAGATATTATGGTACAAAATGCTTCTTTTGTGTTCATTGTTTTTTGGCTAACCTTAATGTCGCGGCAAATACTGCGGAAGCAAACAGGCCGGGAATTCCATGCCAACCGCTAAGTACTCGCATCATAAACAGAGGCAAGATCTGGAATACATGTCATAAAAGTCTTCAAAATTATATAAACAGTAATGTTATAGCAAGATGTCTCAAGAACTCAATTACTGTTTTTAAGTGCTTGTTAAAAATATTTATAGCTCATTGATGAGTCAATATTAGATTGTTATCTTGTTCACTCTAGGCCCATATAGTCAGGTGCTATCCTCAGTGTTTAATACGAGGGCATGTAATCATGGAAACATCTTTTGTTTACACTCATATCACAGCAGTTTTATTGACTATAAAATTTTGTCAGGGACACTTGGACAGGTATTTCTGAAATATTTGAAGTGGTCCAAAACTTTTGTCTGTACGGTTCATTATAAGACTTGAGGGGCATTCACACTATCACATATAATAGCTACATATGACCATGTATGAAAAATTTGTTTGCTCGTGGTCATACTTGGTCATACGTGATTCACTCGCCGAGCGTTTTATGTATACTCGCAGTAATCCGTAGGATGCTCCTAGTTGGGCATGACCACTCACGACCATACGTTGAGAGGGCAACAATTTTTAAACATGGCAGACGTTCTATGAGTGAATTGTTTCCATTAGTTATGTAACTTGCTCGAGGGTCAGATGGCGAGCGTCTTACTTACGTCCTAAATACATTCTACATACATTCTACTTACGTTCTGCATACGTTCTACATGGCCATACGTAGCCACTGTCCGCCGTATAGACACACCATCCACTCGCGTCCACTTGTAGAACGCTCGTAAAATGCTCGACGGAAGTCCGTGGTTTTCCATGCCAATCCTTGCCCATCCTTGAACCACTCGCACGGGCGATCTACGAGCGATCTACAAGTGCCAAGGAATGCCTCACGGATGCCTGACAATGGACATTTGGCGAGCATTTGACGGACGCCCGGCGACCGTTTTCACGGACATCCGCCGAGTGATCTACGATTGCGCCCACGTATGCTCATAGAAAGAGGTTATACGTGATTAACAGAGCCACGAATGAGCACGTACAGCCAATTTTTGATGTACGTGTCATATGTAGGTCATATAAGTGATAGTGTGAATGCCCCTTTCGTTAAAAGAGTGTAACAAATAACCATAAATTAGTTTTTTATCAAATATATTAATTAGATTGAGTATGAATGAGTGGATGGAACATTGGGCACATTATTGGCAGACTTAGTCACTGGTTGCCTCAGAATTCCAATTACTCTATTTTGAGACATCCAGTTACATTAAAATGTGGAAGGTAATTTAGTCATGTAGTACATGCAAAAGGTAGGTTTTTTGAAATTTAAGGTTAGTCATCTTATTCATTGTCAAACACAAGGAAGTTGATGATTTAATGGTATACTGTACTTCTTCTTTTTTTGAAGTGATTGTGAAATTTTCAAAAAATCATGTTGAAAGCAAGTAGGTCTAAGTTGACCATGTCAACATATAGCACATTACTTTGTAGGTAGTAACCAAGTGGATATTTAATGACAATGTGTGGTTGATGCCATGATCTGCCCTGTAACAAGTTTCTGTAGTTGTCTTGCAATTTAACTGTAGTTTTTACAGTAAAATACTGTTAATTTGGTATGCAGCCTGCAACAGTAATTTACGGTAAGGTTCCTTTTGTATGATTTTGTGGTAGTGATTATCACAACTTAACAGATGCATGTGCTGTAGATTTTACGGCAAACATTCGTTTGTTCTTTATTACGGTAGACCAACTTGTAACCGTAATTTTTGCACCAAAATAGTGTGCAAAAATTTGCCAGCATGATGCCGTTAAAAACTACAGGGAGGTCTAACACTTTCGTTTCCAGAGCAGAACAAAATTATGTACACTTATACTCTACATGGCCTAGTGGTGCCTTTTGAGAGTTACAGTGAGTTACATATGTTGGATACGTTTTACAAAATTGGAAAAAATAGAAAATATATATTTTTTTTGTTTCCGGAGGGGAAATCTGACACTACTACACCTTCATGCTAAACATTTGCCATAATATGTCTATAATAGTGTAGTGGTGCCTTTTGGGGGTCTCAGGGCTGTAAATACAGAGAATTATTTAAAATAAAGGAAAAAAATAGGGAACATTTTTACTTTTACATACCTCCTTATTAAAGACACTATTTACCCTACATGAGTGAAATTTTGTTAATAACATATCTCAATTATAGTTTTTCCACTTTTCAAACTTCGTTTTGACATTTCATGCTGTTTTTATACTAATTGAAAATCTGAAAAAATGCTATAAATTGTGTTTAATTATGTTTCTCGAGCAGAACTCTGGCACTAATTGACTTACCCAACAAAATTTCATATGGTTTTATTCTATATAGCCTAGTGGTGCCTCTTGATGTTCACATTTACATATCTCAGCTGTGTTTTAGCAAGAATATTCTTTTTCAAAAAAAGAATAGATACCTGGTGTTGTGTATAGAATGCTAGCAGCACTAGGCCTACAATGTAAACACTTTAATACATAGGGAAATCCTGCCAAAACGGTTTTAACTTGCTCTTTCATACAGTTTTTGGAGTTAAGCTATAACACCATTAGAACCGTGATACAAAAGCGCAACTTTCAAACCAAATTTGGTGAAGATCCGACCATTAGAAGCTGAGAAAAGTTTGATTATAGTACAAATTCAGGCCTCGCAAAAGCCCCTTCCCTGCCTATGCTGCTGCTGCGTTGACCCATATATTGGTCTAGCAACCCCTTCCCTGCCTGTGCTGTCTAAGCTGCTGCTGCGTTGTCCAATATATTTTCAATCCTCAGACCGTTCGTTCGCTTAAATATACCTGGTCTGTCATAGAACATAGTATGATAGTTCTATACTTGTTAAATGCCTAAGCCCAGGTATAAAAAAAATTGAAAAAAAACAAATATTTTTCCAGACTGGAATCACTTACTGCTGTGCATAAATGCATACAAAAACATGTCATAATATGTCTAAAAGAGTGTAGAGATACATTTTTGGGGTTTCATAGCCATTGATGATGTATAATTTTGTAATAAGGCGAAAATATGATGTAAACAACTGAAGTCTCGGATGGTGCGATGAATATTATTTTAATTGAAAGAATTCAATTTTGTTTGTTTGGTAGCCTAGTGGTTAAGGCATTAGCCTGTTAGAACACCAACCAACTATTTTGAAGGTCCCAAGTTTGATTCTTGGTACAGGCACTCTTCATGAGCTTGATAGCTGGATGTCAGTATCGTAAGTTAACTATAGTGGCTTGAGTAAGTTAAAGACCCACCCCTGAGGTAAATGTGTAATATGGTATGGACTCAAGCCATATCATTCCATCATTACATCTGTCTCTGATAGCTGGTCATGTCAGCCGACTAAGCTTCTGACCAGTAGCATTGATGTAATACTTAAATGACCTTCCTGCATAATTCACAAAATTGCCAGCAAATCAAAATATTAAATAGCAAAAACTAAAAAGGAGGGCATTTCATGGACCAGTATACAAGAAGTGTGTGGATTCGTTAGAAATAACATGGTTATAATGTTATAATAGGTAAACTTGTGTGTGTGACAAGCAATGTGTTTGAATGGAAATGGCCTATAAAGAAGACAAGCATCAGGGCTAGTACTGGGCTTATCTGGCAATTTAAAATACATGTAGCATAAGAATTTAAACAGACTTCTATGCATAATTCACAAAACATACCTAATCTTTGACCAGCAAGTAAAATGACAATTCACTCAATAGATATGTGCCCATAAAAATAACCAATGCCCTTATTGATAAGCAATGCTTTTGTAGAGATAAATTAAAATAGCTTAAATTTCTTGGCTATTGTGAGGAGACTTAATCCTTAATGCCCAGGCCCAACTGTCAACTATTATTTCAAATTATGGGTTTGCATGGCAGATTGATATGTTTGAACTATTTCATACAATAATAGGAGGGGAGAACATTGATGAAGAACTGAACTAGATGGCTTAAGAAAATACTGAAAACATTTGCTCTCAAGCTGGAGATTCCTGGGTGTCTGAATAATTTTATATTTGTTAAAATATAATTGTCTTAATAAAAAGATTGAAGGGAATATGGCAATTGATAATGTATAATTCCTTCAGTTGCCAGCTAAAGTAATCAGCATGAGAAAAATATTTTGACTGATGAAAGCATGAAAATAGGTTTGTTGAGTATCATACCTTGCATAATAAACCTTTAAGATTTCTATTTTTTTGTTTACATCTTTATGTGGTCTAACATTGCTGCTGAATTTTATAACTTAGTTGTAGATTAGAACATGATATTGTGTTGATAATTCTAGTGAACTGAATACTTCTTATTGTGCATAAAATCTTTGAAAAAGAAAATTAAATGGCAAGAAAAGGATATACAGTACTTTGATACTCACTTGGCTTTACTCTGAATAGAAAGGATTGCTATTAATTAAATATTTTCACACTTAGAAGAATATAAAATAAATGAAAAAATTAAGAAATTCAAGAGTTAAAAAAATAGAACATCTTGGACTCTAATTAACATTGCGTAACAGCCTATGTAGGCCAAGTGGCAATCGTTTTGGTTCATTGCACACACTATATAAACACTCAAGAAATATTTTTCCAAATTTTAGAAATCATAGCTGAGATATGTCAGTGTAACTATCAAAAGGCACTAGGCCATGTGGTGTGTTACTGTATAAAATTTCATTAGGGTAAGTGCATTAGCATTAGAGTTCAGCTCTGGAAATGAAAGTGAGTTAGTGCTGCTTTGGAAATGAAAGTGTAGCAAATGCCCTCTCACTTGTTAGAAAAAACACTGAACAGTTTTAATGATGCCTGTATGCCATGTGGGATTCGCTGAGGGTTTTGCTGCAGCGCAGCCTTTGTTTGTATATGCTGATGCAAAATAAAATGATGATAAGAAAGAGCAGGATCAATATATAATGTTGAATGAATTGTGTAATATATGGAAGACTGCAGAGTAGCACCATTTACTATTCATTTGCAAAATTACTGATTAATAATTTGATTTAACAGTAAACTTCAATCAACCAATCCTGCCAAGATTGTGACCATTTTCAAACTTTTTCTTAATGTGCAAGTCACTTTAATAAAAAAAATTGAATCTTAAATCTTTGAATCTTGTTTTAGTATCAATAGTGTAAGTCATTCTTGTGCAAAATCATCAACTTATTTATGTCTTATACTGAAAGCAAAATTTACCTGATCTCCCTTGACCAATCCTGATGATATGGGATCACAGTCCACAAAGTAGGCATACATGACCCACCCCAGGCTGGTCACAAGGCCAAGCATGATCCCCATTGACAATAGCATGTAGAATGGGCACCTGTTTGATAGAAATGTGTGATACAGGATAAATTCAAAATATATGCTACCAGATCCTATGTGTGACTGTGTAGCCACCCCACCTCTAACACCATCACTAGGGGAACAGTTCCTTAAGCCAAACTGGTTGAGTCTTGGGTTTAAGTTGCACCTCATAACTATGGTTCTCCTGATGGTAGAATATATTAATTGCATTCTCCACCACATTACTATAGTTGTCCTGATGGTAGAATATTTTAATTGTATTCTCCACCATAAAATGGAGGAACTGCGCAGATCCTTGTGCCTATGTCCTTTACTCTCAAAATTGTAACTGCTCCCATGATGTTGAAATGTGTATGTTCTGGATTGATATTTTTACTTAGACGAATGGGTGAAAAAAAGAGAGGACTTCATAGGGGCTAGACCCAAGTACAGACTGAAACAAAGACTGACATTTAAAACTGGTAGGTAACTAACATTTTTGTTTTATTTTGTTGGTTATATCCCGACACAGACCTCTACTCAATTATGCATATTTACTATTTGTTTGATTGTTGGTATTGTTTTACTGCCTTTATTACGCAAGACAAGTTCAGTTTGTACTCAGGAAGGAGTGAGCTAGTATTTGCGTTAGTTATATCTCTGTCATAACAATGGGAAAACGGTCTTAAGTGGAGTATGAACCCCAGTGGCCAACACAGGACTGAGCAATGCACAATCCTGTAACTATTATGCATGTCGACCTTTCCCAAACATGTCACAAACATGAATGACCACACGGGTTAATAAAAAATTTAAAAAACATGTAGTTCAACGTAATAACCAACAAAATTGAGTTTTATGTTTTCAATGAAAAGGGACCACAAGAGGTCACTGCCATGAGTATTGTTGGATGAAGTCATCTATTCTGTGATGTCATCCATGTAACAATGTGTAGTGATGTCATCTTATTGTTTTTTCATTAGTCCAGTAACACGTGTTGCTGAACTACTTTTTAATCAGCTATGGTGGTAGCACCCCCTGTATGCTCTGTTACTTTTTCTCCCCTTTGAGAGAAAATGTTCATAATTTCATAATGACAGTACTGAATTTTACCGACATGTACTCGTAGAGGTCATAACAGACCTATATATCTTATACAATTAAGGAAAATTGATGCTTACAATTTGGCCTCCCTTAAAGTCCTGATGCTGATGTACCTTTGTATCATAGCTTGATTGGAAGTCAAGGTTGTCATAGTGACAAAGCATGCTCCTATACTTTGTGTCCACCATGTGTGTCTTGCAGCTGGGTGAATGCTGACTCTGAATGAATACATAAAACAGTATGTTGGTAAACTCCAGTAAAAAAATAACCTGACTGCAAACAGAGCTCCAACAAAGGTTATCCACCACATGCCTAGGTTTTAAATTGTATACCATAAGGGCTGTCTGTTTTATTTAGTGTAACTATTGGACATTTCACTTAATTACTGTTGTGTGTTTTACAATATGTACATAAAATTATAATTGTATTGTTTACAAAGTAAAAATGTATCAATTTAATTAACGATATGTAATGAATTTTGTAGCAAAGCTTATCAAATTTAAATCAGCCATCTCTGGAAAATATTAGAATTAAACTATGATCTTTGAAATTTAAGGGGCATTCACATACATGCTCACTCGTGGCTCTGTTAATCACGTATAACTTCTTTCCATGAGCGTACGTGGGGCAATCGTAGATCGCTCGCCGGACGTCCATGAAATTGCCTGCCGGACATCCGTAAAACGCTAGACGTCTGTAAAACGCTCGCCAAACGTCCGTCAAATGCTCGCCAAACTGCCATTGTCAGGCATCCGTGAGGCACTCGTAGGCAATTGTAGATCGCTCGTAGATCGCCTGTTCGATGAACGTCCCCCGATCGCTTTACGAGCGTTCTACGAGTGGACGCGACTGAATGGCGAGTATATACGGATGGATACTGGCTGTAGGACATACATAGGACATACATGCATTAAACATTTTTGCTCTCTCCACGTATGGTCGTGAGTGGTCAAGCGCGCCCAGGTGCATCCTATGGATTAGCGCAAGTATACATAAAACACTGGACGAGTGAATCACGTTTGGCCAAGAATGAACAACGGTGAAAAAATATTTTCATACGTGGTCATACGTAGTTCTTATACATGATAGTCTGAACACCCCTTTAGGTATTATTACGAAGTTTGATTTGATGCAATGATTTGAAAATAAAAACAACTTCTCTTACTCTGAAAAATCGAGGCGCCCTCCAGCTGAATTTAATTCAAAAACTCTGCCAACGCCTGAAAATTGATTTTGATCATTATTTAAATGTTCAAAAGTGGGCCTATGCCAAGATAGCATTCCAAGTCAGACCAGCATCGTTTCTGTGTTGGCCATTGTTGGTACAACATCGTTTCGACATCTCCAACATCGTGGCGATATTGATACGATTTGGAATGCTATCTGGGTAAGAGTCAATGAATTATTTTACATGTAGTTGAATATGAAGACCAATTAGAAATGCAATGCCATGTATGGGGTGAACTTGTTATATGGTGTGCACTGCAATCTTATTCATCTCACCATTATGTCTGCCTCCGGCAGTTAGTCTTATGAGCTGACTTAGGTTCTGACCAGTAGCTTTTACACTTAGCTCAGTACATTATAAAGAAAGTCACTTCGGAAACATCTGCTCACCTCCAGCATCCACTGTTCCCTTGGCAACGATTATTATCAGTCCAACCAATATTATGGCCATTTGCAAAACGTCCGTCCAGACCACAGCTTTCATGCCTCCCTGATAGAAGTAACCACAGAATGATCATGTTAATTTAGGAAGCTAGAAGTTTATTATACATTAAAATTGTTTAGATCAGGTCTAAGCTATTATGGATCAGTTACAGCTAAATTCATAGAGTTGGAAACTTATCTCTTGGCCTTGAAGCCAGAGGGCATCATGTGAAACCAGGACTTTTATTGGTTAAAGCGATCCCTCGGCCAATAAGAGTCCTGGTCTCACTTTACGTTATCTGAAGTTTAGCTTGCAATCTAAGGTTTGTTTCCAACTATGAATTTGGCTGTAAGAGATTCGTTGAATATTTCTAGGAGTAGCAAAGCAACGCAGCAACTTTTAGACATTCTAATCATCTATATTGATGAACATGGATTATCAGCTTCATCTAACAAGTTAATTATCAGCCATTGTCAGTGTGATGCATGAAATTTTAGATGAAAAAATAAATATCACTTTGCCGATGCTGAATTGACTGTGTAACTGACTAACTTATTATACTTGTACGATAAAACTGACTAAAACTTATTCACATAAAACCGCAAATAACAAGTCCAATTTCATAACGTTTGGCAAATTTATATGGCTGACATTAAACCAACAGTGAGTTTATGTTGTTTGCTTGATTGGTAGTAAATGTATTTTTGTTTTCATAACAATAAAATTGGTTTACCATTGCAGTGTAAAAAGTGCATATAACTCCTAAACCAAGCATGGTTATGTATTCTGAAAGGCCAGTGACTGAAATAGAAACATTGACAGCAATTAGCAGAAATATGAAAATGGTTAAGATGAGTCGATTTTACCAGGGAACCATTTGCATGTTTTCATATTAAATATTACCTTGACTGAAAGCCACTGCAGGGGCATAAATGGAAACGGCCATGTATAAAAACTGAAATATGACAATGACTATTGAGTATATAACATTGAAACATAATAAATATTTAAAAAGGCAAAAAGAAGCAATGTGACCAAACACAGATATGTATAGACGTACGTGTATCTTGATCCTACTGTTGAGCTAATATATACATTCATATTTATAATAATTATTTTGCATATTATTGTTTGCATAGGCATTATTATTCTTAAAAGGCAACAAATGTATTCACCTGCATCAGTGCAAAAAGGACTGAAGAAACTGCTTGTACATATTTGTTAAACCTCATCTCGATGTACTGAAAAATTAAAATTCACAAAATATTCAGATATGCTTCTTATGTTTCAGTCAGAAGATAAAGAGCACAAGACTGGGAGACTTGTGATTTGTGATATGGAAAACCGTTAGAGACAAAGTTAATAGTTCCTGGAGAATTTCTACTGGATAGGATAAGGGGTCTAGATGCGTCCTAAAATTAGAAAGCAATTAGTGTCCTATGTCACCATTGAAGGGAAAATCGAATGTATCTAAATAAGTACGTAATAACTAAGAATATCAAAACTGTTGACCGTCACTCTTTAAGGAGATATTCCTCTTATGTCCGTAATTTTTTAAGAGCAGCTCAGCTTCAGTGTCATTTTGTCCCTGGTTAAGAATGGCAATATCACACCGTCAATTTTGTCTATTTTACCCAGGTAAAAGGATAAGTGAATGATTGTTTAACAGGTAGGTGTATGATATTTAATGATGCATTTACTTTAGAAGTGATTCAGCTTTGTTCATACAGTATGGGCGAGCTTTAACAAGCTTAGCAGGAGTATAAATGGCATAGCACTTGTTGGCCTTTCGGGTTCCAGATCTTCACCTAAAGTGTTACCACCCTTGCCATGATGAGGTCATAGACTTTGTAGGCCATATTCTGGTAATAATTATGCAAATAGGCATGTTAGGTCAGACACGATGGTTAAGATCATTTCGCTCATGAATCTTGTTACAAATGATACCACTAAATTGAGGACTCAAGTATCGCATTGTATAGGGCCAATTTTTTTTGTTTCTACCAGCAATTTTGGCCTCGGAGTCATGCTTTAAATCTGGGCACCATTCATAAGATACAGTAGATATGGCAAATTGTATTTCCTTGTTCTGGGTGCCTATGCTTGGACAAGTTTATGGACTCGAAGGGTTATCATCTAAATATTGTATATGCTGCTTCCAGTGGGTGTTATAATGCGATGCAAATCATGCAATACTGTATGATACTCTATTGTTTTATTGTTTATTATAATTGTTTATTGAGTAGATATGTAAGTCTGCAATGTTATCAGAATTACCCTGACTTCCTGCATCTACTCTTTGTTTCCATTCCACTGGCCTGGAGCTTAGCTTATACGACCGGCTACCAGAGGCAGACATAATGATGAGATGATAAGGCTTTTAATCCACATATTATACATTTACCACATGGTTTGGATTTTTAACTTGCCTCTTACATGCCTCAATATAGAGGCCAAGGACAAAGTACCTCCTATGTTAATTTAAATAGAAAAATAAATAGATTAAAATAAAATAAAAACCTCATAAGCACTTGTGATCTGCATGTTGTAAAATGTTGGAATGAAACCAAATGAAGTCAAAGGAACACAAAATATATATCCCACAAAAATTGTTGAATACATCGGTCCATAAGCGTAAATTTCTCCAGGAATGCCAATAATGAAAGTAGCAGACATGACAGAAGCTAAAGCACTTATGGATACTGGAATTGCAGAAAGGCTTCGACCTGCAACTAGTTGGTCTGCGGTCGTTTTGTTCTTCTTTCCGGCAAAAGCAAAGTAAAATCCAATTGCAGCGGAACTTGCCAATGACAAACCAAAGACCAGGTAGTCCGCCCAATGAAATGTTGGTATGTCAAAGGAAGACATGTTTGATTAAATCTACTATTTAGTTATGTCTATTTAAATTAATTGTGTGAAATGGTTGGCAAAATTTGATAGCTAAGTCCTCTTATGTAAATAAATATTCCTCCTTGAAAGACTTAAAATCCATGAACTGTATGTAAATTGTTTTGCAACAGTAACAGTTTAAACTTTTCTGTGGTTTAACCTTCCTTAAAGTATTCCATTTGCTAAAATAATTTGCGTAACATCTGAAAATTCTAAAGAAAAAGAGTTATATTGTGCATCCAAATAGTTTGAATCCTACCTTACAAATATATGTCTACTGAAGTGGATAAATATTTTTATTTCTGTGTGTTTCTCTGATAGGTCCATTTTGGTCACGTGACATCAATATACCCAAATAGAACGTGTCTTGTTTGAATGCTCTTTGATGTTCTACAAGGTGTGACCAAAGAATTTTATGGTTTAAATTTAATGGCTCATTGTTTAAGGTATAATCATCGTTTTTAGAGTAGGTGGTATAATTATGCTATCTTAAAAGTATATGATACCATAAAAAAAGTTTTTACATGGCAGCTATAATTCCATAAAGCAAAACTTGACTTATGTCTTGTCTTGTTTGATCTTATACCACATCAACAATATTTGATTTATGACCATGATGTTTGAGATGAACTAAAAGTAAACAATGATCTTTATATGACCTGGAAAACACCACAAAATATCAGACGTCATTATGTAAAAAGCACTAGGCTTTTGCTTCCCTTAAAACTAAAGCCAGTGAATGTTAATTATGTACATTCTGTAATGTGTATTTTTATGTGCATGTTGGTATGTGTTGAAATGTTTCTAGGTGTTTATATGTTCTATGTGTTTATATGTTCTTGTGTTGAAATGTTTCTGTGTGTTTATATGTGTATATGTTTATATGTGTAGGTTGAAATTATTATGTGTATGACTGTTTGAATTTACAATTATAAAGTAGGCATTTAAGTTAATGTATTTAAGGTTTTCCACTGGCTGTTGGAGTAAAGACTGTGTGTCCACTGAAGGGTGTTCAAGACACAATGGGAACTTGGACAATGGGTTCTGGGGTGGCCAAGACAATGATTGCAGAAGGCCAGGCAGGCAGTTGGTTTCTTGGACAATGAAGCCAATACAGCCTCCTGGGGTTTGAGAGGAAGAGGGTTCTATTAAAAGCCCTCTGGTCACAAAGCCCATTGTCAGCCTCAGTAATGAGATGCTAGAAATGGCGGGAACTATTCCAGAGGCTAGAAATGGCGGGAACTATTCCAACAGTCCAATTATGTAATAGGAAAGAAATATTTTAAAATTAGAGAATTGTTTATTGGTTGAATGTGAAACTGTGTGATTTTGTGATTGGATGTGGCCTCTGGCCAATGATGAGAAAGAGGAGTGACTGGGGAAAATTCACTGCCCATAAATAAGAAATAAAGTGGAGGATCTTGCATCTTTGATTTGAGCAAGAGAGACCAGTCATACACTTTACTTTTGACTTTGTCTTACTTACTTGGAGATAAGAAATCTATACTTTTACTATATACTGAATTGTGGACTATGCTGAGTTTTCACCTAAGTATTTAAACTTGGAGATGGTGATGAAACTTACATTGGTGACCCCGACGTGATTTCTTAGTCTCAAGGATAATGACTAAGTTATCAAGGAATTATTGTGATTTTAACATGGAAGCTAGGAAGCTATCCTCTGAACACTTTGGCGAAATGAGAAAGTCATTTCTTATTTAACTTATGGAAGGAATCCAGGTCAAACTAATGGCAGTTGAGCGAGCGCCACTTCACCACTCGGGTGCGTAACAATCCCAGAAGTCGATATGCACAGGTTGGTGTCAAGTTGAAAATTAATACCACAGTCATCTCTCGCTACTACAGTTGAAAGAAGGGGCCAAGATGAACGAGGAACAGTTCAGGCTATTCTTGAAGAGTCAAAGTGATGGCCATGGAAACACTGCTTCCCTATTGGTGAACCATGAGAAGCATTTGAAAGAAAATGGCGAAAGAAGCAAGGCGGATTCTCAAGCAAAACGTGTTACGGCTTGTGATGGCTCTTGTGGGGTGGGGGCCTAGCTCAGTGGTAGCGCGCTGGGCTTCCAACCACTGGGTCCCGGGTTCAATTCCCAGTCGAGCCTATGTTGGATGGCTGTTTCATCCTTCGTCTCATTGCCATGGTCCCTACCTGTCCTAATTAGCCCAACTGGTGCAGAAATACAGGACGTAAAGCCCTAATCCACCACCACCATTGTGATGGCTCTTCGACTCGAAGATTAAGACAATGGTTCCAGGAAATCGAACTGACTCAAGCCTACACCCAGAGGACTGTATATGTAGCAGGCCAGACAGCGGAGGGACCTCTGAGAAATGAGGTGGAACGCTATCTGGGGTCCCTTCCTGATCGAAAACAAGCTGACTGGGATGGCTTGAGGAAGTACCTCTCTGATAACTTCCTGTCTAAGCATGAGGTAGATAGACTAAGGGATGAGGTGGACAAGGTTCAACAGGGAGCCTATGAGACAACGGCGGCCTATGGAAGGAGGTATAGAGAGGCGGCCAACTTAGGATACCCAGCGAACTCCAGGAATGATGACCAGGAGAGGGCCATGTTGGGGGCCTACCTCTATGGCCTAGGGGACAAACACCTGGTGGAAAGAATGGTGCGGGAGACTAAACCCACAAAGTATGAGGAAGCTATGAAGTCAGTGGCGGAGTATGAGGGAGATGAATACCGTGTCTACAGGGCACTCCATCGCTCCGCCCCTGAGGACTCCCAAGAAGAACCCATGGAGGTGGTTGCCCTGGCTTCCTTCTCCAAGGAAGGTCCTAGGAAAAAGGACCCAGTGGAGGACCTCAACAGGAAGGTAGATGGACTGGCATCCCAGTTCACCAGATTGATGGCTACGTTGGCTAAACCTAGCCACCCCACTGAGCGTTACCCATCGGGCGGATCCAGGCCAACCCAAAGGGGAGGGCCGAGGGGCCGAGGCGGCCCAGGACTAGGAAGAGACAGGTCAGCCCTCAAGTTTACGGACGATGGGAAGCCTATCTGCGCCCACTGTGGAAAGGCTGGGCACATCCGGCGAGAATGCAGGACGCGCCAAAATGAAGCCAGAGGAGGAGGCAGGGGCGGATATCACCATCAGTACCAGGGGGGGCGATAAGCGCCGCAGCGGATGGCCAGGCCTATGTGGAACTTAGAATCCATGGACAATGTATAAGGGCCCTGGTGGATACAGGCGCCAGTAAGACCGTGCTGCGGCGCCAGGAATTTGAGGAATTATGTGCCCGGATTGGGAGATCCTCCATATTGAGAGCATCAAGGGGATTGCAAGGGGTGACAGGTCATGACCTCACGGTGTGGGGATCCACAGAAATCCGTGAAGACAATGTGGGGATCATACCTGTTATCATTGTGGGTAAAATTGGGCATCCTCTGATATTAGGAAGAGATGTGATGAGTGTGGAGGGGGCTACAGTGGACTATAGGAAGGGCGAGCTCCAGTGGAGAGGACAATGCTTTCCGCTTACTGCTGGCTCCCCGCCCACTCTGGATAATGAATTTATTAGTAGGAATGTTAGTAAAAATATTGTTGATGATGTGAATATGATGGGGAGAATGACCCCGGAGGAGGTGGAAGCAGCAAAGGTCATCTCTGAGTGCATGTTGAGGAATCCGGATGTGTTCAGCACGGCAGGACAGCCCCTGGGATGACACTCCGCCATTGAGGTCGGGATCGAGACGACAGGACCTCCCATCAAGCAGCGTGCATATAGAATGCCTTTCATGAAGAGAGAAGCATTGGGCAAGAAATTGGATGAATTGTTAGAGCAGGG
Organism: Alitta virens; assembly: GCA_932294295.1. Classification (NCBI taxonomy): domain Eukaryota; kingdom Metazoa; phylum Annelida; class Polychaeta; order Phyllodocida; family Nereididae; genus Alitta; species Alitta virens. The sequence goes on from OW028582.1 coordinate 30,964,358, forward strand.
CATTATAGTGCCCTCCAATTCGCCATGGGCTTCACCAGTGGTGTTAGTGGAGAAGAAGGATCCATCAGAGGGTCCCAGGTTCTGTATCGACTTCACACGAGTCAACATCGTGACCAAAAAGGACTGCTATCCTGTCCCTCTGATTCAGGATGTGTTTGATCAGCTACACGGATCCACTGTCTACTCCACACTGGACTTGAAGTCAGGTTTCTACCAACTTCCGCTGGAGAGAACCAGCCAAGAAAAGACAGCGTTTACCTGCTTCCGAGGACAGTATGAGTTCACTACGATGCCGATGGGCCTGTCGAACGCGACGAGCGCTTTTCAAAGGGCCATGGACGAGGTCCTACGAGGGCTCATCGGAGACTGCTGTATGATCTACGTGGACGACGTAGTAGTGTACAGTCCGGACATCGTAAGTCACCAGACTCATCTGCAAGCCGTGATGGAGAGGTTTCGAACCTACAACCTGACGTTGAATCCCAAGAAGTGTGTCTTCGGCCAGACTGAGGTCAAACTCTTGGGCTTCGTAGTGAGTGGGAACGGACTGAAGGCAGACCCAGACAAAGTGGCGGCCATCTCGAAAATGAGCCCCCCGGACAGCGTCAAGCAAGTCAGATCCTTTCTGGGCATGACAGGCTATTACCGTACCTGCATGCCTAGCTACACTCATGTGTCGGAACCATTGGTGGAATTGACGAGAAAGCACTCTCGTTTTCATTGGGGAAAAGAGCAACAGCACAGCTTTGAGACTCTGAAGGACTTATTAATCAGTGAACATGTCATGGCACATCCTCGAACCCGAGACCCATATTTATTGTACACCGACGCTAGTGATTTAGCCATTGGTGCTGTTCTATGCCAAGTTGATCCTATCTCTGGGGTAGAGAGACCAATCAGTTATCTCTCAAGATTACTATCTCCTACTCAGAGGCGATGGGCGGCCAAAGAACGAGAGGCCTATGGACTGATCACCGCGTTAAAGGTGTTCAGACCTTATCTATGGGGTGCCAAGTTCGAAGCCTTCACTGACCACAAGCCCTTAGTATCTCTTTTTACCAAAGAGATGCAGAACACCAAGATCCAAAGATGGGCTGTGTTGCTGGCTGAATTTGGATGTAAAGTTCAATACAGGAAAGGCAAATTGAATGTAAGAGGGGATATGCTGTCCAGGATAGTACCAGAGCGGATAGACACTTATGACATGGATGAATGGAGGATAGGTGATGAGCTGCCCCCTGGGTTGCCGGTTGACCTCCCACTGCCTATTCTGGACAGTGGGCTCATCTCGGAGGATGTCCAGAGGGAGCAACAGCTCATGGATCAATGGGGAGAAGGGAATGACCAGGAAGGTCCTTATGAGATCCTTCAAGATCTCCTCTACTCAATTCTAAAACCTTATCCTCATGCAGATGAATATCATCGCCTGGTGCTGCCTGCGGCTTTTAGACAACAAGTTATTGGACAAGCACATAAGGAAGTCGGACACATGGCACACCTAAAGACGATGAGGAAAGTGCAAGAAGCCTATGTGTGGCCTGGTATGAGGAGAGAGATCAAGCAGTTGATACAGAAATGTCCTGTGTGTCTCACCCACAGTAAGAGGAAGCAGCATGCTCCTATGGGGGAGATGCCCCTTGCCACGAGCATAGGACAACTCGTATCTCTGGATCTCGTAGGGCCACTCGTAACCTCGCCTCAAGGTGGCCACTACATTTTGACGATCATCGACCACGCGTCAGGTTGCACCAGGAATTCTTTCCTCGTCATGGATTCGTCGAGATGCTGTTATCAGACTTAGGAAAAGAATTCAATGCAGCATCTCTGACTCAATATTTGGCCAGTGCTGGAGTTAAACACAAAAGGACAACCCCCTATCACCCACAATCTAATGGAAGAATTGAGAGGTTCAACCGGACTTTGAAGGAAATATTGGGGAAATTGGTGAATAATGACACCTCGTTGTGGCAAGAACAATTAGGCCCAGCCGTACTTTGCTACAATTGTGCTGTGTCAGATGTCACCCAACATACCCCGTATTTCTTACATTTTGGTCGAAGACCTCGGCTCCCCATACATCGTGCATTGCAAGGTGGGGAGCCTATCTTTGGTAGACTCCATGACCTCTACGAGGCCTTACAAGCAGCCCAACAGCTCACGTAGGAAGCATAACCGAGAGCGGCTTGCAAGAAAGGCAAATGTAGGAGGAGTGGAAGTGGGTGATTCTGTGGTGATCAAGGCAGAGGAGCCGCTCACCTTAACGAGTAAATGGGAACCACAGTGGGTCGTTACGCAAGTACGAGGCAAGGCCCTGTGGCTAACCCATCAACACACAGGGAAGCAGAAGATCTTGAACAGGGAAAAGGTACGAGTCGTTGACCCCGAAATCATCTGGGACGAGCTACGCCCCAGACCAAAGAGAAGGGCCAATGTGAGAGGAGCGGCAATTCGCCCTTGGCAATTGCCTCCTCAAATGCCAGCTCCAGCCCCAGCATTGCCAAAGCCAGCTGATGAGGGTGTGCAGCCACTGGAACCAGAGGCAGCAACCCCAGAGGACGATGGTCCAGTGCACCCACGTGATGCGGACCATTCATCCATGGAAGAGGCGGAGCTACCAGCCCCAGGAGCGGAGATACCCCTACCGGAGAGCGAGGATTGGACGTCCTCAGATGATGAAACCCTGGCGTCCACTGCCAGGGGGAGGCGACGTCCACACTCCACTGATTCCGGGGGAGACAAAACGGAGGGCAGGGTAGAGACTCGTCACTCTGACAAGCGCTTGAGACCATTCCTACCAAGAGGAACCAAGCGCACGCGGAGATACCAAGACGAGGACTCCCCACCCCCAAGACGCCGTCGCAGACGTAGACGCAAAAAGGTGAAACCAGGAGAGTTGTTGCCAGGCCAGTCAGCCCACCCGGAAAGCGTAATCAAGCGTAAGGCAAGCAGTGACCCCGGCTACTCAGACGACCATCGACGAGAGCCTAAGGACGTTCATAAGGACTTCACTTTGATTAAGAGAGCTCATCCCTCGTCCAGTGATGAGCATCCCAAGTACCAGCGAGGTGAGGACACCTCCTCTGACGGTCTGTAGAGGCTGGGTGTTCATGACCATCATCTTCAGTCTAGGCTGGCCGGCAGTAGCCCTAGAGCCCCTAACTGGAGAGATGTCGTCAGCCGTGACTGAAGAGCCGTCAGAGCCTTTCAGCCTTCCAGACGGTGTGCTGGTGCGAGGAGGGACTGCGTTGCGGACCTTAGAGGCATCATGGGTTGTCTTAGTGACTTCAGACACTCCAGAGTATCCACACAGACTGACTACGATGATCAGGATGTTAGAGACGAGCAGGAAAAAGATACAAGTTTTTGGCTACGTTCAACGTTCATGGGCAGCCAGGCTGAACAGGATGCACCGACTCGATGGAAGCTACTCCGGAAGGAGTCGCACAGCGGACTCTCCTACGACGGGACGCCAGAAGAGGGGAGTTTTTGATTTCATTGGGTTGGGCTTGCATGCCTTGTTCGGTGTGGCCACGGATGACCAGGTGAAGCAATACACTCAGGCTTCCATGCAACTGCAATCCAAGATGAAGGATGTCATCCACCTGTCCAGCCAAATGATGACCATCATTAGCCAGAATCGCCTGTACATCCGCAACAACTCAGTCGCTATATCTCAGTTGAATGACCACCTGAAGCAACTAGACAAGTACGTCAAAACACTGGCCAAGGAACTTCTGGGACGCCTGGATAATCTAGAAATCCGCCTGGAGGTTCAAAGGGCCATCGAGGAGTGTGAATATCTCTACGACGGATATACCCAACAGATGCAACTATTCCATCAACAGCGCAGTGCTCTGGAGAGAGGTATGTTAACGGAGGATATGGTGGCTCCTAAGGTATTAGGGGGGATAATTGAAACGATTGCTCAGTCAGGTTATGATGTCATTCAAGATTTAACTTGGTATTATAAATATGTTGAGATAGAGGCAGTATCTATATCCAATAGTTTTTTAGTATTTAAATTCAATCTGCTAACGATAAATAAATCAAATTATTTGTTGTACAACATCCAAAGCTATCCTGTGCCCATAAGGAACTCAAATATGACTGTAAGGATAAAGGTAGGCAGCAGTTATGGAGTGGACACGGCCACTGGTCAGTTATTTGAACCGGAAGTGTGTGTGGGTAGTGCCCCTCTGGTCTGTAGGGCTGGACCTTTATATGACTCCAGGCATCAACCCTGTGCGAGAGGCCTCATCTTCAACCAGACTGAGTTAATCAAGACCTGTCGGTTTGACATTATCAAAGAATCAAATGCGACAGTGGTGAAGAGAGTGTCTCTCAAAACCACTGTGATTGTGTCCTGGGGGGAAGCGATATCGGCCCGATGCCCTGGAAAGGTCTACCCTCCAATACATTTATTACCTGGTACCTACGCCATGTCTTGCCCAGCTCCCTGTAACATTGCTGGTAAGGGATGGAGAGTACAGTGCATCCCAGAATTACACCTATCACGACGAATTGTCATGCCTCCCATACACATCCAAGGTCAATTTAACTTCACTACCATTCTAGATCATGAATCTTTGAAAGAAACCTTTCCCCAGTTAAAAGGTGGCATATCTGCCAAAGTGCAAGACGTAAACCAAGATGTCCTGATGAATGCAATTAGATTAAGTGAAACGTCCTGGGTAAAATTCCGTAAACATGCCCCCACCACATCCTTCATCATCTCCATATCATTATTATGTTTAGCCATTGCAGGAGTAAGTATATGGTTTTTTGTTACATATGAGTGGGCCAGGGAGTATGCAGTAAAATTAATTTGCTGTAAGAAAACTCCGAAGCAGCCCAGTCCGGCAATCCGCTATACAAAGGCTAGGACAGATGCTGGGTTTAAATTGCCAAGCGGGACCTCCACTTCATTGGAGGAGATCCCTGAGTCCTGATGATCACAGGGAAACTCACCTAATCAAATTGTGTCCAGTTGCTTTAGTCATGTACTCCACACTTGCTTAGTTTGTGTTATGTTTTCTTTCATGTATGTTTAGTTGCAGGAGCACATTGGCGAACTGGGCCTATGTTTGGTTTGGGCAACCCAGATACCATGTTCTAGGATCCTAGTTGTAGTGTTCTTGGCGCAGTACAGTGCCAATGATGAATAAGTAGGTTGTAAGATGTTAAAGGTTTTCTAACACCAGCCAGGGAGTGCACCACTCCGGCATGTCACTAGTGCTTGGAGTAAGCACCACTAGTTTCATATCACTAGTTTGAAATTTCAACTAGTTTGAGGTTTTTCAGGGAGGAGTTCCCATGTCTTGACATTTGATCTTTATATTTTTTTTTTCTTTTCAGTACTCTCAGAGATTAATTTTTTTATTCATTATTACAGGAATTGTGTAGGTACGAAGGGAATTTTGTACGTGCTCTAGGGAACTTGGAATTTAGCTACAGGAATTTGTAGTCAGTTTCCTGGAGATAATGATGAACACGGTGGTTCATACATTCAGTATATGTAATTGTCTTTTCCAGGAATGTGTAGTTTAATCCTACTAACAGGTACACTGATTTCTAGTAATGTGTAGGCCTAGCTCTGATAATGTGTGAGTGCTTGACATTTCCAGCGCTGTTTAGTTTTAAATATATCAGTTAGTGAATATGCTTCTATTGATGGTTCTTTTTCAGGTTCTTATCTTTCAGATCCCCTTTTATTGTCTAGTGTATTATTCTGGGGCATTTCACTAACTCCGTAGGGTGAGGCAGTGTAAAAAGCACTAGGCTTTTGCTTCCCTTAAAACTAAAGCCAGTGAATGTTAATTATGTACATTCTGTAATGTGTATTTTTATGTGCATGTTGGTATGTGTTGAAATGTTTCTAGGTGTTTATATGTTCTATGTGTTTATATGTTCTTGTGTTGAAATGTTTCTGTGTGTTTATATGTGTATATGTTTATATGTGTAGGTTGAAATTATTATGTGTATGACTGTTTGAATTTACAATTATAAAGTAGGCATTTAAGTTAATGTATTTAAGGTTTTCCACTGGCTGTTGGAGTAAAGACTGTGTGTCCACTGAAGGGTGTTCAAGACACAATGGGAACTTGGACAATGGGTTCTGGGGTGGCCAAGACAATGATTGCAGAAGGCCAGGCAGGCAGTTGGTTTCTTGGACAATGAAGCCAATACAGCCTCCTGGGGTTTGAGAGGAAGAGGGTTCTATTAAAAGCCCTCTGGTCACAAAGCCCATTGTCAGCCTCAGTAATGAGATGCTAGAAATGGCGGGAACTATTCCAGAGGCTAGAAATGGCGGGAACTATTCCAACAGTCCAATTATGTAATAGGAAAGAAATATTTTAAAATTAGAGAATTGTTTATTGGTTGAATGTGAAACTGTGTGATTTTGTGATTGGATGTGGCCTCTGGCCAATGATGAGAAAGAGGAGTGACTGGGGAAAATTCACTGCCCATAAATAAGAAATAAAGTGGAGGATCTTGCATCTTTGATTTGAGCAAGAGAGACCAGTCATACACTTTACCTTTGACTTTGTCTTACTTACTTGGAGATAAGAAATCTATACTTTTACTATATACTGAATTGTGGACTATGCTGAGTTTTCACCTAAGTATTTAAACTTGGAGATGGTGATGAAACTTACAATATGTGTAGAACACTCCAGGTATGGGTGTGCAAATTCACAAGTACAAGTACAGCGAAGGCCAAAAAAATAGAGATCTTCAAATAATTGGATTAATTCAGTATGCAAGTAGTGTTTTAAATACAGAGGTGAAATACAATGTATGAGGTTCATACAATGTAAAGGGGGGGGGGGGGAGGGTTAACAAATTAAAATGTATTACAGGGACCGTTGAATATTTTAATATTTTTTAATTAAAATTTACTAGGCCAAATTTACTATTTCATCATTACATCTGCTTTCTTTTGATACATAACTGGATTTATATCAGGCCGTATTGATATACAGAAAATATGATTTATCTAATATAATCTTTATTAATTTAACATCTGTATACAACCAGTTATAAAATAAATTTAAAAAAAAAGAAAGAAATTATAATATCACTTTTCTCTCATATAAAATGCTCATTATAACTGACATTTATTTCTTATAGAAATGACAAAGATATGGATAAATTATTTAGGAAATAAAAGTATGTCAAATATTGCCATAAGAGTGTTTATATATTGTCAATGAGATAATTGGCATTAAAGTGAGACCAAATATGCATTCAATCATATTAACTTAAAGTGCTTTTTGTACAATTTTTTTTTGTCCAAATAGGCCTGAAACTGTCTTTAAATACAACTTTTAACGTCTTATCTTTCATTAATTATAATTAATCATGGAATCAAACTTGCAATAATAATGTATGCCTGGCCTCGCTCTCATAGATAATTATCATTGCTTCATCACAATCATCAGTTTGTTTTCAAGTAATATTTTGTCGATTTCCAGCAATGACCCAATACCAGCACATACTAACAGAGTAAGATATTTACAGAAAGAAATTGACAGACAGGCATAGACAAACAGAGAGACATGCAAATGTCAACAGGTTTCCACTCCTGCTTCAAGCAAACAACAAGTACATGTTAAACAGACCACAAAGTCCAAAAGTCTAGGGTAAATCCGGCTTTGGACATAACTGCGTCATCAAAAGTTATATAACTGAAGTGTGCGAAGTTGCTTGGATGTTATCAGTCAGCATGAGGTGTCTCTTGGGAAAGATTGGTACAGCACAAAATGGGCAGAAATGTTACATAAATCCAAACCCAACTTATGAACCCGTAAAAACTCTTCACTTAGCCATTAACTTTATGTTTCCTATCTTTCCCATGATAGTTTTTGACCTTTTAGTCATCATTATAGCCATTCGTAATGGTCACAGAGAGGGTGGAAGGATGGGTTAGGGTTTTACGTCCTGTATTTCTTCACCTGATGGGCTAATTAGGACAGTCAGATACCATGGCCATGAGATGAGAGATGAAACAGCCATCCAACTTAGACTAGACCAGGAATTGAACCCGGGACCCATTGGTTGGGTCCAGTGCGTTACCACTGATCTAGGCCCCACCTGATTTGGTCACAGAAAAGTATAACAACAGAGCATTAATTTCTGTCGTTGTTCCTCCGTTAATTCAACCATATAAACCAAATACAGGAAAATTGTACTATGTGGGGGAAAACTATATGTGGGGAAAGACTAGCTTAATTAAGCTATACATTGGAATTTTTTTTAGTAAATTAAATCTCTCCAAGCTAATAAATGAGCAAATAAAATGTAAAACATTAAGAGAATTTAAGTACACAACACAAGATTAAGTTGAAAACACTTTGGTTAAGATAACATACACTAGGTGTCAGTGATGTGGTGCCCTCTTTCTGATGATGAAAGAAAAATATTCCAGGTATAAGTTTGAGGATATCTATTTTCGAGTGACCACATTTTTTTCTGTGCACTGCAATATATTGCAGGGGGTGCCGAAAAATTTTTGATAATGATGTCATTAGTGTATAAAGTCCTTAGTGGCATTAGTTTGTTGGATCATTTGAAGATGTCACCAGGAAACTCCAATGGTCACAATAAATGTTGTACCAATGTGTTATCTCACGCTATCATGAAACCCAGTTATCATAAAGTACTCTGGGGTGTGATAAACCACAAACTTTAAATGAACCATCTTAAAACATAATTGTTTACTTTTTGCACTAGAATGAAGGTTAGACCATATACTATAATTGTTCTTTTACAAATTTGTGTTATCTTTTTAAACCCTAAAGTTAATTCAGGAGCACTGTTATGAGAGATGTTTGTTAAAAATTTGAATTAGTGAAATTCTCATATTTGTGACAAGGAAACATGGTGGAAAGTGCCTTTCAGAGATGCAACAGTAACATGTGTCATTTTCTCTATGTTTGAAGTATTTTCTGAAAATTTCAATCATTTATCATTGGTGATTCTTATAAGAAAAAGACAAGTTTACGTTTTTTCCTTGTAGACAACCCTAGCTTTCTGATTGATATGGCTTACGATGTCACTTGAAGAACATGATTGCCTACATATATGAATAAGTGGCAGCAGCTGCTGCATCCAATTGTGCTTAAGGCAAATAAACTAATATCTCCATTTCAGTTTTTTGTCACTGAAACGTACTAGTAAAATTTCTTGCTTTTAAATAAAAGTATGAATTAGATGCTACAATGCTCATGCTATGTGAATATGCTTAAAGAAATGCTCTAAGAAGAGAGCATGTGAATTTTGTATTGGTAAATGTTCTGACAGTGTGGAGTGAGTGGACTGGGTTATCCGACAGACAGACAGATCTCTTTTATTCTATTCGTAATTATGTGATATCAAGAACAATTTGATGGGATGAGATGGAATGGATAAACTATATAATTATGAATGAGAAGACCCCCCAAAGACAAAATATTTGTCGTTACTGGGGAGCCACCTGTGATAATAATTAGAGATTGGAAACCCCTGCGTGTACAGATATTTAAAAAAAATGGACAGTTGTTGTATAGAATTAAAATTCTATATATAATGCTATGTCTTGCAAAAGGGTCTTTTAGCTTTGGAATTTGGAAATTACTATTGTTTCTTGTTTGAATAGTATGGTTATCTGAGTGCTTGACAAAAACTGAATATAATTATACAGGCTAATAATTATTTTCAAGTTCACAGCAGAACTTGAGGTCATGCAGTGTACATATATGTAGCTTTGAGGATATGTGCATTATAAAAAGCATTATATATCACTGGTACAGCCCTCTTTTTGCAACCGAAAAGGTCTATGGACTTGGGAGCCCACATCAAAATGTCATAGTTGGAAGTGAGGCAGTATTAATTACAGTATAGCAAGTATTGTCTGGGGTAGATGGTGTTTTAATTTGGTCATTACAGAATTGTTGAGGATATTTTACCGTGACGTGTGATCATTCACTTGACAAGGTATTCTAGTGATGTCACAATTTACCATGCTTGATTGTCGCAAGTCAAGTTCATAGACAGGAATGGACTTAATTTCTTTGGTTTCAATTACAGCTAGTCAGTTAATAGCATTTTGACCAGTGAATGCTTGGGTGGGCATGATCATCTGTGGTGCAACAAAATTAGAAACTTCATTTGAGTTAACCACGTACAATGTGTAGATACTCATGCGTGCAAAACTGTGACGTGGCTGGCACACCTGCAATTTGGACTGATGGCCTGTTGACTAAACTTTGATGCTATCGGCTGTTAAAGAATGTGATTTGCATGTGCTTTCCAGTTTAGATTACTATCAATAATTATTCCAAGGAAATTAAACTTTGTGACCCGTCGATTCTAACATCAGTTATTGTTATTTGAGGAGAATCAAATCAAAGGAATTTTCTCATTGACGGGTATAAAATAACATAGTTTTGGTTTTGTTTACGTTTAAAGAAATTTTATTCAGTTTTAGCCAAATCAAAATTTTATTTAGTTCTGTAATAATATTTCTGTTAATGGAATGTTTATAATTCAGTGAAGTAAATAGATTTAGGATTGCAGAGAGGGTGGTAACATATGCATAAATTATGAGATAGAAAACTGAACTGGCCAAAAACTAAATCATTAATGCATATCAAAAATAGCAAGGAGTGTACCAGAAGTATCATTTCTTGCTGAAGATCTCCTATATTACATTTCATTCTTATTAATTATGTTTACAGAAATTGTTCTTGGTTTTCTGCCTTGTTAAAGTTACATAAAGTTGCAATAGAAGATTTTTTTTGCATCTGTCACCACTATGTACTTTATTAAAAAAAGCTTTAAAATGTGTTGTGGTGAGAAGTCATTACATGTGACACAATGTTTTTAATCCAATCCACTATCCAGTCATACACATATTTATAATGAGCACACTTATATCCCACACTTCGCTGTGTTCCTCATAGATAGCCTATTAGGAACAACCATGTGGTATTTTTTGTGATCCACCATCCCTGATTATAATAACTTTTGATCCGCTATCCTTAATTTAAATATTGGATGGACTTCTTCAGGTTGATCAGTTTCACTTTCATTTTCATTTCACACTAAGATCACAGCTTGGTCAATTATATAGACTACTATTTACGAACAAAAACTAGGTTTGAAGTACATTTGTTATTTAAAAGTAATTTTGAAAATTAAAAGTAGGCAATAATGGTCATTGGACATATTGTGGACAAGCATTCAGTTCAAAGCACTTTCACTCTAACCTTGCCCATTCAAATTGGAAAATGGCCACAACTTTGTCAATTCTTGACCGATTTTGACCAAATAAAAATTGGCTTGAAGCTTAATCTCTATTTTCTTAAAATCTACTTAAAGTTTCTTTATATATTTTATAGTTTATTTGTACCGGCGACTCGTTTTCTATGACGAAACAATCTGTTGATCTCAAACAGTCCTACATTCACAACATTGTTGGCATGGTGACCAAATGCACAGTGAGGAAGACTAAAATATTAAGCTTTTTGCACATTAAATAACAAAATACATCATTCTACATCCATAAAACCAGAGTTTCTATTTCAAATATAATCTAGTAAAAGTTTATTTTCTGCTAAATGCCTTCAAACTTGTGAATGGGAGGACGTTGTGACGTCTGTTTGCTTTGTTCTCCTCTGTGATTGGCTGCTGAGGCCTTTATGAATATTAATGCGATTTTTAATCCTCACTGTGGAAAAGTACAAGAATTTGGTCAAAACAATTCTTAATTTCTTGGTTTCTCAGCTAGAAATACTGAAAATAGCCGTAAAAGTGTGGGGAAAAAAATTTAACCCATCCACATTGGTGGTGGCTTTGCCACTCGTGAGTTCCTTAGCCAGGCAGCACACTCATGGGTTTCATCGAGCTGATCCACCATTGTGGTTGGGCTTTATTATAATATCGAACCTTCTGTCATAACAGATCTATTTTTATTTTTTGCCTTATTATAAACAGCTGACTGTATTAGGACTCAGGGCTGATCCATTAAAGAAAGCTGGGATTTGATTTGGAAAATGCTTCGTCAAATATAGCATGTGAATTTCCTACTAGTAAAATTTCTTGCTTTTAAATAGGGGAATGAACTGGATGCTACAAAGGTCATGCTATGCGAAAGTTAAAGAAATGCTCTGAGCCGTGAGCCTGTTAATTTTGTGTTGGGGAAATGTTCTGTGGACAGGATTAGCAATCAACCAACATCAACTACCCCCTGTAAAGGTTGAAAAGTCACTTTTGAAGTATTTGTCAACATTCTGTTGAGGTTAATCCCTTGGTTACTTCAGCAGACAAACTAAATATGTTAATGCATGTAACACATGTTTATTTCAATATCTTAATTACATCATTGAAATCCTGGCATTATTAAGCAATTGGATACATTTTACATTTATGGTATTATGACCTACAACAACACCAATTGATTATGAGTCCTTGAGAAAAAAAATCACAAATTTCTTGTTATTGCACATTTATATGAAAACCATGCAAGTAATGGTTGATATTCCTGAATATTAATATGATATTTGTATTTTGTCTTCAGATATATGTGGTATAGACTTCCTCTGGCTTATGAAAATTTTCATAAACCTCTCCTTTTTGCTTGAATGCTTCATAGTACAGAGGGTTGCCTTCTTCTTGGTAGGCAATGTTTTGTACTCCTGCATGGCCACTTGTCTGAAAGTAAAAAAAAAAAAATTGAATTTCTTTGGGATTCTGAACACTTAGTTTTAATTAACAATGTGATGTGTTATTGTATATAGCATTTTATATGACCATTTGTCAGAGCTAGGTGGACTACTAATCCTTTAATCTTTCTGATCATGTGGGCAGTGTGTTAGTAAGACAGCCAGATAGACATGTTCTGGGTTCTAGGCTTCATGGAAATAGGTGAGATATTTAAAGCTGTTAGTGTTATATTTAGCTTGGTTTGCTAGATATTTCAAACAGGTACTCAGTTCTCACCGAAGATTGGTCTTTCTTTTCGAATGTACCCTTAAGCTGGTTGTCAGAGTCGTCAAATGTGCAGCAAGCTTTCAACCCACAAACGTTGAGAATCGGGTTGTAGTCAAAATAAAATCTGCGCTCTCTAATTTTGTTACCTCCTGCAAAGAAACAGTAATTTGTGCAGCCATTTGTTAATTTTTACAGTAAAACCTACTGCAAAGACACCACAGTTTTTCATACCAAGCACATGAATGGGAAGCTCAGGAATAAATTATATTAATGTTGGGAATGCCACTGCCTTCCAATGTCATAATTGTGTACAATTAATCTGTGGTAATGAAATTTTAAAACCTATACATTTGTCTGGTCATCAAATCATTTCGTGAATTTATTTAACAGCCACATATTTTCTATAATTGTTGTTTTTAAATTTGAATATGATCATCCTCAACTGTTAAATAGCTGATTGGAACAGCAAAAATTACACACAATAAAACTGAAAGAGCTGCATACCACATGTAAGATAACTCATAAATGGGTAACACCTGATAACTGCAATAAAAGTAGAAATCATTACCATCAGAAATTATATTTGGATGATGAAAATTCAATGAAATTTTGTTAAACTTATCATTACAAAAATATACTACTAGGCCATATGATGGAAATATACATGTATTTGAAGCTGAATGTATGAATGGATAAATTAATATAAGTTGGTCCTTTATTCATACATTTAAATACAGTATAAGTAACATGGTTGTATTAGATGTGTACCAAATACATAGAATAATCCTAATATTTTTTGGTAATCATTTTCTTAAAAGATAGTCTTAAAAATATTAACTTACCCTCCATCAGAGTTGCCTGGAGCCAGAGTAATAAGACTACTAGTCATAAGAATTGGAGAAATAGTTGTGTAATTTGAAGACATTGTGTTGTTCGGCACGGGGCAGTCTTCTCGACTAAATGGAAGAGGGGGTCTTGGAATTTTTGCTAATATGGTTCCCACAGCGATCCAGGAAGTGAGGATCAGACTTCCTAGAAGACCACATAATGCTCCCTGGAATACATGTTATGATTTCATTAATTCATAAATATGTAAGTGAGCAATGTAATTTCTTTTACTAATGATGTACTTGAATAGCACTGATATTACAGGGTCATTGACAGTTTCATCGTTTGGTGGATTGGGGATTAGATGTCTGAGCTGATTGTTTCTCCCATGCTGCTAACAACAAACAATCAAACAATGGGCCATATAAATAGGGGGCCCATTAGTGTCACAGTATCATTCCATCAATCACCATTGAATCAGCAAGGTGAATTGCTATAAGTGACAGAAAGGAGAGCACAGCTCTGTAAGTAATGTTTTTGTTATTATATTATTGTATTACGTGCATTTGACTGATGTATAAAGGCACTTTCATCTTAATAATGCCAAAGAGCTGGCAGATGGTCTGTAACAAGTGGTTATTATAAAATTACAGTGAATTCACATGTCCTGTAATGATTGGCAAGTGTAATGATGGTTGACAGTAACACTAATATTTTGATATGTTCTGTTAATAGTCATATTATGTTGTAATGCACAGTTGTTAAGGGCAGTTTTAAAGGTAGATTTGGCTCTAATCTATGTATGAGGAATGTAAGTCTATATTATGTGCATCCTAAGGATTGCTGAACTTTGTTGTTGGAACTGTGGTGCTCCATGCTGCCTTAGCTGGGCAATGGCACTTTTAATGGCTGGAAAGTTTACCTAATATTTTTTTACATATTCACAGCCTTTTTTGTACTACATGCTGAGAAGGACCACCAGACGTTGGAAACGACTGTCATGAGGCAGCCCACCTGTCTACTACATTACATCATTGGTCTGCACCTGATGGTACTACAAGTTCATCTCCTAGTCATTTAGTAGTGACAGTGGTCGCGGACTCACCTCGGACATCATCTACACTGGTTGCGTTTCTACATCATCTCATCAAAGATAACAACATCGTCAACTAACTCTACATCTACAACTACATAAGTGCAAGCTGGACTTACTGTTTGACATTCCTTTTAGAGCCACAGCCTTAAGCTACATGACAACCTATATATTGTAACCTTTTTTTTTTTTGTATGAATATTAAAGGTGGAAAGAGTATAGTGTTGTTGTGGTGTGGGAGGGGGAACAGAGATTGTGAATCTTTGACAATACAAGACAAATTTTGTCATATAACACTTTTTCGTTCCATTATCATTCATTTACGATATACGAAGGTGTTCTAGCTATTGGCAATGCAATATGGTACTGTAAAACTTTTTAAAAGTGGGCATGGTTCATCATTTAGGAGTTGCACTGAGCTACTGACATCGAACTCTAGCTATGTGCTGCTAAATTAACTATTTAACTGGCCTATAACAGTGGGCATCTTTTCATGGGGTAAGACTGAACCATCCAACGGATACCTGGGGACCGAAATGGATGAGGCCAGGTAGCTGGGGCAGCTTCAGGTTGAGTCTGCTGGCTATGGGTATAGGTACATTTAGTTTCATTAAAAATGCCCTGTCAACTTAAACATAGACTAAGCTAGACAACTTCTGCTATATGATGCTAACTGCCACTAAATGGAACTGTCGCTATGGCTGGCTGCTTATAGCCGGATCTAAAAGTACATGCAGCACCATATCAGATAAATTTTACCAAGGTTTTTGTGTGTAAGCTGACTATAAGCTAGGAGTAGACAGAAGCAGCTGGCTTTAGCCAGTTATAGCTACAGCCAGGAAAAGGTCACTACAGCTGCCTAGAGTCGACCATATTTTATGAAACTAACGGTAGTTAAAGTTACCAATTTTTTAACCTAATTAAGGTCATTTACATCTGACTATGGTATGGATATATAAGTTTGGCTAGCTATTGCTCCTTACTAAACATATAAGGCTAAACAATCTGTCTCAAATCTGCAGCGTTGGTAATATATTTCGTTGGGCCATGTGTCACATGACATTTAAGATTTGACTGACAGCATTTGAAGTCAGCTGCTTAGGACCATTCTAGCACACTTGGCTATGGAAATGGCTTTTTGAAGTAGAGATAAAAAGTAACATGTGGCATGTTTAGGCTGTCAGCTTTATTTTTAGTAGAGTTGTGGTTTAAAATACCTACCCAACCATTTACGCAAGGCATAAATATCGCCATTATAAACAGTCCTAACAACGGTCCTCCCACCATACCGAGGAAACTAAGCGTCAGTTGAATTAATGTCGAACCCAACAGCTGTGTGACATATGCCAAACCAACACAAGTCATGCCAATCACAACGGCTGAAATTCAAACAAACCACAATTTTGTTCATTAATAAAACCACTTCTGAATCAAAACAACAAATATTGCCACGAAGTAGCAAAAGTTGACCAGTATGAGTAGCACCCTTATCTATTTGTTTCTGTACACCTTAGCTGTTGTTGCTGAGAAATTTTATCAGACAGTATTGTCTTCTGGCATGATGAAGTTTAGAGAACAGAGTAGGTGAGTCAGGGGATTGTAGAATCATTATTTATAATCCTGTATGTGATCTGAATATGTTTAATTCTATCTGTTGTGATGTACCAATCTATCTTTTTATGCAAAATAAATGAAACTGAGTCAAGCAGCAGGTTAATATTTGAGGAAATCATTGAACTGGTTGCAAAAAATTACTCCATATATTTGCAAAAAAATGGGTCATTGAACTGGTTGCAAAATATGACTCCATATGATTTGCCAGAAATGACTCCTTATGAGACCAACAGAATTTTGTGCTGTTCACATGAATCACATCAGGAAGTGATTATGGCATATCCATTTGTATTTCTAAGGAAATAATTAATGTCTTTTCTACATAGCAATAAATAAACAATAGTAAAATGAGGTTATTTTTTTCATAGTTGTACTTTAAGATTATACACTCTGTGTATACTGTCCTCTAATCTTCTGCTAAGAAGGGGCCCTCGAAGGTCCTGGGCCTCTACGCGGCGAGGGTGGAAACACTTGGGGTGAAGTCATCTATCCCCAGTGGCTAAAACAGGACTGTGCGCATTGCACAAGCTGCTCCAGCTATCCAACGCAGACAATTATTGATTATTTGCATGCTTCTGGTTTCTACTACCAACTATAGATAATCAATCTTACCTCTACATAGCCCACTCAGGTGCTGATGAGGCGTTAAACAATAACACTAACTAACTTACTAACTATCTGCTAAGAAGGGTGGACATAGGCTATTGGAAGATAGATATAGATTCATACGAGTAAAATAAATATTATTGATAAGAGTATAAATACTATACAAAGTATTTTAGTGAGGATTGCACTTGTTTTTTCTTTCATAACTGTCCCTTTGGCTGTTTTGTAGATTGGTTGAATCATGTCCATTTAGACTACAGCTGCCATTGCATTCACACTTGATGAGAGAGTGCTGTAATAGAAGTAAAATGTATTTCGATGAATTTAAATTTTGATATTACCAATAATTATTTGGAAAAAATGTTGTTCACATGAAATAGACCTGTTTGATTCCTTTGCTAAAGGTCATGGAGAACTGATGTAGGACCAGAATTGCCAATTTTTTCTGCCTTTGAAAGTTTAGGGTCTACCGGTGGCAAGCGGTAGCATATGGTGAAGAAATCGAACCACAGTGGTCAAAACAGGGTGGGAGGTGGATTTTATGTCTGCACCTGATGGGCATTGAACTCGGGACACAATGGTTGAAAGACCAGTGCGCTACCACAGTGGCCAAAACAGGACACTGTGGCACAATGCCTACTCTAAGCCAGCCTTTCAAGCTATTCCATGGAGTTCCACACAAAAAATACAAAAGGGTATAACTTCTCTTGAAGTAGTTTTAAACAGCTTTAAATTTATGAAGTATATAGTTTATTTGGCAGTAGAAATAGTTTCTGTGATATTAGATATTATTGCCCAGTCACTCAGTACAAAATGCCTCTTTTGTGTACATATTTTTTTTTGGGCTTACCTTAGTGTCGCAGCAAATACTGCATAAGTAAACAGGCCGGGAATTCCATGCCAACCGCCAAGTACTCGCATCATAAACAGAGGCATGATCTGGAATATATGTCATAAATGTCTTAAGAATTATATATATAATCTTTTATTAACAACGTAATATCAGTACAGATACATGTGTAAAAAAAAGCACCCCTTTTGGGGGTCTCATGGCCGTAAATAATATAGAATTTTCAAAATTAGGGCATAATAGGGAAAATTCCTACTTTTTTAAACCTCCATACAAAAGACACTATTTACCTTACATGAATGAAATTGTAGCAATAACATATCTAAATTATAGTATTTTCACTCTTAAAACTTAATTATGATATTTATTTCATGCTAATTATATAATAATGGAAAATCGGGAACATTTTTTAAATATTGTGTTAAATCGTGTTTCCGGAGCAGAACTCAAGCATTGATACACTTACCCTAACAACATTTTAGAAGTTATTACTCTATATAGCTTAGTTGTGCATTTTGATAGTCACATTGACATATATCAGCTGTGTTTTAAAATATTTAAATTTCCAGAGCAGAACTCACACACATCCACCTAAATGTATACAAAACCTGGTAAGAATATGTCTAAAATAGCGTAGATATATCTTTTTGGAGTTTCATGACCATTAATGACAGATTATCTTATATAATAAGGAAAACACAAAAATTTGATGATCTTTCAAATCCTCATATCAATGACTTTATGATCCTTACATAAGTAACATTTTGTCAATTTTCACTTTTAAGCTTCATTTTGGCATTTATTTCATCCTTCCTTTTTTTTCATAATAATAGAAAATCTGGAAAGAATGCTGAAAATTGTGTTGCATGTTTCATATTCCTTAGCATCCCATACTAAGCAATGACAGCCGTAAATGTTGTACAATTCATGTGCATACAATTATTTAATATTTGATCATAGTATTGCCATGCTCAACCCATTCAACAGTTTTTGTTTGTAATTAGCAATTTCATATTAATTAGTTGCATATATACACCTGTAAAGGATTTTGTTATAAACACTAATTTAAATGCCATATGTAGATTTAATGCAAATAAGCAACCCAACAATTCAGTAACTGTAGACGGAAATATGGCAATTGATAAGATATAGTTCCTTCAGTTGCCAGCTAAATGTAAACAGCGAACACAAAATATTTTGACTTATAAAGGCATTAATATGGGTGTGTTGAGTATCATTCCATACAAAATAAACCTTTAGGATTTGTATTTATTTGTTTTTAGACTGAATTTATTTAAATACAACTAAATAAAAACCTTAAAGGTTCATTTTGTAAGAAGTTATACCCAACATCTTTATGTAGCATAACACTGTTGCTAAATTTCAGATATATTCCTTAGGATCATTGCCATAGCCCATATTTGACTATTTTGGACATATAAATGATAATCTTAGTTTTAGATTAGTTAAGGGAACATGCTATTGTGTTGATAATTCTAACGAACATAATACTCCACATTGTGCATAAAATCTTTGAAACAGAACAATTAAATGGTAGGAAAGGATAGACAATACTTGTTATGCTCACTAAATTACTCTGAACAGAATGGATTGCTGTTAATACAGGATTCCTGCAGGTTTACCTTCATAACAGGTAAGATATTTTTAAGACATTATAGTGTCGTGCGCATAGGAAAAATAAGATATAGTAATATACACCAAAATTTTTAATTTCATCATCCAAAAAACAGTCAGGGTTTTGGCTTTTAAGCAATAAAATAAATGCAGTTCTTGTGTATTTAATGAAAGTTCATCATTTCTATTCATTCATATTTACCAAATTGTCTCAATGTTATAATGTGGATGTTAATATCCAAGTATATTTGCATCAAAATAAGACTTAGTGGACAAAATTAAGACTTAATAAGGGCCTTACTTTTTACAGAGATAAAGTAAGACTTCATCAGACTTTGTACTAACCCACGGGAACACTGTATTATTTCACACCTAACAGATTATAATGAACAAATGACGAAATTCAGGAGTTCATAAAATAGGACATCCTGGACTCTAATTAGCATTGCATAACATGCTATGTAGGCAAAGTGGCAATTGTTTTGGTTCATCGCACACATTATATTAACACTCAAGAAATAATATTTTTTCTAATTTTGTAAAACTTAGTCAAGGTATGTCAGCGTGGCTATCACAAGGCACCACTAGGCCATATAGAGTGTTACTGTATAAAATTTCATTATGGTAAGGGCATGAGTTTTAGAGTTCAGCTCTAGAAACAAAAGTGTGTGTAGAGTTCTGCGCTGGAAATATAAGTGTAACGCCTGCCCTCCTGCCTGTCAGACGAACACATGACAATTTTAATGATGCCTGTGTGCTATGTGGAATTCGCTGAGGGTTTAGCTGCAGCGCAGCCTATGTTTTGAATTGCACAGAACATGCCCTAAATATTTGTATGAATTAATGGGTTCTAATTCTTCATTTTAAAAAATAAGATTGTAGTTTTTACAAGAATTTGTTAGCAAATTTTTATGGAAGATCATAAATTCACTTTTTTGAGAATTGATTATTAAATGCTACTTCCTACAAGGTTGTTTAGGTGTGTTTGCCTACCAACTTGACTTTCTGATATTAACACAAGATCATTAGCATGGAGCAAATGTGTGTAAGTAGCACTATTAATTGTCACTCCAAATGTATGATCTAGATATTGACACATATCCGACAAGTACAAATTAAAGAGTTTTGGACTTATGATCCCACCAGGAAGAACACAATGGGTACTATCTATGCTAGCACCTAACTCACTCTGCCATATATGCTTTGTATTATTCTCAAAGGTCGACCACCATAACCTTTCTTTATCATTTTGTAATACAGGAAGGTGCGCTTGACAAAATTAAATGCTTTCGAGAAGTCTATAAATGTTATATACAAGTTTATCAAATTGATTTGTAATAGGATACTAGAGAGTCTATTATGAATACATTGTCACTGCTTCTGCAGCCTTAAAGTCAAATTGATTAGGATCTACACTGTCTGTATGCCATCAGTGTTAATTTACGATAGTTGTTTGTTAGCTATCTTTTTTATGCAGGGGTTCAATTATTCCTTCTGACCACTTATCCGGATAAACACCTTCTTCCCAAATATAGTTGAACAGTGTTGTAAGGGGATGGAGTAAGTAATCGGAGAGATATTTGTAAAATTCATTACCAATTCCATCTATTTCAGGGGCTTTCCCTTGCTTTAAGTTTTGAGTTCATTCTGTACCTCATACAATTTTATTGGACTATCTGTCATAAATGTAGCAGAATCAGAGAATATGTTGTTAAAATTTTCTATGTATCCTCAATATCTTTCAGGAATTGCATGTCAAAATTAGATACAGACTCACTAGGCAGGGATTTTACATTTGAAAAATACTTTTGGAAACAGTCGAGATCGATATTACCTGCAGTAGTAAATGTATTACTTTTCTTTAATTTATTCCAATATTTCCAGTAATCACGAGGGTTTTTCTTTTCTAGTGCACAGAGTTCATTTCTAATTTTATTTTGACAGATTCTCTTCTTTCTTTGTATAATAGCTTTATAAGATTTTTTAAATGAATGGTAATGTCTGAAATTGTCTTGTAAGTTTAGATCATGAGTTTTAGCAAAATCATTGGTTACACGTTTGAGTTGTTTACATTCATTATCAAACCACTCATTTCTTGGAAAGCTATCAGCTACTGCCTTTTGATATTTTTTTGGGAAATTCTCAGAAGAGAACAGTTGTGTAACATCAAGATATCTCAAGAAGTCAATTACTGTTGTTAAGTGCTTGTTAAAAGGGTTATAGCTCATTGATGAGTTGGTATTAGATTCTTATCTTGTGCACTCTAGGCCCATATAGTCAGACGCTATCCTCGATGTTTAATACTAGGGCATTTAATTATGAAAACATCTTTTGTTTACACTCATACTTGTGATCAATGATATACAAAAATGGTGTTTTGTCTGTACTGTTCATTATACGACTTAGTTAAAAGAGCTTAGAAAATAACCATAAATTATTTTATTAAATATAAGATTGAATATGAATAAGCCTATGGAACATTAGGAACATTATTGGCAGTATTAGTCACTAGTTGCCTCAGAATTCTAATTTATTTCTTTTGAGACCACCAGTTACATGAAAATGAGGAAGGTAATTGTCCCAAATTTTTGTCATGTCAACCTTTTTATTGTCAAACACAAGGAAGTTGATGATTTAATGGTATACCTTACTGCTTGTTTTTTTGGTGTGATTGTGAAATTTTCAGAAAATAGTGTATAAAGCAAGTAGGTCTGATTTGACCATGTCAACATATAGCATATTACTTTGCAGGTAGTAACTAAGTGGCATATTTAATGATGATGTGTGGTTAATGCCATGATCTAAAGGGTAAGATATAACATCTCATCATTACATCTTCCTCTGGGCTGCTGGTCACAACAGCTAACTATGGTTCAGACCAACTCGCATTGAGTCATCGAACATATTCATATCCAAGAGATAGCAGGATCAATAGAATTTAGACATATCCTAATGCAGATTTGGGTGGATTGAGACAGAGCTTAGGTGAAAGTCCTTGGGGTCAACCTGTATATGGAAGACTGCAGAGTAGCACCAGGCCTTTACTATTCATTTGCTAAATTATCAATTGATAATTTAATTTTTGCAATAAAATTCAAGCAACTAATCCTGCCAAGAATGTCCAAGATTGTGACCATATTCCAACTTTTTACCTAATGTGCAAGTAATAGTATCAATAGTGTAAGTTATTCTTGTGCAAAATCAAAAAATCAAAAAAACTTATTTATGTCATTATACTTGATGGGATTAAACTGGAAGCAATATTTACCTGGTCTGCCTTGACCAATCCTGATGATATGGGATCACAGTCCACAAAGTAGGCATACATGACCCACCCCAGGCTGGTCACAAGGCCAAGCATGACTCCTAGCGACAATAGCATGTAGAATGGGCACCTGTTTGATAGAAATTTGTGATACAGGATAAATTCTAAATAGATCCTAGCAGATCCCATTTGTGACTGTGCAGCCATCCTACCTCTAACACCATGGCTAGAGGAACAGTTCTTTGGTTGAGTGTTGGGTTTTAGTTGAACCACATTACTATAGTTGTCCTGATGGTAGAATATTTTAATTGTATTCACCACCATAAAATGGAGGAACTGCGCAGAGCCTTGTGCCTATGTCCTTAACTCTCCAAATTTTAACCCCCTGTGCTCATTCAAGTACTGTTCCCATGATGTTGAAAAGTGTATGTTCTGGATGAGATTTTTACTAAGAGGAATGGGTGAAAAGGAGAGAAGATGTCATTGGGGCAAGACCCTACCAAGTACAGACTGAAATGAAGACTGACATTTAAAACTGTTAGTTAACTAACATCTTTGTTGTTTTTGATTGGTTATATCCCGACGCTGCCCTATACTCAATTATGCATATTTACTATTTGTTTGAATGTTGGTATTGTTTTTCACTGCCTTTATTACGCAAGAAAAGTTCAGTTTATACTCAGGAGGGAGTGAGCTAGCATTTGCGTTAGTTATGTCACTCTCATAACAGTAGGAAAACTGTCTAAGTGGAGTATGAACCCCAGTGGCCATCACAGGACTATGAGCAATACACAATCCAGTAACTATTATGCATGTCTACCTTTCCCAAACCGGTCACAAACATGAATGACCTCACTGAAAAAAAGAAATGATAAACTAAAATAAAAATAAAACATGTCGTTCCACTAAATAACCAGCTTAATTGAGTTGTATGTTTTCAATGGGGAGTAAAAGTACCACAAGAGTTCACTGCCATCGTAGCAGATAAGTATTGTTTGATGACCCCCCCCCCCCCCCCACCATAGGCTCTGTTACTTTTTCTCCCCATTGAGAGGAAATGTTCAAAATTCTCAATTGCATTATGACAGTGCTGAATTTTACCGACATGTATTCGTAGAGGTCATAACAGACCTGTATGTCTTATACATATAAGGAAAATTTATGCTTACAATTTGGCCTCCTTTAATGTCCTGATGCTGATGTACCTCTGTATAATAGCTTGATTGGAAGTCATGCTTGTCATGTTGACAAAGCATGCTCCTATACTTTGTGTCCACCATGTGTGTCTTGCAGCTGGGTGAATACTGACTCTGAATGAATGCATAAAACAGTATGTTGGTGAAATCCAGAAAAAAAAAAAAAAAACCTGTGTCAACAGAGCTCCAACAAAGGTAGACTCACCAAATGCATTTTTGAAATATGTATACCATAAGGGCTGTATATTTTATTTAATGTAACTATTGGACCTTTCACTTAATTAATGTTGTGTATTTTATAACATGAATGTAAATGTAGCATTATAATTTTATTATTTACAAAGTAAAAATTAATCGATTCCATTTAATTACCAGTATGTAAATAATTTTGTAGCAAAGCTTATCAAATTTAAATCAGCCATCTGTGGAATATATTAGAATTAAGTTACGATCTTTGTCATTTAGATTATTATTAATAAGAAGTTTCATTTTATGCAATGATTTGAAAATAAAACGAATTCTCTTACTCTGAAAAATCCAGGCGCCCTCCGGCTGAATTTAATTCAAATACTCTGCCAACGCCTGAAAATTAATTTTGATCATTATTTAAATGTTCACAAGTGGGCCTATACCCAGATAGCATTCCAAATCGGATCAGCATCATTTCTGTACCAGTTGCCGAGGTGCAAACTTAGGTTCTGACCAGCAGCACTGACTCTTAGATCAGTAAATCAGTACATCTTAAAAGAAGTCACTTCGGCAACATCTGCTCACCTCCAGCATCCACTGTTCCCTTGGCAACGATTATTATCAGTCCAACCAAAATTATGGCCATTTGCAGTACGTCCGCCCAGACCACAGCTTTCATGCCTCCCTGATAGAAGTAACCACAGAATGATCATATTACTTTAGGAAGCTACGATACAAAATATATTATACATTCAAATTTCTTGTTCAGGTCAGGTGTAAGCTATTGTGGATCACTTACAGCTAAATTCATAGAGTTGGAAAAATAATCTTGTAAGATAAACTCCAGAGGACGTCATATGAAACCAGGACTCTCATTAGTAAAAGCAATCCCTCAGCCAATAAGAGTCCTGAACTCACATGACATCATCTGACGTGTTTGATGTAAGCCGTTCTGAATAAGTTTTATTCAGTTTTATCAAACAAGTATGATATGTTAGTCAGTAAGACAGTTGTATTCAGTGTTACGCGAATTGATTTTTTTTTCATCTAAAACCCAATACATGACATTGACAATGGCTGATAATTAACTTGTTAGATAAAGCTAATTGCCCATGCTCATCAAAAGCCACAAGATTAGAATGTCTGAAAGTTAGCTGCTTTGGTTTGCTACTCATAGAAATATTCAATAAACCTCTTACATCCAAATTCATAGAGTTTGAAACAAACCCCAGACTTGCAAGCTAATCTTTAGCTGATGTCACCACCTGCCATAATACCAAGTTAAATTTCATAACGCTTTGGCATATTTATATGGCTGACATTGAACCAACATTGAACCTAAGTTGTTTGCTCTAGTAAATGTCTTTTTGTTTTCATAACAATAAAATTGGTTTACCACTGCAGTGTAAAAAGTGCATATAACTCCTAAACCAAGCACGGTTATGTATTCTGAAAGGCCAGTGACTGAAATACAAAAATTGACAGTAATTAGCATAAATATGGAAATAGTAAAAATGACTCAATTTTATCAGAGAACCATTCACACATTTTGATATTAAATATTACCTTGACTGAAAGCCACTGCAGGGGCATAAATGCAAACGGCCATGTATAGAAACTGAAATATGACAATGGCTATTGAGTAAGTAACATGAAAACATGACAAATAATAAAAAATGCCAAAAAAAAAACAGCACTAATAGTGTCATGTGACCAAACACAGATATGTATCGACTTATGTGTATCATCCATATTGCTAAGAATTATTTTGAAAAGTATTGTTTGCATTAGCTTTATTATTCTTAAACGGCAACAAATTTATTTACCTGCATAAGTGCAAAAATGAGGGCAGAAACTGCTTGTACATATTTGTTAAACCTCATCTCGATGTACTGAAAAATTAACATTCACAAAATGTTAAGATATGCTTCTTATGTTCCAGCCAGCACAAGACTCTGAGACTTGTTATTTGTGATATGGAAAACCAGTAGAGACGACGTTAATAGTTCATGTAACATATTAATTTATTTTCGCTGGATAGGATAAGGGCTCTACATGCGTCCCAAAAATAGTAAGCAATTAGTGTCCCATGTCACCATTGAAGAGAAAATCCAATTTCTTTTGTCACTTAATAACTAAATAAGTAAGTATGTAATAACTAAGAATATCAAAACTGTCGCCTGTAACTCTTTTGTCATCTTATGTCCACCATTAATTAACAGCTTCAGTGTCACTTTGTCCCTGAATAAGAGGGGTAATATCACACTGTAAATTTTTACCCAAATAATAGGATAGGTGAATGATTGTTTGAAGGGTAAGTGTGTGAGATATTTCATAATGCATTTACTTTAGAAGTCATTCAGATTTGTTTGCACAGTATGGGGCAGGAGTATACATGGCAAAGTACTTGATGGCCTTTAGGTCTTCACCTGAAGTGTGACCACCCTTGCCATGAGGAGGCCAAAGACTTTGAAGGGCATATATAGATATTAGGCTAATAGGCAAGCTAGTCTAACCACGATGGTTCAGATAATTTTGCTTATAACATTATGTTACAAATAATACCACTAAACTGAGAACACAAGTGTATTAATTTGTCGCACTGTAATTTTATTCTCGTATAGGACCACTTTTGTCGTTTCAATCAGCAATTTTGGCACTGGATTCTTGTATTAAATATCAACATCAGTATGATGTCGGTGACGTCAAAACCATGTAGAAATGACGCTGACCCGATTTGGAAAGCTATCTGGGTATGGCAAATTTTATTTCCTTGTTCTGGTTGCCTATGCTTGGACAAGTTTGTGGACTCGCAGGGTTATTATCTAGGTATTATATATGCTTTCAGTGGGTGTTATAATGCGATGCAAATCATGCAATACTGTGTGATGCTCTATTGTTTTATTGTTTATTGTTGTTTTATTGTTTATTGAGTAAATATGTAAGTCTACAATGTTATCAACATTACCCTGACTTTCTGCATCTACTCTTTGTCTCCATTCCACTGGCCTGGAGCTTAGCTTATATGACCAGCTACCAGAGGCAGACATGATGATGAGATGATAAGGCTTTTAATCCACATATTATACATTTACCACATGGTTTTGGTGTTTTACTTGCCTCTAACATGCCTCAGCATAGACACAGTGTACTGAGTACCTCCAATGTTAATGTAAATAGAAACAAAAATATTAAAATAAAATAAAAACCTCATAAGCACTTGTGATCTTCATGTTGTAAAATGTTGGAATGAAACCAAATGAAGTCCAAGGAATAGAAAGTAGGTATCCCACGTAAAATATTGAATACATCGGTCCATAGGCATAAACTTCTCCGGGAATGCCAATAATGAATGTAGTAGACATGACAGAAGCTAAAGCACTTATGGATACAGGAATTGCAGAAAGGCTTCGACCTGCAACTAGTTGGTCTGCGGTCGTTTGGTTCTTCTTTCCGATGAAACCAAAGTAAAATCCGATTGCAGCGGAACTTGCCAATGACAAACCAAAGACCAGGTAGTCTGCCCAATGAAATGTTGTTATGTCAAGTGAAGACATGTTTGATTAAATCTACTATTTATTTATATCTATTTGAATTTAGTTATGTCTATTTAAATTAATTGTGTGAAATGGTTGGCAAAAATTTGAAAGCTAAGACCTCTTATGTAAATAAATGATCTTCCTTGAAAGACATAAAATCTATGAAGTGTATGTAAATTTTTTTGCAAGAAGTAACAGTTTAAACTTGTCTGTTTAACCTGCCTTAAAATATTTCATTTGCTAAAATGTTTGTGTGACATCTGTAAATTCCAAAAAATTAAAAGTTATTTTGTGCATCCAAATAGTTTGAATCCTCACTTACAAATGTATGCCCACTGAAGAGGATAAATATTTTTGTTTCAGCATGTTTCTCTGATTGGTCCATTTTGGTCACGTGACAACAGTTTACATAAATACATGTCTTGTTTGAATGATCTTTGATATTTTACACGGTGTGACCAAAGAATTTCAAGGTTTAGATTTAATGGCTCATTGTTTAAGGTATAATCATTGTTTTTAGAGTAGCTGGTATGATTATACTGTTATCTTAAAATCATCATGATACATGGCAGCTATAATTCTTATGTCTTGTCTTGTTTGATCTTAGACCACATCAACAATATTTGATTTATGATGTTTAAGATGAACCAAAACAATTTATTACATTACCTGGAAAAAACCACAAATTTTAGAGGTCATGTCTCTTCCCAAGACAGATTTGTGTTCTGACATAGATATGGGTGTGCAAGTCACATGTACAGAGAAGACAGAAAAAAATTTAGATCTTCAAATAATTGGAGTCATTTAGCAAGCTCATTGGCAAGTAGCTTTTTAAGAACAGAGGTAAATACAAAGTATGAAGTTCACACAGTACAAAGTTACATAGTCCACCCAAAGACATGTAATTTCATCATTACATCTGCCGTACAAGTCTCTTTTGATACAAAACTAGGTTTATCAGTCCGTATTTATACACAGAAAATATGATGATCTGCCTAATATAATCTTTATTAATTTGACGTCCATATAACCAGTTATAAGCAAAATTTAAAAAAAGTATGATATCACATTTTATGCAAATTTCTCTAATTTAAAATGCTTATTTCAACTGGCATTTCTTCATATGGAAATTACAAAGATATGGATAAAAGACCTAGCAAATGAAAGTATGTCAAATATTGCCATAAAAGTGTCATCTATTGTCAATAATCTGCACTAAGTGAGATCAAATACCCATGCAATCATAATTTAAAGTACTTATTGCCACAAGTATTATACTAACAGAAACTCAAGAAAAGGGTATACAAACTATACTAAAAACCACCCCCTTTCCAACTGTTTCTCAATTTCAATTGTATCTTTTTGTAAAAATTTTTAGTTTGTCCAAATAAGCCTCAAACTTAGTCAGTTCGAGGTAGACTAGTAAAGCCTAGTTTACACTGTCACGAAATAAGATCCACGAGTGACCACAGACTTCAAAAATGGGCTATACATGCTCACTCGTGCTCTGTTAATCACGTATGAATTCTTTCGACGAGCATTTGAAGGACGTCTGTTAACCGCTCGGCAAACGTTCGTCTGTTTTGGCAAACGTCTGTCGACTGCTCTGCAAATGTCTGCAGACTGCTTGGCAAACATCTGTCATCAAGCAACCATCAGGCATCTGTGAGGCACTCGTAGATTACTCGTTCTAGTGGTTCAAGAGTTAATGAGGGGAGGGCTACAGATGGGCAAGGATGGGCAAGGTGCCAGGTTGTACTGTGGGCGGATATCCGCAGAGCATCTCTCGAGCTTTCTTCAAGCTGTACAAGAGACGAGTGGATGGCCAGTATACACAGATGGACAGCTTCCCCTGCGTACCTGCAAGTTAGCATGGATAAGCATGAATATTACTAATGCTCGGCGATTGACTTACGTATGAACAAGGATAAGCAAGTAGAACTTCTTGGTCATCCGCGCTCACTCGCCATGCCCATAAGTGACAGTGTGAATGCCTCTTAGGGCTTACATTCTAAGAGATCTTACTGTCTTTAAAAATAGCTATTAACGTCTTATCTGTTGTTAATTATAATATATTATGGAATAATACTTGTACAAAGGGCTATGCCAGGCTTTGCTCTCATAGATAATTATCATTGCTTCATCACAATCATCAGTTTTGTGGATTTCCACATATCTGATCATAACATCTGTCCATCTTAAGTAAAAATTATTGATGACTCATCTTCAGAGTAGTAGCAATGGACCAATACCAGCACAGACTAACAGAGTCAGATTTTTACAGAAAAAATTGACAAACATATTTCTCCAGGTTTCCACTCCTGCTTCAAGCAAACAAGAACATGTTACTAGACCACGATAAACCCAAAAGTCTAGGGTACATCTGGCTTTTGACATAACTGCGTCATAAAAAAAATCATAACTGAAGTGTGAGAAGTTGCTTGGATGTGTTTTTAGCATGAGGTGTTTCTTGGGAAAGTGACACACAAGGAGCCGACTATAGCAAAATCCATAATAAATGTCCAATTGTTTTTTTATGACCTATTTGATTATT
Organism: Alitta virens; assembly: GCA_932294295.1. NCBI lineage: Eukaryota > Metazoa > Annelida > Polychaeta > Phyllodocida > Nereididae > Alitta > Alitta virens. Next base: position 30,994,699 of record OW028582.1, read on the forward strand.
TCATCATAAAAAGATTGGTGCAGCATAAAATGGGCAGAAATGTTACAAATATTAATAAATTCAAACCCAACTTATTAACCCGTAAAAACCCTCACTTAGCCAACTAACTTTGTGTTTCCTATTTTTGGCCTTCCAGTCATCATTATGGCCATTTGTTATGGTCAGACGGTGGATGGGTGGAATAGGGCTTTACGTCCTGTATTTCTGCACCTTATGGGCTCATAAGGACAGACAGCTACCATGGCAATGAGATGAAAGATGAAACAGCCTTCTTAGGCTAGACCGGGAATCGAACCCGGAATCCATTGGTTGGGTCCAGCGCGCTACCACTTATCTAGGCCCTATCCGTTTTGGTCACAGAAATGTGTAGCAACAGAGCATATAGGGTACATTAGGTTCATGCTAACATTTCTTTCCATTTTGTATTCTCTGCCAGTTATGACAAAATATTACTTAAAACGTGGTGAACATTTGCATTAATTTTTCATATCAAATGTCTCAATGACATCAAATATAAATTCGATTTACTTAAATTGGGTTAATGCACATGGTCAAAGGGCCACCATTTTGCTTTTTTTCCTTGCATCCGTCTTCTCCTAGTCAACTTCCACTTCCTCAAGCAGTCACATGGCTCCCATCAGCAAATCAGAGTTGACTGTACATTACATACGTGATCCTTGACAACTAGACTAAATAATATATCATTCAGCTTTTATTTCGCCCCACCCACCACTCCCTCTTTTTCTTTTATTGTTGTTTTCTTCATCCCTCCTTTTGCCTCATCCCCTAAACCATCTGGATGCCCTGTACCCTCTTCATTTCTGTTCTTGTTCCTCCTTTAATTAAACCATGTAAATCAAATAAAGGAAAATTGTACCATGTAGTGGAAAATTATATGTGGGGAAAGACTAGCTTATTAAGCTATACATTGGGAAAAATTGGAAGTAAATTAGGCCTGCAAATTTAAGGCTCTTGAAGTAACTTGAATTTCATTGATGTTGCATTATCTTAGTTATTGCTTTTAAATGAAGATGCAAGCTAACACATCTCTCCAAGCTAATAAATGAGCAAATAAAATCTAAAACATTAAGAGAATTTAAGCACACAACTCCTCAGTAACTTATACTTCTTTGCAATTTGCCCAGAGTAAGTCGTTAACTAAGATTGGTTGAGGTAACGTACACTAGGTGTCAGTGATATGGTCCCCTCTTTCTGATAATGAAAGAATATTATTCAAGGTAAGTTTGAGGATACTAATTTTTCGAATAAACACATTTTTTTCTGTGCTCTGCAATATATTGCAGGTGGTGCCAATACATTTTGATAATGATGTCATAAGTGTATAAAGTCCTCAGTGGCATTATTTTGTTGGATCATTTGAAGCTTTTACCAGGAAACTCCATTGGTCACAATAAAAGTTGTTATCTCACGCTATCATGAATCCATTCAAAATGTCTAAGAGGAGATATATTTAGTGTCAGCTTCCTAAACCCAGTTATCATAAAGTACTCTAGGGTGTGATAAACCAAAAACTTAAAATGAACTATCTTAATTTTCCCAACATATTTTTTGCTTTTTGCACTAGAATGAAGGTTAAAACCATATACTATAATTGTTCACCTACAAATTTATGTTAACTTTTTTAAACCCGGAAGTTTATTCAGGAGTACTATACTGTTATGAGAGATACTTGTTACAAAATTTGGCTCAGTGATATTTATATGCGTTTGTGACAAAGAAACATGATGCAAAGTGCCCTTAAGAGATGCAACAGTAACGTGCCATTTTCTCTACTTTGTTTGGAGCATTTTCTGAAAATGTCAATCATTTATCATTGATTCTTTTAAGAAAATGACAAATTTATGTTTTTTTTTCTTATAGACAAGACCCTAGCTGTCTGCTTGATATGGTTTATGATCTTGCCTGAAGAATATGATTGCTTACATATTTCAACAGGTGGCAGCAGTAATAGCTATGTACAGTTATGCAGTTGACAATGATGTTTTATCTTGCCCTCATCTATCCTACTTTTTAATGCAAATGCTCCTTCAGGCACCTTGGAAATATATATTTTATAGCTTTCAGAAGAGAAATAATGTAGCTGCATTTCAAGTTAATATAAATTAATATGTTGTGGAAATAAATAATGCAACTCTTTATAATAGGAAATGGACTCCTACTCATTGTGGGCTCTGCATGGTATGTAAAATGGACGAAAAACTTATGTTCACAAGGTGGACCTGCATGGACAGTTTATTTGTATTTGTGTAAATACAGTAAGGTAATAGGCCTAACATAACATTTATAATAATCAGTTATAGATTGTATAAGATGGTGCTGATGTTGTGCATACCAAAATAATGGTGCTGTAGTCATACTATATCTATATATATTTTTGTGGCAACATGATACTCATACCTTTTAAAAGTTGAATGTTTAATAATGTGTAGTTCTTGTAGTTTAGTTTGACACACAGATTTGCATTGACCTTCGGTTTTGTCAATTGAATAAATTCATTCATTCATTCAATAAAACCTCCATTAAAATCCTACAAATTAAATATAAATTGAAATACAATGATGTTGTTAGATTATATTCTTTATTTTGTCTTTGCCATTATGATAGCAATACAATGACACAAGCAGCAGTCTATAAATAAGTTTTCCATTTGTGATAAAAAAAATATAACAACAACATTGTAATCACTTTGCTGCAGTTATGTTTTCAATTTTTCTGAATAATTGTATGTCTGATGTCATAACCTACCACTGGTATAGTAAAAATAAATCATAAATGATAAACCAAAGAGGTCATGATCATAACCTACCAAATTATGAAAATGAGTGTATAAGATAATCATATAACCAAAAGCATAATTTGCACCTCTAATCATTCTGATTAATTACAGAAGTAGTAACAGTTTATAACAACAGCCTTTCTGAAAAAAGCACAAAAAGCAGACAATGCCTCTCAAGTAAACCACACAGACATACAGCTCCTTGAGTAAATATAAAAGTAAATTGACAACATCGCTATTATAATATGAAAACATGTGCATCAGTTAAAAGAAAACAAGAAAAATATTTTCTATTTAAATGCTCCTTGAGTAAATATAATGGTAAATGACAACATCGCTTCAGATTTAAAAAAAAAAAAGTATCTAAAATAAAAATAATTCGGTAACATAACATATTTAAATGCTCCTCGAGTAAATATAACAGTAAATTGGCACATCACTTTATGAAAACACACATGAGCATCATTTAAAAAACGAAAGAAAAAAAACATGGCTATCGGAACAACACTATGAAATCACTAAATAGCCATAAATGATTAAAAAAAGTCACTATCATATCAAAATGGTCCCATGCAAGTACAGAATTTACAGTCACTTTGTAGAAACAAAATTATCACAGACACATCTCAAATTGCAGAACCGTCACCAGTATGTTTAAAATCACACATGTAATAAACAAGGGACAAGCACCATGTGCATCTTCAAACAAAATCAAACTACCTATATGTTTAATTGCAAACAATATCAAAAATACGTGATGAAAGAAGAAGTCAGTAACTTATCACAATTCCAGAAATTAAGGTCAGTTTACAACAACAATATGGTCTTATGGTCTTATTCAATAATTCTATATTGTTAGTAATGTATCTATGCATTGCAGCACCACTAGGTGGTGGGGTGGGTGGGTTGGGTGGGGTGATTAGGGCTTTATGTCCTGTATTTCTGCACCAGTTGGGTTAATTAGGACAGGCAGAGACCATGGCAATGAGACGAAGGATGAAACAGCCATCCAACTTAGGCTCGACCGGGAATCGAACCCGGGACCCAGCGGTTGGAAGCCCAGAGTGCTACCTCTGAGCTAGGCCACTGCCCCAGCAGCACCACTAGGTATGATTTGCAGCATAAGATATTAAAAGTAATCCTATAATTTTGATCAAATTATTCCTCCAGACTCTCCATCTGTATTAGGATTAAGTTTTGACCACGCATGATGAAATGTTATTCAGATACGCCAAGACACTCTATTATCTCTGTATAAATTTGTACTTTAAGTATACTAAAGTCATTTAAAATGCTATGTAATATGTATTGCAATACACAGTCAACATTTTATTATCGTAATATGGCACAGGTTCTTTTAGAGAGAGGATCAGTTCTATAAGTATTCTGCATTTACTTTTGTAATCAACAAAATACACATGCAAACAATCTTGAACTTCCTCTTCCCTCTTCGACTACAGTTTGTCTGCATAACTGTTTTGATTTGCACCTTAGATGCTTCATCCATTTGTACGATGGTTAAACCTATACCACAATGCAACTTTGTTATCTTTAACTTCATCAAAGGTATCATTCATTAAAGCCAGCAAAAAGTTTAGTACCAAAACTGTAGCCACTACAAAGAATGAAAGCATAACTAATCGGGCACATATTGGATTCTTCGTCTGATTCATCAGTTCTCATCTGTCAGTGCAAACATTTGTCTGAAGGGAGTGTTCATGAGACTTCCCATAGGGGAATAAGTCACCATTTTCTGTGCTGGTTTCATTTGCAGGCTGGTTCTGTCTTTCAAAGATGGTGAGATGTACATTGCATGAATGAGTTTGGAATGTGTCCTTCAAATATTCATAACATCCTTGGGCTCATCGTTACAAGTGAGAACAATACAATGTATTGCAGATGAAAAACTCCACGAATGTCTGGATGGGTATTTGTTTGTATTGAGGGAGTAGTTTTGTGTCGGTATTAAAAGCTAGCATCTATAGACCTGAGATTTTCCCATGTGTTTGTGTGTCACATAAAATATCAGATGATGAAATGGCTTGTAATTATGTTGATTCATTTGATATACAGATTCTGTATCAAGCAGGGCTTGTACCATGTCAGATGCACCAATTTGTAAACTCAGAAACAGGGGTGTGAGGCCTTCATAATTTGTGGCTGACATGAAATTCTTGATTTTTTTCTATGCCTCCTTTTTGCATTTATGCTTATTTAAAATTAGGTCCACCCAAATGTCTAAGAGAGTTTTGGTTTCCTCGGGGCATTTTAACGAAAGTTTTGCTTAGGAGTGTAACAATAAATCTCCATTACTTTGCTGTGCTTTTTACCTGCAATCAGCTCTAGAATCCAAAAGAATTTCATCAATTTCTCAATTGTCACATAACAGTGCAAGAGTGGAGGGGCGTTCACACCATCACGTATAAGACCTACGTATAACCACGTATGAAAATATTTTCACTTAATTCGTAGATCACTCCTGGTTGTGCTTTGACCACTCATGGACCTACGTGAAGAGAGGAAAAAATGTTGACATGCTTAAAACTTCAACGGACGTTCTACGAGTAAATTGTATATATTAGTTACATAGCTTGCTCGGGAATCACTCGGCGAGCGTTCTATGTATGTTCCACATACGTTCCGCAAACGTCTAAAGCCATACGTAGCCATCCATATATACTTGCCATTCACTCGCGTCTACTTGTAAAATGCTCAGCGGACGTCCCTCGGATGTCTGTCGCCCGCCCATCGTTTTCCGTGCTCATTCTTGCCCATCCTGGAAACACTCGCACGGGCGATCTACGAGCGATCTACGAGTGATCTACGAGCAATCTACGAGCGATCTACGAGTGCCTACGAGTGCCTACGATTGCCTACGAGTGCCTACGAGTGCCTCATGGATGTTCCAGTATACCTCATTGATGCCTAATGACGGATGTTTGGCGAGCGTTTTGCGAGCGTTTGACGGATGTTTGGCGAGCTTTTTACGCATGTCCAGCGTGCGTTTCACGGGACGTCTGGCGAGCGATCTACGATTGCCGAACGAAGATCGTGGAAAGAATTTATGCAGGATTAACAGTGCCACGAGTGAGCACGTATAGCCAATTTTGACGTACGTGGTCTGGTCTTGTGCGTGACTGTGAAAGCCCGTTAGGTGGGACATGAGAACAATTGATTCTTAAAGAGGATACCTAGTACTCAGCATGAAGAAATTCACATCTTTGTGTCTCGAGTTCCTCTTTTGAAAGGTGCTACAATATTAATTTTACTTGGTCTGGCATGTTGTTGGTGATAGCTATGTACAAAGCATTCACACCGGGATCCACAATAAAGGTATATGGCTGCAATATTTTACTAATTTCAAACTACCTAACATAGCATAATGAAGTCCAGTTGCAGAAGGATGCATATGACTGGTTTATTGACAAACATCTTTTTTGTTTCTTCTGGCATAAGGGATGAATGTGTCCTTAAAATATTCAGCATTCAAAAATTTAACGTTACATTATCATCATCAGGATCCTCAATTTCATCAGATTTGCTGTGCCGACACTGCATACAGCAGTCAATTTTAGAACAATCCCGCGGCAGATTGCCAGATCATTTTTCTTAATGATACAGATAGGTTAGTTGTTGTTAAGGCTTATGTGGGTAAGTTGGATGTCATGTGCATACAGCTTTGCCATCACAATTTGTAATTGTAGGTTTTGCACCATTCTTTTCAGATATTACAAGTTGTTCAATCATACTGGATCATGTCAAATTCTCAAAAAAAAAAAATGGAATCAATGATCTGATAATGACACCTGCCTCAAAAATAGACTTATTTACTTTCTTGACTTGAATGTATCCCACATGTTAACGTATTTAAAATGTGTACACTGTACAGTGCTTGCTTTTATCTTTCATTCCTCCAGACTATTTTATTTTTATTTTTTGGTTTTTGGTGCCAAATCATTATGGAAATTAATTCTTTGACTATTCATTAACATGATTACCTTATTCTTCTGCTTTATTTTTTATGGTTTAGTTTTTTTTTCTTAATATTTCTCTGGAATTGTGCCTCTTTTTTTCTATTAAATTTTTTAGGAATTGGCTCAGGTTTCCTTCCATACTTTTTGGGCCTAATCTGAAAGAATAAACATACAAGCATTCTTGTTAATATCAGATTGAGAACCAGAGCAGAACATAAATGCACTCTTGTGGTTAATTCTAGTAATAGGCCATGTTTTGAACAGGATTGGTTGAGAGAACAATGATTAACCAATGAATCTGCTTATTCTGTAAGTCTTATGTCTGTCTTTGAATGTCTGTATGGTTGTCTAGCTGTGTATGATTGTCAGTATGTATGTCTGAATGTAAGTGGTGTATTTGTTTTCAGATTCACCAAACAGTTGCTGCAATAGAAAAATAAATCAATACACTTAAAAAAGTGAGTATCTGAGTACTTACCTTTTTTTTTTCGCAATCCAACTGAAAGTAAAAAACACAAGCATTAATGTTTATATTAGATTTAGTACCTAAGCAGAACATGTATGTTCTATTATGCTTGATTTTAGTACAGTGGCATGTTCTGAGCAGGAATTAGGTAGATGATACTTTGGGAACATTTTTAATGATCCAAAGCAAAATGGTCACTGCTCAGTCTTGAATACCCCATAACTTTCAATATATACCATGTGAAACAGAGTCAGAATAGCATTTATTACCTCACACAATCGCACATACAAACAAACAAAAAAAGGCGATCACATCAAAATAAATACATAAGTGGGAGGTGATACTACAAAGACAAGTACATGTCGCTATAGGGGTGCCACCTGGTAAGGGAAAGGGTGCATTGGAGAAACCATCCTGCAGACAACATCATCAGCTACAAGTCAACATTAGATCAAATAGGGAAAGAAAATAAATGTAGAATCCAGCTATTTCAATAAAACATTGCAATATCTCAGAACTGTCATGTTTATTTAGATTACAGAAATTGTGTATTATGGTTGTCTAGCTGTATGTCTGTATGATTGTCAGTATGTATGTCTGTATGTCTGTATGATTGTCAGTATGTATGTCTAAATGTAAGTGGTGTATTTGTTTTCAGATTCACCAAACAGTTGCTGGAATAAAAATAAATCAATATGCTTAAAAAAGTGAGTATCTGAGTACTTACCTTTTTTTCTCTAGCCATCTGAAGTAAAAATACACAAGCATTAATGTTTATATTAGATTTAGTACCAAAGCAGAACATGAATGTTCTCTTATGCTTGATTTTAGTACAATGGCATTTTCTGAGCAGGAATTAGGTAGATGATATTTTGGGAACATTTTTAATGATCCAAAGCAAAATGGTCACTGCCCAGTCTTGAATACCCCATAACTTTCAATATATACCATGTGAGACAGAGTCAGAATCGCATTTATTAACTCACACAATCGCACATACAAAAAAAAGGCGATCACTTCAAAATAAATACATAAGTAGGAGGTGATACTACAAAGACAAGTACATGTCGCTATAGGGGTGCCACCTGGTAAGGGAAAGGGTGCATTGGAGGAACCATCCTGCAGACAACATCATCAGCTACAAGTCAACATACAGTATAAGATCAAATAGGGAAAGAAACTAATGTAGAATACAGCTATTTCAATTAAACATTGTAATATCACAGAACTGTCATTTTTATTAAGATAAATTACAGAAATTGTGTATTGCTACAACAAAAAATATATCAATTTTGGCAAATAACACGAAGGTCTAGTACATATTGTTGCATACGATGAAATCTGTGTCCTTTTGAAATAAGGCTTTTTGCCATCCATGGAATGAGTATAACGTTTATCTTTAAAAACATTGTTCCGAATTGTTAAAAAAATTTGGAATTTTGCATCTTATGCCATATCTAGCAAACTCATGTTTAATTAAGGTAATAACATAATCATTGTTTTTGCTATTTTGATTCCTGTGGTGAAAAGAAGTTTTAACAAAAATACCAGAATCATTGAAGTAGTCTGGCAACAAACCATTCTCCAACTTGAAACAAAACTTTAAACCATGCAAGTGCACAGATGTCATGTCTTAAGAATATTTAAGGATTTGAATAAACCACTAGTATGAGCATATATTTAGCACATGAAACAGGCCTAATGCCCTTTTTCTACAAACAAATAATTTATTACTATTTTTTTTGCATTGAAAGAGCACCATAATTCAAGTATGGAACAATAAATGCATTGTAGATATTTAAAAGAGCACATATTGGAAGGAAATTCTTTAATTTGTTAATAATGCCAACAGTTTTCAAAATTTCTGCAGATACTATGTCTAAATGAGATCTAAGTTGTATTGTACTATCTATCATAATACCAAGAAAGTTAAATTCTTTTACAAACTCAATGTTAGTATTGTTTATATTATAAAAATTGTCTTGGTATTATAAGGGTTTTTGGAGCATATGTCATAGCTTCAGTTTTGTTTGAGTTTATTGATAGTTTATTTACTTAAAGCCACAAATAATTTGATCTAACTCTGAATTATGCCTGAAGCTGTTGTACTATTGCTAGATGTAAAAGCTTTCAATGTTGCAGTGTGTGTGTGTGTGTGTGTGTGATTAGGGTTTTACGTCCTGTATTTCTGCACCAGTTGGGCTAATTAGGACAGGCAGAGACCATGGCAATGAGATGAAGTTCAATGTTGCAGTAAGAGGTGTGTCATCTGCATAGATGATAGGGTGGAAAAGATTACTAGTAGAGACAATGTCATCCATGTAAATAATAAAGAGTAATGGGCCTAAAAAGACTCCTGAGGGACGCCAGTTAAAATTAATTTAGGAGAGGACTGAATTTCATTTAGTTCAACATGATATCTATTGCTGAGATACCTCTTCATAATTTGTAGGGAATTTTCATTAAAGCCATAATATTTCAAATTAGGAAGTAATATTGGGTGATAAATCATGTCAAAATCGTTAGATATATTGAAAACACTGATATTGGAGTTTCACTAGATTTCTATGAAGATCATAAAGAATTTAATCAATTAGCTCAATAGCAGCATATTTAGTCGATTGGTTCTTACTTTTTATTAAAGAATTGGTAAATTTGTTCATGCATTAATTTTCAAATACTTTAAAAATACTAGGTAATATTGATATAGGATGATAATTATCAAAATTTGTAATCTTCATTCTTTTTATATACTGGGATGACTTTATCTATTTCTAGGGCATCTGAAAATAAACCTTGTTTAAATGACTGATTGATTATGATTGCTAATGGTTCAGCTATCTCATTTTTAATGCTCTTTAAAAGTTTGTTGGATATCTTTACCATAGATGGACTTCGATTTTCATTGCTCAATAGCTTTTCTTACCATTTCAGATGTAATACTAAAGATATAAATTACATGTTGGTTTTAAATAACCTGAACATTTTTATTATATGTTTCAGTAATATTATCTACCAGCTAGGGCCAATATTAATGAAATAGTTATTGACTGCGTTAGCAACAAGGCAAGGTTCAGAAATTCGACTAACAGGAATGGCTAATTAGCTTATATACAGAAGGATGTGTAAGCAACAAACAGACTAGGCTAAATATAGAGAGGAATACTCACACCTAATGGATTACAAGGGCTTTTAGAACTGGTTCAGAGTGGTTATTCAGTAGCCCAGATAGGTGGGATTCCCACAGGATAAAATCTTCATAAAATAGATGATTAACCAATAAGAGTATCTGCTTGACTCAACCTATCTTAATCTTCCTATATTAAGGTACTATTAATAGTTGCCCAAGTCTGCTTAATATCTCATTTTTATATTTAGTGAAGCAGTTTTTGATAATATAATTTATTAGCACATCTTGTACTTTGTTTCAGTATCCTATTATAGGTTTGTAGATTAAAGTTTTTTGTTTCATATCAACAAGTAAACACATCAGTCTTTTTCAGTTGTGTATATAATTTGTCTCTGTATATAATTGCACTTCATAATGCCTTTAGTAATCCAATGTGCCTTTATGCATTTATGCTTATTAAGACATAATTACTTCACTGGAAAAAAGTCAGTTATACCTTTTCCCAGTACATTATTCAACAATTCATAATTAAAATTTGGATTTGCATAATCATCAGTCTCTAACTGTTGAGTAATATTACTATTTGTCAAAACAGTGTAATGCTGGAATAGCTTGACAAAATTTAGGGAAGATTTTAATATATTTATTCGGTTGACTTTTGTCTAATGTTACTAAGCAAGGTAAATAGCATGAGATACTTGATATTAGGATTGCTGAAGTTGTTTCTGAAAAATTATTGGATTTTCATGATTTTCAAAAGAATATTATCAATTAATGTACCATTTTTTTGGTTAATCTTGTAGGGAATGTTATCTTTGGCAGATAACTATTAGTTAAGATATTTTCAAAATATTTATTAATAGGAGGAGATCACACAAGAAATTCATAGTGGAGTAGAAATATCAATGTTTACAGATGCAGTTATACAAGTGGATACCATGATAAATGCTATAAAAAACTTATAAGTTGGCAAAGGTAATGGCAATCAAAGGCTTATGTCGGATCACATAATCCATGCCACAAACAATTTTTTCCAGAAGTTAGCTGAATTATTGACAGCAATTATATCACACAAATACCAACCAAGAACAATTCTTAAGTCAGTTGTATTCTCGATCCCAAAGGATTGCAGAGCCAACATTTGCACTGATACAAATTACAGAGGCATTGTCTTTGCCTCTGCCATAAGCTAAATCTTTGACATTGTTTTATTGTTGCGAAACAACCACAGTCTGATCACATGAGATCTCCAATTTGCCTTTAAGAAGTCCCTTGGCACCTCAATATGCACTGTAGCTGTAAAAGAAACTATAAAGCATTATGTTTCCAATAAATCTCAAATCTTTGGTTGCTTCCTTGATGCAACCAAAGCATTTGACAGTGTACAAGTTGTGATCGCCTCTTTCAACTGCTTGTGGACAGAGGTGTGAACAAACTTGATTTACAAGCTCTTGTCAATCTTTATGAACATCAATCTACAAGAGCGACTTGGGAAGGAGAATTATCATACGAATTTGCATCCACAAATGGCATACGTCAGGGAAGTATAGCTTCTCCAATATTATACACAGTTTACATAGATGTTCATCTCGAAAAATTACAGATAACTGGGGTTGGGTGTTTGGCAATCACTCCAAAGGTGCTATATGCTATGCCGATGACCTCACCCTACTAAGTCCAAGCAGGAAAGGTCTACAGCAAATGATTACTATTTGTCAAGGATATGCCCATGACTATTGCATGAAATTTAACCATGTCAAATCAGTGCCTTTTCCGATATGGCTAAGCTAAGACAGATGACGTTACAAGGATTACTCTGGCTGGAACAGATCTATTCTGGAGACACTCCATCAAACATTTGGGTAACTATTTGTGCTCTAACCTGAATGAGTCAGATGTGATTCGGGCCAAAAAGGGGGACATGATAGGCTGTGTCAATGCCCTGGTGGCAAACATAGGAAATGCTCCAGAGGGAATATTGATGCAGATTTTTGGGACCTCACAAACTCACATGTGAAGCAATTCCATACATCATGTGTGCGTAGGCTCCTAGGAGTGCATCACATGACTCGTTTTCTATCACATCTGAATAGGATTCCACATTCCCAGAGTCAGGTGTTCAAGCGATGAATCAAACAGATCCAAGCGATGCTGATATGCGACAATGAACTTGTGTTTCTCAAGTCTGGAATAGCATCATAGGTAGAAATCTTAGGCTTATTGCAAATGAGACTAGCAAATCTATTCCAGATATTTATGCATTGAAGAAGTTGTGCTCACAAAGCACAATTGTTCACCAGCTGATATGACTGTACTCCAGGCCACAAGAGATTTGGGGCATTCGACAATTCCAGGCTTCACCAGAGAAGATCAAAATGAACTTTTCACATACCTTGCCATAAATTAATGTATTTTACTAATATTTATTATTCTCCTTAACCCTGTCATTCTCTGCATATATTTATTGCTGCAGAAAAACTTATGTAAATAGGTCACCTTTTAAAAGTGTGTGTAATAACTAAATAAATAAATAAATATATATGACATTACTTTTTTTTGCATTTTAACAGAACTGTTAAAGTCATCACAAACAGTAACATTTTTGTAAAGCCTAAGGTAATTAAATACCTCAGTAATATATTGGGTAAATGGTTAAATGTCATTAACAGTAGGTCTATGTGGTGTATGTCTTTTCAGATTCACCAATCACTTGCGTAAATAAATGTAAATCAACACACTTAAAAAAAATGAGTACCTTAGTACTTGCCATTAGTACGCCTGGAAGCCACTGAAAGTAAAAACACACAAGCATTAATATTTATATAATATTTAGTACCTAAGCAGAACATGAATGTTCTCATATAGATGCTACTTTGGGAACATTTTTAATGATCCTTACCAGAGTAATCCAAATAACTCATTATTAAAAAGATATAAGGAGATTGCATAAACATCGCTGACCTTTAAAGTTGCGAAAATCGCAAAATTTCTTCGTAAAGGTTCCTGTACAATCATTCTAGATGCAAAAGTGGGGATTCCCCTCCTATAGCCGGTCATCAGTGGCTAGTTGATCTATATCCATTGCGTTCGCTCAAGAGGAACGATCGAGTAGGCCTACGTAGCATGTTAAATAATACCAATAAGGGTCAAGTGGCAATTCAAACACTCTTGATGTGCACCAATTAATATAACAACAATAAAACTATAGATATAATCATAATAGCACTAACTATGAAACATAGATAGGTTCTTTATATACACATTGTATTTCTTATCAATTTCTCTTATCGCAGAATAACTGCAAAATAATTTTAATTGTATGAAACATGAATGACTTTAATTATTTATAGTCTATGTTTATCTTTACATTGTGTACTAATTATTCAATAGTCATATTATATATTTATATATATACACTGTACTTGTACAGTGCCTCAAAATGTTACAACATGCAGATGTGCGCTCTATAAATCAATCAATTCAAATTCAATTCAATTGCTATTGCATAACAGGCTAGGTAGGCAAAATCAAGATCGTTCCGGTTGAGCGATCACGTGAGGGGCTTGGCTAATTTGGTTATCCAGTTCCCTCCTTTGTCCGCTCAGTTGACTGGGGGACCAAGTTGTTTGGATAACTGAGGGTTGACTGTAGTATACTTGCACCTTTTAAACTTACTTATCAGCAATCCTATTAACCTCACATGGAAACTATCCTAACTTTGTTTAGGTTCCAAAACCCTTTCTAATGAATACACATAGGTGTACCATTATTTTTTGATCCCTCCCAAGCCTCGTTGAAAATTTGATCCTTTACAAAGAAATTTAGCGATTTTCGCAACTTTAAAGGTCAGCGATATTTATGCAATCTCCTTATATCTTTTTATTAATGAGTTATTTGGATTGCTCTGGTAAGGATCTTCAAAATGAATACCAATTTAGGGGGGTCTATGAAATAGTGGAATAGTCCATCAGCAATTGAATCCATGGAGAATTGACAGATAAACCACTGCAGTCTCGGTTGGTGCTATGAATATTACTTAAATTGAATGAATTCAATTCTGTTTGTTAGGTAGCCTAGTGGTTAAGGCATTTGATTGTTAGATAAGTAACCAACTACTCTGAAGGTCCCAGGTTTGATAACTGGCACTGGCACTCTTCATGAGCTTGATAGCTGGATGTCAGTATCGCGAGACATTAACCATAGTGGCTTGAGTAAGTTGAAGACCCACCCCTGAGGTGAATGTGTAAAATGGTATTGACTCGAAACATATCATCTCATCAGAACATCTGACTCTGATAGCTGGTCATATAAGCCGACTAAGCTTCTGACCAGTAGCATTGATGTAATACTAAAATGATCTTCCTGCATAATTCACAAAATTGTCAGCAAATATAAATATTAAAATTACCCTGTAGTGTTTTGCAAGGATGTACAAAATCTGTTTTGTTTGTGAAAGAGTGTTCCCTACCCATGTAAAGCTTTAAGTGTAATAGAAAATCTAAAAAATAAGGGTATTTCATGGACCAGTTTACAAGAAGTGTTGGATTTGTCAGAAATAACATGGTTATAATGTTATAATATGTAAACTTGTGTGTGCAACCAACAATGTGAGTGGACATGGCCTATAAAGAAGACAAGTATCAGGGCTAGTACTAGGCTTATCTGGCAATTTAAAAAAATGTATGTAGCATAAGAAGTTAAACAATCTTCTAGGCAACATACCTAATCTTTGACCAGCAAGTAAAATGACAATTGACTCAATAGATATGTGCCCATAAAAATAACCAATGCATTATTGATAATAATGCTTGTGTAGAGATAAATTAGAAGTTTAAAATTCTTGTCTATTGTGTGGAGATTTAATCCTAAATGCCCAGCCCCACTGTCAAACTATGTTAAGGGTTTGCGTGACAGATTCATATGTTTGAACTATTTCATAGTTTTTAGCAATAATAGGTGAGAAGAACATTGATGAAGAACTTAACTAGATGGGGTGTGGGGGGGGGGGGGTAGCTTTCATAAAAGCCTTAAACATTTTATAATTAAGTGACTGAATACTTTTAGGTATGTTAAAGGACGGAATGAAGAGAGTGTTACATATGTCTATTCGGGCTCATTTAGTCTCAAAATTGAGTTATTATAATGTGAATAAAAGACTAAATACAGCAATGTTGTTATTCTGGCACAGAACACACAGCAACAGGCCTAACAGAGCTCTTGCCTTTTTGGGAAAAAGAGTTGTCAGCCCTGAAAAACAACTGGAAAAATTCCCCGTAACTACAACTTGCATTGGAGACATTTTTGACACAATCCAAAATGTTCTAGAACAACTGAATAGGAAGAAGAAAAACTAAAACTGAACTAGTGATGGGCTGTGGCCCATTGCTAAGGAAAGGATGGCTAGCAACGAAGCTTTGGTACTTCTCACAGTTCTTGTACAAGAACTGAAGACCTCAGTGACATCTAAATTTGACCAAATTCTGAACAAAATAGAAGAAAACAGAAGAAATGGTCTATAAATTAGCGACAGATGTGGAGAAGCAAAAAAACGAGCTTGAAGAATTGAAACTACTCTGTAAACAAAACATGATGAAAACAGTGCCACATCATACCCACTCTAACAAATATGATAAAAAACAGAAACCCACCTGAAAGAGGCATCGAACGAAACAATTTGATAATTACAGGCCTAGATAATGGCCAAGAGGACCTTATGATTGCACTTGCAAACTTTCTATCAAGTCATTTCTCAATAAAGCCCCGTTCCCACATAGCCGAGTTACTCGTAGTCAACTCGTAGTAATAACAAAAATTACGTAACACCCAAAATTCGAGGAGTTGGCGACGAATTTTTGCGGAAAAAATGACCAGGAGTGACTCGCCGAGTTACTCGCCGAATTACTCGCCGAGTTACTCGGCGGGTTCAGCGAGCGACTCGCCGAGTACCAGGAGTGACTCGCCGAGTTGCAGCCAATTAGTGAACGATCTCGAGGAGAGTGTCGGCGAGTTAGAGGAGTAAATCGCCGAGTACCAGGAGTAACTCGCCGAGTACCAGGAGTAACTCGTAAAGTCGACGAGTTATACTCATGATACTCATCAGGGTTATTACTTAAATTATTATGCAAATAGCTGTGTTTAATTACAAAAATATATAAATAGGGGCTGCATCTTCTGTTCTTGATCATTCTGTCTGTAGCTGCTGAAGAGAGAGGACCATGGACATGCATCACAGAACATCAGAATAGAGTCTTGGTACTACTAGCTGCTCATGCGAATCTGCAACTTGCTGTTGTTGCAGCAGGATTACTTGAGGATGAGGAGAGTAAGAAGAAAGAAGAAAGAAAATTAGCAGCCATGAGGAGGAAGAGGAGGAGGAGGTATTGGGTGAGGCCCTGGCTGCTGAGAAGACCTCAGATGGGACAGTATGAGCGTCTACTGACTGAACTGATGCAAGAGGACACTTCTAGTTATACTAACTTTTTGAGAATGGAACCAGCCATGTTTCAAGGGATCCTTGGCAAAATAGGTCATAGGATTACCAAAGAAGACACCTTCTGGAGGAAAGCTTTGGAGCCAGGACTCAGACTTGCCATCACCCTCCGCTATTTGGCAACTGGAAACAGCTACAGGTCCCTCATGTATGGCTTCAGAGTGGCTTACAATACCATCAGCAACATAATTCGAGAAGTCTGTGAAGCCATCATTGCGGAGTATAATGAAGATGTCCTGGCATGCCCCACAACTCCAGAAGAGTGGAGAGAAGTTGCGAAACTGTTCTATTCAAGGTGGAACTTTCCTCACTGTATTGGAGCCATTGATGGGAAGCATGTGGCCATCAAATGTCCTCCAAAAGGTGGTTCAGTGTATTTCAATTACAAGGGCTACCATTCCATCGTACTCATGGCTCTTGTGGATGCTGATTACAAGTTCCTCTATGTAGACTGTGGAGCAAACGGCGCTGGATCTGATGGAGGAGTTTTTAATGATACACTCCTGAGAGAAGGACTTGAAGAAGGGACCATTGGATTACCTCCACCTGAACCAATTCTTCCTGGTCACAGACCTCTTCCCTACTTCATTGTCGGAGATGATGCCTTCCCCTTGAGAACCTGGCTGATGAAGCCACTGCCTCTCAGAAACATGACCAAAGAGCAGAGGATATACAATTACCGCCTCTCCCGGGCAAGAAGAATTGTGGAAAACGCATTTGGGATCCTTGCAGCAAGGTTCAGGTGTCTCCTGACTACCATGCCACAAAGAACTAAGACAGTGGAATCTATAGTCATTGCATGTTGCTGCCTCCACAATCTGATGAGAATAACTTATCCGACTGCTCAGAACATCATGCTGGACCATGAAGATCCAATCACACATCGTATCATCCCAGGAACTTGGAGGGCAGCTGGAGAAATCGATGAAATGCCACCAACAAATAGAGGGCATTCTATGACTGAAGCAGCCAAGAATCAACGGCAGTACTTGGTGGACTTTGTCAATTCAGAAGAAGGAAGAGTGCCATGGCAAGATGACATGGTATAAAGATTCCACAAAACAACCCCGGCCTTTTTCAAGGCCACCAAATCCTCCCAAAAGAGCAGACCATGTACACTTCTTGTGTAATAAAAAAAAGGTTCCTGTCTGACCCACACAAAATATTTTATTGGTTCAGAAGTGCCGTAGTTGTTGGTTGTTCAGAAGTGCCGTACTTTTTTTTTGCTTCAGAACTGCCGTAGTTGTTTCTTGTTCAGAAGTGCCGTATTATTTTTTTTGCTTCAGAACTGCCGTAGTTGTTTCTTGTTCAGAAGTGCCGTATTATTTTTTTTGCTTCAGAACCGCCGTAGTTGTTTCTTGTTCAGAAGTGCCGTACTTTCATTATTTTCATTGCAGTATATTAGAAAAAACTACGGCAGTTCTGAAGCAAAAAAAATAATACGGCACTTCTGAACAAGACACAACTACGGCACTTCTGAACAAAAAAAAAGTACGGCACTTCTGAACAACCAATAACTACGGCACTTCTGAACCAAAAAAAGTATGTCTTCTTTCATCAAAATTATTAACCCTTATTAAAAGAAATATTACAAAAAAATGGACCAATATCTGTGCTGTAATGAAAAGGAAATATGAACAAGTTACTTGATGTGAAGAAATTGATTTTGGACTAAAATATTATACTTTCGTGGACAAAGATAGAGAAAAGTTTGGAGGGTTTTGGAACTTTTTTTTTTGATTGATTGTTTATACACAGATATGTGTACAAGGCGTGCTCTTTTGGGAGGATTTGGTGGCCTTGAAAAAGGCCGGGGATGGTTTTAAAACTGTTGTCTTCAAACATTCAAAAACTGGCTTATGTTCAAAGCAGGAGTTGAAGTGGTGGGAATCTCGGAAATCATGGATGGAGGTCCGGAAGGAGGCATTGCTGAGGTTCCCGCTGGCCAATTCTTTTCTGGACTTATCATTGGTGGGAAGTGCACCTGATGCTGGGACCCAGAAGGAGGATAGAACTGGTGCTGCTGCTGGTGCTGCTGGTGCTGCTGCTGGTGCTGCTGCTGGTGCTGCTGCTGGTGATGCTGCTGGTGATGCTGCTGGTGCTGCATGAATTGCTGAGGTTGATGCTGGGGTTGATGCTGCAGCTGGAACCTGGCTCTAATGGCATTCGCTTTGAGCTGCATGAATGTGGGGATCAGGTTGCTGTGCAGGTCTTCAAATGCTTCATCATCCATGGACAGGCATTCCATGACAATGAACTCCCCCATCGCCCGGATTCGCCTCTCCTTCAAATCCTTTGGAGGAACGGCCATTTGCTGCATAGTCTGCTGGATGACTCCAGTAGACTGTCTGGCAATGTTAACAAGATTTTCTATGCCAGATTGCGGTGGCGTGGACCTTTTCCTTTTCTTGTATGGACCACCCTTCGTCTGCCGGACAGGAGGGATATCCATAGAAATGTCCGGATCAGAAATTTCCTGGGGCCCGGAATCATCAGCTGGAGTAGAGCTCTCTTCTTCTTCCTCGAGATTTTTAAGTGTCTCCCGTGCCTTGCCAATTTTCTTCTGGAGGGCAGTGTTCCCCCGGCGACTTGGAATACGTGTAATGTGGTCCACAAGGAATCCAAAATTCGATATAATCCACAACTCCTTCTCTGTGGGGTTCCTCTTCGCAGTTCCAGATGGTCCCTGCCGCACTAGTTTCCCTGCAACAGTCCGCATGGATTCCATCCAGGTCTTCAATTGGTATCCAGTGCAGGGGACACTCA
This sequence comes from Alitta virens, assembly GCA_932294295.1. Taxonomy (NCBI): domain Eukaryota; kingdom Metazoa; phylum Annelida; class Polychaeta; order Phyllodocida; family Nereididae; genus Alitta; species Alitta virens. The sequence continues at coordinate 31,014,322 of OW028582.1, forward strand.
GTTTGCTTGCCATCTCATTGATGAGGGCCATTTTCTTGCCTGAATCCTTGTAGGCTTTCAAGGTCCGGTCATAAAAAATGGGATTGTCTCTAAACCAGTCAGCGATATCCTGCTCATCAGTGGCTGGCAGGAACAACTTTTCCTGTTTTTTCCTGGCAACATAGGAAAGTGTAGCAGGCACTTCGGACGTAGCAGGTGAAGTAGCAGGCGAGGGAGCAGGCGAAGGAACAGGCGAAGAAGCAGGCGAAGGAGCAGGCGAAGGAACAGGCGAAGGAGCAGGCGAAGGAGCAGGCGAAGAAGTAGCAGGTGCTGCAGCAGACGCAGGAGTAGCAACCTGGGGCTCATCATTACTACTGCCAGCATCTGATGACGTTCTTACTGGCACTGGCAGACGCATCTTGGCAGTCCTCTTGGCAGGAGATCTTGCAGCAGCAGTCCTCTTGGCAGGAGATCTTGCAGCAGCAGTAGTCCTCTTGGCAGGAGATCTTGCAGCAGCAGCAGTCTTCTTGCCAGGAGATCTTGCAGCAGCAGTCCTCTTGGCAGGAGATCTTGGAGCAGACTTCTTCATTTTCTTCACAGGAAGAGCAGTCTTCTGCGATGTCTTTGTCGGGTTTTCAGAGTCATCAGAAGATCCAGCAGATAGTTCTGTGTCCACTGCAGGCCTTTTGGCGAACCTGGTCTTTTTCATCGGCATGATAAAAAATTTCTGGAGCGGTCTTTTGGTCTTCTATGTGTGTTAGCAAAATGCTGAATGATCCCCTGATCACTGGTCAATCTTTATATACTACCTAGAGAGCGTACCCCGCTGTGATGACATAACAAACCCAGATACCATTGCGTCATTTGCAGTTAGTCCAAGCGCGTTGGATCTACATCATTCACTGGTTAAACCCACGGAGTGACACTTTAAACCCCCTCGACTGAATTCTGGCACTCCTACAACTCGGCGAATTACTCCTACAACTCGGCGAATTACTCCTACAACTCGGCGAATTACTCCTACAACTCGGCGAATTACTCCTCGCACTCCTGAACATCCAGTCGAGTGTAATACGAGTGAAATTAGCGCCGAGTAACTCGGCGAGTAACTCGGCGAGTTCCAGGAGTAACTCGGCGAGTTCGAGGAGTAACTCGGCGAGTTCGAGGAGTAACTCGGCGAGACATGACCAAGATTTTGAAACTCCTGAAAATCCGCCGAGTGTGCCGTGCAGCACGGCATACTCGGGAGACTCGGCAAACTCGGCTCCAAATCTCACGAGTTCGCTACGAGACTCAGGAGTTACTCGCCGAGCATCTCTCGAGTGCGAGGAGTAATCGCCGAGTTTAGTAAGAGTTGGGCCCGAGAGGCGTGTTACGTAATACTACGAGTTGACTACGAGTAACTCGGCTATGTGGGAACGGGGCTTAAGACAGGAGGGAATCCTTGCAGTACAGCCCATATACACCCGGGGAGAAAGTGGCACCAAAAGCACTACAGAAATAAATACAACAGTGCCACCAGGGTACCTAATCACCCTTAAATCAGTTTGGGATGCTCAATTGATTTACAGTCAAAAGCTGCAAAAATTAAGCCAGAAAAATATTTTTATCTCTGAAGATTTAACACCTGTAGAGTCAAACCTGTTCCTCAAAGCTAGACAACTTAACAAAGCAAATATTGTGCACACAGCATGGACCACGGATGAACCATCATTCCACAGATCATCTCAATTAGCGTAATCCAACAATCTAGAAAATGAAGAAGATTTGAAAGAACTCATTGAAGGTGCTATCGCAGGAGCAATTACAAGAGCTGCTGAGAAAAAGAAGAAAGAATTGAAAATTGAACAAAAAGAGTAAATCATGGCCACAACAAACCAAATCATAAATAATCTGGGAGGTAATAGTCAAAATTCTCTCTCTGATATTATTGATCCTGATAACAACCAAATTGAAGAGCAACACTCTCTCTTTCTAAATAGTGAAAATCTAATTACAATTCTTGAAAGTAAGAAAGATATTTTTAAATGTATGAGTATCAATTTACAGAGCATAAACGCAAAATTTGACAAATTGCAGATTTATTTAAATTACTTAGGACTATTCAATTGTAGTTTTGATGCCATTTGTGTTCAGGAGACTTGGCTAAGTGAAAAAAGCAACACATTCTTGTTGAAACTTGATGGTTACACTTTGTTGACTAAACCCTGCAGTAGTTCTGAAATGGAGGTCTAGCACTGTACATAAAATCTGATATAGCATTTAGTGAAATCAAGACTTAAGAAAGTCATTCAAAAATATGGGAAGGCCAGTTAGTCAACATTATATTCCATAATAAGAGCTTAACTTTAGGAAATATCTATCAACCCCCAAAAGATTTAAATGAAAATTATTAAACATTTACAAAAGAATTTATAGACGTGATTTCAAAATTTAAAGGCGAGACTCTAATCGCTGGTGACTTTAATATTGATTTACTGAAAGTGAAAGAAAAACCTGCTTTCAGTGAATATCTTGACACCATTATTATTAGCAACGGTTACATCTAAAAAAATTACACTACCCACAAGATTACAAAGAAATCATGGCACTCTGATTCATAACTTTCTTTGCAAACTTTCTCAAAATTTTTCAAAAACCACCTCATGAACAATCAAACATGACCTCTTAGATCGCCTGCCCTACTTTACTTGCCTAGATTATCTAAAAATTTAAAAATGCTCTCCAAAGGTTATAAATATCAGGAATACAACAACCAAAACAATTGATGAATTGAACAACTACCTAATTCGACGAAATATCATGACAAAGCTGGACCCAAATGCCGACGCAAATACAAATTATAACACAAAGGCACAGATATTAGAATTAGGTATAAATAGATTTATGCAAAACAAGACCATAAAATTCTGCAAATATAAACACATGAAATCAAACTGGATAAGCAAGGGTGTGATCATTCCATCAAGTATAGAGACAAACTCTACCCTAAACTGAGAAAAACAGCCATCAACCATTCATCATATATCAAAAACAAATTCAATCTACGTACATACAATACAATACTTAGAAAAATTATCCGACAAGCAAAATATTAGTACTACAATAATCTTTTACTAAATTCAAAAATGACATTAAAAACACTTGGCTTACAATAAAAGATATAATAAATGATAATAAAAAAAGGACGGAAGTAGTATAGACTACTTATCCATTAAGCAAGGAAACATCCATGATAAACTTTGAATTGCAGAAGAGTTAAACTAATTTTTGCATGTATTGGCACTCAGCTTGTATTATTTGAAGAACCCATTCCCAGTTGACTTCAGTTTTACTGAAATAACTGAAAATAACCTACAGCAGATGATATGCAAATTAAAGACAAAACCAAGCTCAGGTCCTGACGAAATTACAACCATATTACTAAAGAAGATACATGTCCATCTTCTTAAACCTCTTACTTTTATAATCAATCAGCCTATAAATCAGAAAATATTTCCAGAAAAACTTAAAATTGCTAAAATTACACCTGTTTATAAGAAAGGTGATACACATCAGATGACAAACTATCGACCTATTTCTATACTTCCGGTGATCCCTAAGTTATTTGAGAAAGCCATCTACAACCAAGTACATGACTTCTTACAGCAGAATGATTTGTACAATAAAAATCAATACGGGTTCAGAAAAGGACATTCTACAGAACATGCAGCCCTTAAATTGGTTGATAGATTTATCTCTGTAATTGACAATGGTGATATTCCACTTACCATACACATGGACTTATCGAAAGCATTTGATTCCATAAACCACGAAATATTGCTACAAAAGCTCCATTATTACAGAATAAGAGGCAAAGCCTTGACCCTGTTCAAAAGCTATCTCCTAAACAGAAAACAATATGTACAGTGCAATGAAACCTATTCAGAATACATCACAGTGACAACAGGTGTGCCCCAAGGGTCAATATTAGGACTGATGCTTTTCATCATTTATATAAATGATATATCTGTAGATACTTATCATGCATTGCAATCTCTTATGCAGATGATATCACTCTTTTCAAAGCTTAAAGGTCTAAAAATTCAATTGAACCATTTGCCACAATCCTGAACACAGAACTTCAAAACATACATACTTGGCTACAACTCAACAGATTGTCCTTAAATATCGAAAAAACAAAATGTATGCTGTTCACCACTGTCAACAAACCCTTCAATTATCCATCACTACACATAGTTGGCACTGCCCTAGAATTTGTTGACAATTTTGACTTCTTGGGAATCATTTTTAATAAGTAGATGAAATGGGACGGTCATGTTGATAAAATAGTCAATATAATCTCCAAAACAATAGACATATTGAAAAAACTGAAACATACACTTGCTCTACATACACTCAAAATTATATACAATTCTTTAATAAATTCACATCTGCACTATGGTCTCCTATGCTGGGGCTATCGAACAAATAGGCTTTTAAAGCTACAGAAGAAAGCCCTCAGAATAATAACAAACTCTGTATATAATGCTCATACACAACCACTTTAAAAACAAAATCAATAACACAATAAAACTATTCATGTTTCATTATAAATTTTTAAAAAATCTCCCAGATTATTTTATCTCCACATTAAAAATTATGCATTAGCAAGAAAACCATCCTTTCAACACACAAGAAATAGATTATACCTGACACATAAAGTAAAACATAAATTTGCTGAAAATAGCATCAGGTATCAACTGCCAACTCTTCTTAACAAAACTCCTGCCAATGTATTTGAAAAACTAAAGACACATAGTAACATTGCCTATTAATTGTACATAAAAAATTGGCATTTGGAAAAATGCAAACCTGATTGTACAGTAGAAGATTGCTATACATTTCAAATAAATGGAACTGTGTAAAATGCTATATTTCATACAGTGCTCTTTTACATACAAGGGGCACCCATGCTAGCGTCCTAATTGAGACAAAATGGGTGTCCCTTGACCCTCTATATTTCTCTTTTTTTATGTAATCCAAAACATCATTGTATTTTATTTTTTGGGACGCATAAATTCATTTCATTTCAATCAAAGTGAGCTTATTTTTCACTGAATACAGTCATGTGCATACCAACTTTCTATGTTCCATAATAAAGGAAATATGACGAACCGTGACTTCTAGCAAATGCTAAAAATTCCTTCAAATTGACTGAACATTCAATCAGTCTTCGGAGGGATCAACATTAAAGATAGGCCTACAGGCATGTGTTATACATTTTTGGAAATGGTATTTCAGCCTTAACAAAACGTGGGTGGTTTCCATTTGAAATTCTGAAATTTCTTTCTATGTATTATCACCCCCCTCTAATTGAGGGGTAAATGCACTAGAAAGATCCATTCCCAGCAAATTTTGTGCGGAGAGCAAGGGAACCGTATAACTGAGGCCCAGATAAGTGAGGATTGACTGTATTTTAGACATATTCTGACAAATTTTAGGCATGTATGTGCAGTTGTGCATGGGTTTGTGCTTCAGAAATAAAATAAATCTTATATGTTTTCCAAATTTGTAAATCATAGCCGAGACATGTGAATGTGACTGTAAAAGGCACAACTTGGCCATATAGATTATTACTGTCTGAAATTTTGTAAGGGTAAGTGCAGTAGTGCACGAGTTTGTGATCTGGAAAAAAACTAAATCTTATTTGTTTTCCAAATTTGTGAAACATAGCCGAGACATGTGAATTTGACTATCAAATGCACATATTGGCCATATAGATTATTACTGTCTGAAATTTTGTTTGGGTTAGTTCATTAGTGTTAGAGTTCTGCTCTGAAAATGAAGTGTCATTCACGCCAACCACCAGCCCGCCCATGGACAGACACAAATTTTGGCATAAGTAGCATATTAAAAATGATCAATGAAAATTTCACCGCCATTAACACCGGAGAGTACAAGGACCAATACGGTTCCCCACAAATAAACCAGTGTAAAGACCGGTTATATCTGCGAAGGCACCGTGTAAAATCCGGTTCACTCCGCACTCTTCCGGGACAGTCGTGTTAACTCCTATTGCTCCTTGTTGACACCGTATTGCCATCAAGTACACACTGCCAAACATTTAATTTTTGTTGACCTTTTTCAGCTCTTTGCCCCCCGGAGTGAAAGAAATTTAGGTTTACTTTTCAAACTTCATTTTGACATTTTTTTCATACTGTTTTATACCAATAGAAAATCTGAAAAAATGCTAAAAAATTGTTAAATTGTGTTTCTGGAGCAAACTAGCATAAATACATTTACTGTAGCATAATTTCATATGGTATTACTCTATATAGCTTAGTTGTTCCTTTCGATAGTCACATTGACATATTTCAGCTGTGTTTAACAATATTAAGAGAAAAATGAAAAAAGTGTTTAGTTGCCGGAGCAGAACTCGCATGCTACTGCACATGCGGTTTCATAACCATTAATGATATATAAAACTTGGTACACTTTCAAACCCACATATCAATGACACTATGATCCCTTGATCAGGAACATGTCTTAATTATAGTGCTTTAACTTTTAAAATTACATTTTGAAATTTTTGTTATCTCTTTTTTACATAATAATGGAAAATTTGGAAAAAAGGCAAACATTTTGTATTTCCTTCATATTGCCTAGTTAGCATCCCATATTGAGCTAAAACAACAATAAAAGGTTGTTGAATTTGAGTGTATACAATTTTAATATTTGATGATAGTTTTGTCATATTCAAACCAGTCAACAGTTGTTGTTGACAATTAGCATTTCATAATAGTTATAGCTGTGTAATAATCTCTATATTGTTTTTTTTTTAGTATTATGTAATTAATACACTGGTGAAGTTTTTGCTAATTAAATAAATAAATATATATATATATTACTAATTTAAGTGCCATAGATTTATTGCAAATAGCACCCAACAATCCAGTAATTAGGAATGGCAATTAAAAATGTACACCTTTTAAGATTTATATTTATTTGTATAAAACTTTATTTATTTACAAATAAATACCAATCTTAAAGGTTTATTTTGCATAGAATTATATCCTACATCATGTGGCATAACCTAGTTGCTAAATTTCGTATATATTCCTTGGAAAGCATTGTCATAGCCCAAATATGACTATTTTTGACCTATAAATGATAATCTTCGGTGGATATAATTTAGGGGAACATGCTAATGTATTGATAATTGTAGAGAACTGAATATTCTTTACTGTGCACAAAATGTTTGAAACACTTATTTAAATATCAGGAAAATGAGGTAAAATACTCGTGATGCTCAATTGGCTTTATTCTGAACAGAATAGATTGATATAGATATTTTCCCACTTTTCAGAATGTAATAAACACATGGAGCAATTCAAGACTTCAATAATTAAGACATGTTATACTCTAATTACCATTGCATAGCAGACTAAGTAGGTCAAATAGGGATAGTTTCAGTTCATCGCATACACTATAAACACTCAGTAAAATTAATCTGTCATCTGGTGGACTACTTGGGTCATATAATTACAATTGGTCATCCATAGCCAAAAATGGTGGTCTTGGATGACTGGATACTGCTATTTCGAAAATGAAAATAATTTTGGAAAACATAGTTTAAACATGTAAGTGGGACAATCAAAAGGCACCATAAGGCCATAGTGTTACAGTATGAAATTTCACTAGAGCAAGTGAATTAGTGTTGGAGTTATGCTCCGGAAACAAAAGTGTGTGTTAGAGTACTGACCTGGAAACAAAATTGTCACATCCGCACTCCTGTTGCGGCTGGACAACTAACAATTTCAGTGATGTCTGTGCTACGTGGGATTCGTTGACGATATTTCTATGTTTTTCATCAATATAAAATTTTCATACATAAAAAATTAAAATATGAGTGTTTCACATATATACAAAGTTTAAAAAGAGCAAAAAATGTACCTTTAGTATGTAGAGGGGTTGCTATTGCTATGGCTGTTACCGTTAAGCCACTGTCACACGGGCCGGTTGTGCCGTAGTGAAGCCGTAGTATTACGTAATAGTTGCGGAAATCGCTACCCGGCTCGAAGCCGGCGGCCCCAATACGGCCACCCGTGGATACCCGTCAAGCACCCGTGGGACCCTTGGCCAAGCCGCGAAACCCGGCCCCGGTAGCCGGTTGTGCCATGCTTGCATGGCACAACCGTAGAAAGCTCACGGGTGTAAAAAAAAAAAAAAAAAACCCGTGAAAGCCGGCGGGTGACCCGTGGAAGCCGGCGGGTGGCCCGTAGAACCCGGCGGGTGGCCCGTAGAACCCGGCGAATTATTCGTCTCTAATTTCACCCCGGCGGCTTGTTGAGGGGTTCTACGGGTAACCCGCCGGCTTTCACGTGTAACCCGCCGGCTTTCACGTGTAACCCGCCGGCTTTTTGCTACCAGCGTCAGCGTAGGCAGGGAGGTATATACTTTAAAAAGGCTGCTGCTCCTCTAATATTAGTCCGATTTTCCTCAAATAAAGACTGAATGGCAGTATAGCCATACTGATTCCATACGTATTTTCGGATTTAAAAAAACCCGAATATTAAGCGAGATATTTGTCTGAGAAGGCAGTTGTCTTGCGGCGGATGTTGCTCCATTTATAATAATCCGATTTACGTCAAATCAGGACTGAATTGTAGTATAAATCATACTGATTCCATACGTGTTTTCGGATTGAAAATAGACCAAATATTAAGCGAGATATTCGTCTGAGAACGTAGCTAGGTTGGCGGAGGCAAACAGTGGTGCTCTCGCAGACGTCCGCGCCCTGACTGTATCAATGCAGTAAGGGCTGAGCCCTTCTTTAAAAGGCTGCTGCTCCCCTAATATTAGTCCGATTTTCGTCAAATTAAAACTGTATTGTAGCATAGTTCATACTGATTCCATCATGTTTTCGGATTGAATATAGACCAAATATTAAGCGAGATATTCATCTGAGAATGCAGTAATCTGGCGGCGGCCAGGTGCTCTGTGTATGGTCATGACTTGAATGGTGTGGTCAATATTTTTGACCTTGATATATATACATTGTTTGGATGAGCTTTATTGCATTTCCTTTCTCCTCATTCTGCCAACTGCCATGACCGTTATGTCAATTGCTATTGCTATTTTGAATGATATAAAGAATGGGTGTAGAGAATACAGCAAATGCTCAATACATGTGTCAATTGCCTAATTGCCTAAATTGGGGTTCTTTGACCTGTCATTTCATAGTTTGTTCAAAGATGACACAGTAATATGACATTGTCTTGATTGTCATTCACAATTACAAAAAGATATAATTGCTTTCATTAATTAAAAAACAATGTATTGTATTGTAATTACCAGGCAATGATTATATTTGTATATTGGTATTTTTTTTATACATGTGAACATTCTTATCTTTTTGTGTATATTTTTGTAAAATTTAAATGTAATATTGATATTGTAATTATTATTTGTGATTTGATCTGTGATTTTATTTGCTATCTTTTATGTACTTATATGGACCAAATATTAAGCTAGATATTCTATATTATATAATAAGCATATAAATCTATCTGTCTCTCTAAACTATCTGTCTATCTACATATTCGATTTTCGTCAAATAAAGACTGAATTATTCAGGGAAATGTGTAGAATTTATATAATAGTTAAGGTGGGGAAAATTAATAGAGTATACTAGGCACAAACAAGAATATTCTTGTTAATAAAGTTAGTAATACCTCATAGAATATAGATATGTAGATAGACAGATAGTTATAAGATCTTCACCTAATAATATGTTACTATTTGTTTGCTTGTTGCCAATAAAATTCTGACTTGATAAAGATGTCTATGGAGCTATAACAACTATCTATAGATAGATATACTCTAGTTTATATAAATTATCAATATTTCGTTGTTGTTTCTGAAAATAATCCAACTGAAATTAATATTGATATTGCATGTTCCATCCATGATCAAAACAATCTCCCTCTTTAATATGCATATTAAACAGGAATCAGTTGAAATTCAGAACTTCAATTAATGCTTGTGATCAATGATGAAAAAGCATGACTTACCCCATTCTTTGTATTATTCAAAATGTTAATAGCAATTGACATAACGGTCAATTCAGAATTTCAATTCATGCTTGTGATCAATGATTTCAATTCATGCTTGTGATCAGTGATGAAAAAGCATGACTTACCCCATTCTTTGTATTATTCAAAATGCTAATAGCAATTGACATAACGGTCAAGGCAGATTGCTATTACATATATAGGTTAATTGACTTTACAAAACCAAAGGAAAAGTCCTTCCCATTGGCCAGTTGGCAGAATGAGTAGAAATTAATTGCAATAAAGCTCATCCAAACAATGTATATATAATGGTAAAAAATATTGACCACACCATTTCAAGTCATGAACATACACAGAGCACCTTGCTGCCTTCTCAGACGAATATCACACTTAATATTTGGTCTATTTTCAATCTGAAATTATGTGTGGAATAAGTATGAACTCTTCTATAATTCAATATTTATTTGACGCAAATCGGATTAATATTAATGGAGCAGCAGCCTCCACCAGACAACCGCCTTCTCAGACGAATATCTCGCTTAATATTTGGTCTATTTTCAATCCGAAAACACCTATGGAGTCAATATGAATTATACTACAATCCAGTCTTATTTGACGTAAATCGGACTAATATTAGGGGAGCAGCAGCCTTTTAAAGAAGCGCTCAGCATTGATACAGTCCCGGCGCGGACGTCTGCGAGAGCACCACTGTTTGCCTCCGCCAACCTTGCTACCTTCTCAGACACATAACTCGCTTAATATTTGGTATATTTTCGATCCGAAAACAGGTATGGAATCAGTATAAACTATACTATAATTTTAGTTCTTATTTAACGAAAATTGGACTAATATTAGGGAAGCAGCAGCCTTTTAAAGTATACTCCTGGAAGCTGCGAGTTACTACTACTACTCGCCGGCTTACTCCTACAACTCGGCGAGTAACCCGTAGAACCCGCCGAGTAACCCGTAGAACCCGCCGAGTCACCCGTAGAATCCGCCGAGGCACCCGTAGAACCCGCCGAGGCACCCGTGGAAGCCGGCGGGTAACCCGGCGGGTGCTGCCCCGCCCCTTTTTGCTGCCAGGACCGGTCGCCAAACCGGCGGAAAGAGCTGTTACATAACTATTACGTAATACTACGGGTTCACTACGGCACAACCGGCCCGTGTGACAGTGGCTTTAGGAGTTCATCACTGATCTGGACTTCAACAGTTATTCTTGCAAACCATAATCCAAAAGTTTCTTCATGGATGGATTCTTTGAGTGTGCAAGGAATGTGATTACCAAGCGCTATTTAAGTTATGAACTAATGCACAGCAAACAACTTAAAAAACCAAAGCTCAATTTCACGACTTTTTACTCAGCCAAGTTTTATACAGTAAAAAATTCTGCCGTACCAACATAAACTTTGAATCAGCAATACGTTTAAACCAATCAGTAAACGTCTCAATCCAAGCCAGACATAAATCCTACAAAACACATTTCAGTAATATTAATATATATAAAAAACCATGCATATTAATCTGCAGAATGACTTTAAAAAGCATGGTCAAACAAAACTATAGATAATCATGTCAAGAAACCTCACTGGGGCCATACATCCATTCATGCCCCAATTCCCCTTAATAATGCAAGAAGACTGTGCATTTTCCTAAACACATAGAAACCATTAAATTTTCATTGCTATTTTTGCCATGCTTCAGAGCACAACATACATTTTAATGCAATTTTAGAAACCAGACCAGACAGATATATAGCAGCTATAGGAAGTCTTACATGTTCAGAAAGTAAATATTTCACTTATACGCCGTACACTTATTTAGAAAGGGCACAATAGCTGCTATTATGTAACTATGTGCTCATTTTGAAATGTTGCAACTGCATTATGTGTCGGATTGGGATGATTTTTATGGATATTTGATTAACCCTTGTAAACCAATTTATATGCCAGTGATATGGGCCCATAGATGTTAAACATGCACACTGCTCATATCACAGTTGATTGCAATGAAGTGTGATCAGCCACTTGACAAAGTGTTCTGGTGATGTCCTACCATGTTTGAGTTGTCGCCAGTCAAGCCCATAGACAAGAATGGACTTAATTTCTTTGGTGTCATTTACGCCTAGTCAGTTAGTTCATTGTTTTATGACAAGTGAATGCTTGGGTGGGCATGATCACCTGTGGTGCAACAATCCTTGCAAATAAATTAACATCACTGTGTTTTAAAAATTGAATAATCTGCACCATCAAATCAATTATCTAGTAATCATAGATAGATAGATGTATGGATGTATGGATGGATAGATAGATAAGTTGATAGATTGATAGATTAATAGATAGAAAGATAGATAGATAGATAGATCGATAGATCGATAGATCGATAGATAGATAGATCGATAGATAGATAGATAGATAGATAGAGATATTGATCGATTGATTGATTGTTTTTTTTTAACATGTCAACATATGGTACATGTAGATTCAGCCAAGTAGAGGGAGGGGGGTTAATATAGGTTTTTTGCATTGGCGAAATTAGGCCTCATTATATAAAAATAAATACAACATAATAACACGAGCAGTAGATTAAGATGGTTCAACCAGGTACAACGATGCAGCCAGCTGTAAAGATTGATAGTTGAAATTAGTATAGTTTCATATGGGCATTGTATTGCTTATATTGTCAGAATGAGGTACCCATAAAATCCTACTGCGGTTTAATATAGACACTTTTTAATTTATTTGTTTTTCAAGGCCATGCTTTTACAAAAATATTATTGATATGCATATCATATACCCGGATTTATAGTTCATTGTTACTTTCCACTATTGGACCAATAAATTTGGAGCAAATGGACCTTAAGCCAGTAGTACTTATTTTCCTTACAAGCAACATTCTTTCCGATTGTACTTTCTCTGAAAAGTATTCACAAAATTACATGAAATAGTTATAAATTACTTAACAGAACTGTAACATAATAAGGATGAAAATAAATTTTTGGGGAAGTGGTCCAATTGTTGAAACAGTTTGTTGTGATATTCAGCATTGGATTCCAATGTCTCCATAGCTTATAATTTGTTTTTCTTTCTACATATTTATTAGTATAGACTGGTGCACTGGCATTGAGAAATTTTCAGAGTGCAATGATGGTTGTTCAAATGAGAAAACACGGTCCAATCGAGGACCACTTTGGCACAACTTTCAAAACTTAATTTTCTGTTTCAACATTCAACATCTCTACAAATTACCACAACAGAAATACTAAATGATCACCTGGCTGCACATAACACCTACCTGCCTCATTGTACATAGACATTTTCGGGTGTACAAATGTTCATGTCTAATATGTAACCTATAATTGTATAATATCTATCTCTGGCTAATGTACATTGAAAACTAGGAAACAGCACATCTGGAAACAACAGATATTTGAGTAGCAAATTAAGCAATCACAAAACTTTTTGTAGTTTGCAGGGTAGAAAGTCTTTCAAAACAAAGCTATAAAGTATAATTTTTTGTCTCAGTATTCCTGTGCTATGTGCAGCCATGTGGTAATTTGTGGGGAGATAATAAATGCATTTCGTGAAGAAACGTTTGGACTTCGCAAACACAGTTTGGAATACCATTTTGCCTACCACCACCTTAATTTAAAACTGGTTTGCATGTTAGGCTCGTAAATTTCCTTCGAATGCTCATCAAAAGAATTTATACATGATTAACAGAGTCACGAGTGACCAAGTAAAGCCCATTTTTTACATCCATGATCACTCGTAGGTCTTATCTGTTATTCGTGACAGCCCCTTTTGTGTCACACAATGTGTCTTAGTGTCACACAATGTGTCTTAGTGTTACTAATTGTGTTCGTGTCACACATTGTAACAATTTGTGTCTTTGGTGTTCAACTAGGCATCTCAGAATTACTGTTACGCATTGCATCTTGTATATTACACATTGTGTCTTAGTGCTACACATCCAGTCTTCAGTTACAGATTGCAATGTTGTGGCATTTAGTAATACAATTGGGACTTAGTGTTACAGTGCTACACATTGTCTCAGCATCACACATTGTGTCTTAGTGCTACACATTGTGTTAGTGTCATAATGTGTGTCTTCAGTGTTACATATTGTGTGTCTTCAGTTTTACATATTGTGTCTTAGTGTTACGCATTTGTCTAACTGTTACACATTAAAAGTGGAACCAAATGGTATTTACGTATTGCTGTTGCTATGCTAGAAAACATGGAAATACAATGATGTATTTTATTTAGATGTGTTTTATTTAAGCAATAATACCAACAACAGTCTACACATTAGTTTTTCATTTGCGATAAGTTTTCCATTTGCAAAAAAAAAAAATATATATATATAAAAGCTACATATAATAGTAGTTTATGCATTACCATGTAGACTGGCTCATACTGCAGAGGGCAGCACTGTGGTAGTGTGAGATGCTGCCACCACACACCTCGGTAAACTGTGAGGGGCTGCCACCATACTCTATGTATACATGCTGTATAGCAATCTGTGAAAGATGCATGTATACATATGCATAATTAATTACTCTAATTAAACATATGATTAATTAGTTGCAAACAGTCACATATTGCAGTAATAAAGAATGTCCAGTGTATGGTTACTCTCTAGAACTTTGTAAAATGCTAGACTTTCATGAACCACACAGCGATTTGTGATAGATGATTGTATACTATGAGTAATTGATTATGGTCTAATTAAGCATACCTTAATTGGCTGTAGACAATCAGAGATTACTTACTGTATATCAACAGTGTACAGAACCATGTTACTATCTAGGAAAATGTCAAAAGCTCTCCCATTGTACAGTATATTTCTATCATTAAAACATGTAGCCTTGTTACTCTCTAGGAAAATGTGAAAAGCTTTCCCATTTTGCAGCATATTTCTATCATGAACACATGTTGTAATGATGATCATGGGTTATAGCTAGTATGGCATATGAGTCATACATCTAACCACCAATAACCATCACTGAATATGGCCAAATAAAAACCAGCCACATTTCAAACCCTATCTAGATAGATAGATAAATTTTATTTTGAGTTGTATACAATCCGAATACATATACTAGATGCAGAAGACGTCTACAGGATGCCGGTTTGTCCAATTACATACATAGGTATGATATTAAATTCACTAATATCTAGACGTCCGTATGACAGAAAATTTGCTGATATCTAGAAGTCTGAATGGCACAGAATTAGTCAATGTCTGGATGTCTGTATCACTCAGAATTTTCTGAGAGCTAGACGTCAGTGTAACTGATGGTTTGTTATTATATGGACGTCTATATGGCAGAATTTGCGAATTTCTAGACGTTAGAAAGGCTGAGCATTCCTTGATATCACGCTGTCTGGATTGCCTTGATTTTGCCAACATCCAGACCTCATATCTTGATGTTGGCATGCTTAATTATTTGGTATTATCTTGCCATCTGTATGATAGAATTTGCATATAACTAGACTACAGAAAAGCTTAGCATTTGCTAGCATGCAGGCCTCAGCAGGAAAAATAAAGAAACGACACAGCAAACAATCTTGAAAATTGCAGTTTTTTTATGACAGAAGAAATTGAGACATATATAACTGAATGTGATGAACAGTAATCATACAATAGAGTTCTTCATACGTCTATTTCGATCTGCCAGAAATATCTTTCAAGTGAAGAATAACATTCTAAGGTTTCATATAGGAAACTTGTTTGCTTAAATTGCGCAAATTTGAATTAGCTTGTTCATTTATCTGAGTGTTTAAACTTTTCATTTTGTGGTTGAAGTTATGCGAGCTAGTACTGTAACCTTGGCTACAGGCAGTATTGTCTTGAAAATGGAGTCTATCAACTAAGAAGATTGTCTCTGCAAATCGGGCTGGTTACCGCCTCAGAGCATATTGATGAAGGTTGCAACTGTTATCGTAGATGATTCGAATTTGAGAGAGATAGATAGTGAAGCATCTTAAAAATAGCTGGAATGGTGTCTGAAGCCTTTCAGTGGAAGTCATCAGGGAAAACCCTAGACACACACGATGGCAACAAAATACTGTAAAAATGCCAGGGCTCAAAACTGCATGTGAGTAGTAATATTGCTACTCCAGCTCCGATTTTAACGGTGGGGGGTTCAGACTGTCATGACCATAGCAATGTATTTATAACTGCATGGGGTGTGTCCTCACATCATATGAGACCCCCCCCCCCCCCCATCCAGACCTTGACACCTAATATTGATGACCCTCTACAACTGGTCATGTGAAAGTTTAGCACATTCCCCAATATTATTACAGAAGATTAACATACAATGTATACATGTGTGTACTTGCATATAAATAGGTTGTGCAGTTATAATAAAAGGATCGAAAGACCAAAAGCATGATCAGTTGAAGTAAAACAATGGGGGCAGCAGTATATAATACTGTGAGGAGACAATGGCAATGATATTTATTGTATAGCTGTTGGATATCCTGAATGTAATGAAACCTTGTGTTTATCAATACTGTACAAGTCTTCAAGAAGATTTAACAATTTAGACCGATGTTGTGAGGATTATTACTCTGAAAACGTTCAAATGGTTGAACTATACAGCAAAGGTATACCATGGAGTATTAAAATTGTAGCAAATCAACAGCTGATTGGTGAACAAACAGAACATGTTGCCTATGACATATACTTACGGTGGGTTGCATATGAACATTCATATTGTGAGAAGTGTAATGACATCCACTACATTGAAAGAGATGCTGCAAAAGATGAACAATATCTTGGAGATGTATGTCAATGTTTGACAGATTTTCAAACAAATTCTATAATTGAAAGATATAAGTAATATATGAAGTATGGCAAGACCCTGAATGGTCTCAAGAATACAATCTCCCAGGGGGGCTGTGGTGACACTCCTATAAGGATGGATAAAGTTGTACTCTCAACAAACCAAAATGGAACTACTGCAAACATACGCCCATGTAATATGCCAAGAAGTGGAACTTGAAGACATTGCAGGAATGTTAAAAAATATGGAACATATCACGTACTGTGACTATATAAATGTTATTACCAATACAGATAAAAGTACACAATATAACATATTAATGGACATGCTGGATGAGCAGAGCATTGCTTACATGTTTGCCATCCTCAAATGAGACTACCCTCAAACCTGTATGCATATACAGGACATGGTGGAAGGAGTTCGCGCAAGACGCAAATCTGAATAATGACATGTCTATGGAAGTCATTGCAAAGAATGGAGACGTAAGTGTGGAAGTCCAGCAAATAGAGGTGAGCATATTTATATAAAAATACATAAAACAAAGGATTATCACACCTGTAGTATATATGGTTTGGTAGTATAATAACAAAGATCATTGTATCATTGTAGGGAGATGTTTTAGTTAGTTAGTTAGTTAGTGTTATTGTTTAACGCCTCATCAGCACCTGAGTGGGCTATGTAGAGGCTCTCTAGGGTAAGATTGATTATCAATAGTTGGTAGTAGAAACCAGAAGCATGTAAAAAATCAATAACTGTCTGCGTTGGATAGCTGGAGAAGCTTGTGCAATGCGCACTGTCCTGTTTTAGCCACTGGGGATAGAGGACTTCACCCCAAGTGTTTCCACCCTTGCCACGTGGAGGCCCAGGACCTTCGAGGGCATAGGGAGATGTTTTAAGAATAGGACTCCGGACATGGGTAACAGTTGTCTATCTGATGGACTATATGCTGACAACCAAGGACAAGGATGAACTTCTTTGCATAGACAATTACACTATGTGCCAAGGATCCAACAGTGATCACCGAAGGACATTGTAATAATGTGAACTGTACTAGTATCTGTAGGGAACATTTGACAGAATTTGCAGAGATTGTGTACAATGTATCCAAACAAATACCTGAATGTTTTCAAAATTTGCCTTGCTGTCTTACTCATAGCAACAAAGAACATCGTATGAGTGTACTGAATGCAATCCCCCACCATGCAACTGTTTTGAAGAAAAAATGTAACTGTTGATGTCACAATAAACTGGACTGACATGTAAACATTGAATTATTGTTGTATTTCATAGTAAAGTATATGTACTACAGGGGGCAGCACCATATGATTCTGTATGTAACCTGTATAGATGGAGCCCTAAGATATGGTTCATCACAGAATAGCATGACATCAGACAACTGGGTAATACTTGGCAAAGTATTACCCAAGGCAGAAGTGGTGTTTTTCTGTCAGATGATAGTACTGTTCACTGTTATTTTAACAGCAATCATAAGCCTGTCATTAGGGAACATGTCTAAAACATGGTTAGTTCTTCTTAGTACAAGTCCAGGGGCGGTCCTCCCCTCACCAAAACTCAAACACACTGTTAAGCTGACAGCTACACATGACAATAACGAACAGTCAACGTAATCATCCTCATCACTGCAACAACTAGAACAAGGTGTGACCATGAGTAAGGATCGTATCGACACGTATTTGTCAGACATTTATTACAATATCAGCAGTCCTGCTAGTTTATCCGGTGCTACAAGGCTATGGGATTCCGTAAAAAGCAGAAAAGATCACCCAACAAGTCTTGACTATAAAACAGTTAAAAAATGGTTAAACAAGCAAACTACACACACCATCCACCCCACACCACCATCAAATTTTGAGACAGAGCATATTGTAGTAGAAAATATAGACGAACCGTGGGATGCAGACCTAGTGCAGTTAGCAGATCTTTCAAAATATAACAATGGTGTTAAATATCTATTGGTATGCGTTGATCTGTTCTCAATATTTGCATGGGTAAACCTCTGAAAACTAAAAGCACTAGAGCTGTTGCAGATGCCATGCAAGAAATAATTAATGAAGGAAGACAGTGTAACACCCTTCGGACTGATCAAGGAGAAGAGCTTCTAGGGAGCACCTTTCCAAAATGTGTTGAAAAGTCATAAAATAGACCATATTATTGCATATGGCTTGCACAAAGCATCATACTGTGAGAGGTTAAACAGAACATTAGAAAATAGGTTATACAAATACTTCTATGAAAACCAAACATTTAAATACAAAGACATATTAAATGATATTGTAAAGTCATACAATAACACACAGCACTCAGCAATTCACATGGCACCTGCAGAGGTCAATGAAAACAATGCAGAAAGTTTGTATGAGCACGTGTACATACCAATTTTGAACAAAAAATGCTGCAACACACACAGTCTATGCATTTGAGCTTGGGGATCTGGTAAGATTAAGTCACGAGAATACACCATTCACGAGAGGATATAATGAGAGTTATACTGAGGAACTATTTTGGGTGTGCAACAAAATACAGTCTCACCCACCCAGATATAAAAGTACACAGGATTTAGCAGATGAGGTCATCAAAGGTTTTTTTTATAAACAGGAATTACAGAAGGTCAATGTAACAGATCCTGATGATATTCTATTTAAAATAGAACATATTATATTCACTAAAACTGTGAATGGTCAAAGGTTAAGCTTGGTTAAATGGTATGGTGATGCAGATAGTTTTAACAGTTACGTACAAGCATCAGAATTTAAGCAATACAAGGTTAAAACAAAATAGTCATGTATCTGTATTTGTCCAACAACCAAAGTGATCAGGTATATTCTGGCAACACAACATCTATGTTAAGTATTAAATTACCAACTAAAATGGATGTACAGTCAAGAGGTGGGTGGGAAATAGCCATAATTGACATAGACTTACCAACTTTGGGTGAGAAGTGCTCCCCATCATATATAACAATAAACTCTAAAATATCTATTCCCAGTGTGTTTAACTCAACAATGAGACCAATACTCCGCAGGGTATATGGCAATGAGCTTCTCAGGGGGACACCCCACTATTTTGACTGTCCTAAATATGTACCTCTTAGTGTGGAGTGTTTGGAACATGTGGATATATATCTAATTTGCAGCAAAGGAATGTCACCCTCATTTAAAGAGGGACAAGTGTCGTGTACCCTACATATTCGTCAGAAAGAGTAATTGTAAGTTAAAAACATGGCACATAACACACAATTTTAATATCTAAATGGTGGTCTGGATTATAAGACATTTTTAAAACATTTTGAAAAGCAAGCAGAAGGTACAAACAGACCTCAACGGATTAATGGTATCATCTCCATGGGTTAAGACTAAAGGAAAAACCCTTTTATTGCTCATAGATATAGGCAAAGGTGATGAGCAGGCTATTGCAAAGGGTGACAATTTACCAAAGTTAGAAATAGTAGATCCTCGTGAGGCTGAAAGATGGCATACAGTAAGTGATATGCAAGCTGAACTTGCTGTTATAGAGGGTGACAATCCTCCAAAGAAACAGTCTCATAAGGGAAATGGTAAGAAGAGGGTGTTGTCAAGATCCTACACTAAATCAGCTAAAAGAATAGAAGTGTCTGTTAACCTCAAAGATTAAAAGAGTCAAGGATATTTTTGATGACTGAGGGATAGTTCAATAGCTTATAACAGAAAGGTTTTATAATGAGTCTGGAAATTATAGGTGATTCATACATGGACTATTCAGAGGAATTGGGTATTTTTCAAAAACCTTTTCAAAATGTTGGTGTCAGAAGAAGTCATACAGCAACATTTTATCCAGTAAATGATTATTAAAATCAGGGAATTCTACAATTCAGCATAATTAATAATTGTAGTTGCCATGTAGATCTAAGACAAACGCAACTGAATATAATATGCAAGCTAGTTAGACATGACGCGCTTAACGATACTGCTTAAACATGTAAACAAACAACAGATCCTTGCCATAGGAGAAATAGCAAAGAATATCCTTGCCAACTGTATAACATACCCACAGAGTATAAAGATCCTCTAAAACGGTATAAAGGAGTCATTCGTAAGCTAGCTAACCAGGACAACACATCAGCTAGTAGGTATAACACAATTGTTTCTAAACCTGAAGTTATAGTTTGCATGGTGCAAGCAGTCATTAAGAAATTATTGAAACTGCTATGAATATGGCTGAAGAACATGTTGTAATTCCCAAAGAGAGATAACAAAGAATGCTTGCACGGTTGAGAGATCAGTCAAATAGAGAAAATGAGGTTAAAGCATCAAAACAAAACGATCAGGATGAGACCATAGACAAAGAAGAAGTGTCTATAGATAATGAAAAAGAAAGTACTCTTGAGAATGAGGGTAGAACAAGGGATGATGTTTGCTATAAAATGACTCTGAAACAAAACATGACCAACCACCAGTTATTACTCCTGAAGAGTTGAAACAATTAACTGCAAAAGCAAAAAAAAGTGGCAAAAAAGGGTACCAGACGCAATATTGTGAAACATGTCAGCAGACCTCACAAAACTAATACCAAAAGTAGGAATCTTGTCAAAACAATTAAAAAGAAATGGTTGAGTATTTGATTTTGTTATGCATTGTTATGCATTGTTTTACAAAATGTGAAAGCTTTGCAAGATTAGAAAATCATTAACCATGCATTAGCTTTTTCCCCATTACCTTTATTTTATAGAGATTATAACATTTGATGATTATGTAATCAATATAGCATCATAAATGTTAAAGCATGTTTATAGATAAATTTAACTGTTCAAAACTTTATGCAATTATTAAGAAATCAAAAAGACTATTATTTGTTTAATATATAAAGTTGATTTTTTTTTTAATTCATAAAAAAATTAAGGAATCTGACCACCACAATGATATTTTATCCAGAGGACCACAAGATGTGTGTGATATTGAGAAAAAAATATGGAAGTGATGGTGAACTCTCTTGTTGGTCAAAATTACATTAGAATAAAGGGCTTTTTTCACAATCGTATATTATTTGTCTTTTTAAAACTACTCTGGCTTCCATCTTTTTGCAAATAAGGTGGTTTTGGCCATTCGTATATGTGCAGGTAGACCATAAGAAGCAAGAAAATAAATATGAGCTCTTATTCTTGCATAGATTCCACACAGCCCTGCAAAAAATAAAGTCTCGTTTTGCAACATTTTCCGTTTTCACCTTTTGTTTAGAGCATTAAAGTTTGAAAAATATTCCCAATAGCCCTAATGTAACAGCATACATGGTTTCAATACAACTTCTTTACTCTAGGTACAAAATTTCATGCCTACATTATGAAAAATAAGAGAGATATGGACGTCTTAACTGGGAAATTCATGCGGTTGTGCTTTTCCACAAAAAATATTAAATTTTCAAATTGCTGTATCTTCTAAACCATTGACACTGGAGACCTGAAATCTTGGATTTTTCCTTTAATTATATAGACCTACAAATGGTTTATTTTTAATTTTTTTGGAGATGGTGACCTGGGGAGCATTCGGTGAATTCATATGGATTGACCCAACAGTAGTTTGTGAGCATGCTTTTTATGATAAATATATGTAGACTTATGCCTTATCTTAGTAGTAGGCATAGGAAATGTATAACTTTTATACACGAGTGTCTTTCCAACTATATAAATATATACATATAAATCCATGAAATATATAAGTTTGTTTTAATTAATAAAGTCATTTAAATTTGAACAAAATTATTCTTTTTTTTTGTTTTACATTTGCGTTGAACTGTGTTCAGACAACTAGTAACGTTATACAATCTATACATATATAACCGTGAAATAAATTCGAACAAAAGGAATCTTTTTTTTGTTTGTTTTACATTCACTTTAAACTGTGTTCAGACAAACTAGTAACAGTCGCAGGCAGAGAGGACTCCCTTCAGCACTATTTGTGCCGCACACCCCCTCGCCGAGGCAGGACAGCAGGCTCCAGCGGTGCAGCAGCTTCGAAGTTGTACACCTCCCCGTCACAAGAAGAAGAAGAAGAAGATATTTGCATTTTTACACACTGTTGTTCTAGCATTTAGCAAAAAAGAATCTTTCGCACTTGCGAGCAATAATAACTCAAAGGTCAGAAATGTCAGTTCAATCAACAACTGTTTTTATTTATTTTGTGTCAACATTGTGCACAAAAACCTCCTATACACCTTCATACATGCAATCACTTTGAAACAAAAAACCCTGTTAAGATTTCTCCAAGAAAGATAAATAATACTGAGACGGAGAATCGCTCACAGCATACATATATATTGCGAGATATTGCATTCACGAGTGGACGAGTGTATGTGGCAAATCTTGCACCCCACTCGTGTATATGAGTTTACTAGCACGTGCGTATGTGGCATTACTAGCACACTCATGTATATGGCAGAATTAGCACGCGTGTATGCAATTTATTGCACTTGTGTATGTGTAAATACTCGTTACTCGTGTACTAGTCATTGCATAATATCAACGATATTCACCAATGCACATAATTCCACATTCACGAGTTTTAAATAAGATGCTTTCCCAGTTGGGTCAGTTTATAGACTATCAATTCTCTTTAAATAATTTTGACTAATAAGAAACCTGTAAGGAGTGCATTACGTACTTTTACGTAGAACGATGGTCAGAACTGACCTTTCTGTCAATATCCATCTATCTATCTATCCATCTATTTATCTTTATCTACTTGAACAATGTAAATTTATCATTAATTTCGAATAACAATTACTATGCTATATTGTATAATTTTTTAATTTTATTTCTATTTTGGTTAACTTTTAAAAAAGGCAATAAATGCACCATGCTTCTTGTTTCTATCTTGTATTGTCACTTCTTTTCTCATCTGGATATACAACATGCCAATTTTCTTTTTATTGCCAGCATGTATCTGACGTTTAAATAAAGCTCATACAAAAATAAATGTCCGTTCAACATTACCTATGTAAACTTGCGAGCAATTACACACACACGTGCTCGTTACTACACATACACGCGTGTGCGTTATGTCACATTGACGCGTCTTGAAATGCTAGTTTGCATGATATTTATTAATTATATGCTCGTTGTAGCATATACACACGTATGAAGAACATGCGCGATTTTGCAATATATATAGCTCCTCACAGGCATTTTGCTGATTTTTTGAACATTATTTTTTTTTAACATGTCAAAAATCTAACTGTTGAAGTAAATATGGAAACGATATAGTATTTACCTGGGTAATAAACAGCCTTGATACGAAAGTTCCAAATAGCTGACAACCAAAACACCCGACGTAGAGAGTCCCTAACAAAGGAATCAGAGCTAGAGCCTTTGTTAATTATTCCAACTGCAGCCTGGTTGTCCGAGTGTCTGAGGTGTGGGCGACCCCCCTGGATGACCTGGCTTGCCCAGGACAGCTTTCCCGCCAGAGACTGCAGCGTTCGCTTGGTGACGGCCTTCTGGGTTGACATATGTTCCACATCAGTCAAGAATGCAGCTAAATTATCACTGGGGAGTCGCACAACTCCTTGTAAAGTATCCAGTTCAATGCCCAAGAATGTGAGGCACTGTGCTGGGCCAATGACTTTGTTATAATTTATGGCAAAGCCAAATGACTGAAGCAGGGTAATTAATACTTGCATCTGTTGTAAACAATCCTGGAATGAGTCGCTGATGATGAGAAAATCATCTAAATATGCTATAATGCGACAATGGCCCTTTTGATGCATCATTCTGCAGACTGCTTGAGTCAGGGCTTCTCACTGACCTGTATATCTGGACAGTGCACCCCACTATGGCCATATGGCTGGGGGTGAAGCCACACAAGGGTAATTAGCGGCCATCTTAGCACTCCCTACTCACCCCATGTTCACCCCTTGTGTCCTTCTAGTTTTTCTCACCTTTTTTTGTTTATTGCACCAATTTCACGCAAATTTTCGATGATATGCCTCGTTGTGCAGCCTGGGGATGCAACAATGTTCAAAGTAAAGACAGTGGGAAGTCATTTCATCAGTGAGTATCTTGTTAATGTCTGTTTTATAACACTAAATGTGCGTATTTAAGATATAACACGTGCAGTTACCCCAAATCTAAGGTCATGACAAGTTGTTGCATGAGTAAATCATGGTCTTGTAAATAAGAGTGAAAGTAGAACATCTACTAGAAGCTGCACAGAACATTTTCTTCATAATATTATGTCACATGTTTTCAGAACTAACCTAAATCAGCTTTGTGTATTACAACTGTCAATAAGTGTCTGTGTTAGCAGGTCCTTGATTCCCATTTACAAATTTAGTTATGATAAAACTAAAAAAAAAAAAAAACACCATTGTTCATCATAATGAGTTGCAAAAGTATTGAAGAATCCTTGCACATGTGTATTGTTATAGATTTCCAAAGGCTGAGGCAAGAAGGAAGGAATGGGTAGTTCAGCTAAGGAGGAAAGATTATTGGCCATCAAACAAGGCTGTCATTTGCTGTGATCACTTCACTGATGATTGTTTTGACAGAACTGGACAAACAGTGCGTCTTAAACCCAATGTCAAACCTACAATCTTCACTTTTCCAGGGCATCTGCAGAAAGTGAGTTATAATAAGCAGAAAGATGGGAAGCATAATTACAAAAATATTATATTAAAGTCAGTTTGTAACTGTCTGTTTTTGTTTGTTGCATTTAATAGCCCACAAAACCACGTAAGCCACCACCAGTGAGAAGCCAAGTGAAGGAAGGTCCTCCAAATGAAGAAATAAGGGACATAAGTATTGGAGATCCAGATCAGGTTGATCAACAACCATCAACATCATCTTCAAATGATCATCAGTACTGCATGTCAAGCCCCAAGTCCCTCAAAAGAAAACTCCACTCAACTCTGGACCTGGTGACATCATGCAAGAAGAAAATAAAGTTGGATCAGCAAAGAAATAGAAGACTCAAAAAGAAAGTGGAATCCCTCCAGTCTGTTGTCGATTCGGTGAAGGACAAATGCATGATTTCAGAATCCGGTATTGAGATGCTAGAGAGATCTTTTTCAGGTGTGCCATTAGAAGTAATGAAACGCGTCCTGGGCAACTCTGAGAAAATTTCACATGCTAAGTACCACCCAGTGTTGAAAGCATTTGCACTAACACTTCAGTTCTACTCCACCAAGGCTTACAATTATGTAAGGGAAACATTTAATTTGGCCTTACCAGACCAATCAACATTACGACGATGGTATAGTAGCATCAATGGCAAACCAGGGTTTAGTGATGAGGTGATGTGTTCCCTCAAAAGTAAGGCTGATGAAGCCAAGGCAAACAACAAGCCACTACTTTGTTCACTTATGATTGATGAGATGGCCATAAGGAAACATGTTGAATTTGATGGCAATGAAATGATTGGTTATGTAGATTTGGGTACAGGTATTGTTGATGACACAGCTCCATTAGCCACTGAGGCCCTTGTATTTATGGTTGTTTGCATGAATGGATCATGGAAGGTACCAGTTGCTTACTTTCTTATCAAAGGTTTATCTGGGTCAGAAAGGGCTAATCTTGTTCATCAGTGTATTTCAAAACTGAGTGATGTTGGTGTTACAGTTGTTTCTTTAACTTGTGATGGTCCCTCCTGCCACTTTTCAATGGTAAAGGCATTAGGTGCTTCCATGGATCCTGAAAATCTGAGACCCAACTTTGATCATCCTTCAGATTCAGGGAGGCGTGTCCATGTTTTGTTAGATGTTTGCCACATGCTGAAACTAGTCAGAAACACTCTTGGATCATGTGGCATTGTGAAAGATGGTGCAGGGGAGAAGGCAGAATGGAGCTTCATTCAAGAGCTTTGCCAGTTGCAAGAGTCTGAGGGATTTCACTTAGGAAACAAATTAAGACCTGCCCATTTGGCATGGAACTCACAAAAAATGAAAGTCAACCTTGCTGCACAAACTTTCAGTGCCAGTGTGGCAGATGCAATCGATTTTTCTAGAGATCAACTAAAATTAAAAGTATTTCAAAACAGCGAGGCTACTTGCAAATTCATTCGTACGTTTGACAAACTTTTTGATATTTTGAACTCTAGAAATCCCTTAGGCAAAGGTTACAAGGCACCCATAAAACAAGAAAATGAAACTATGATGTTGGGATTCTTGAATGAAGCTTACGCTTACATTTTGAATCTGCAGGAGCCCACTGGAAAGCCAATGATCAAAAGTTCTAGGAAAACTGGTTTTGTTGGGTTTTTGGCTGCCATAAAAAGCGTGGAAGCTATGTATCATGAGTATGTGAAAATACCAGAATCACCATTATCTTATTTGTTGTGCTACAAACTCAGCCAAGACCACCTTGAATTGTATTTTGCAGCAGTCAGGGCTTCAGGGGGATTCAATAATAATCCTACTGTTCGGCAATTTCAGGCCTCTTTCAAAAGAATGCTGTTGCGTCATGAGATCAAATCAGTAAATGGAAATTGTCAGGCTCAGGATTTGACAACTTCACTTTTTGTGACAGAGCCCAATGTTAGACAAGCTGTACCTGACAAATCTGGTGATATTAATGTATCACGAAGACACAATATTTTGTTAACACCTGATGTTACTGAAGATATTGATGACCTCCCTGACTGCATTCCTGAAATGCCATCCTTGTCTTTCTTCAAAGAAGCGGTCATTGGTTACATTGGTGGGTTTGTAGCACTTTCAGTCATGAAAAGGATCCACTGCCTGCAATGCCAGGAAGCATTGACCACTGCATCATTTTCCACACTGGAGCCCTACCACAGCCTCATTCAGATCAAAAATAGAGGTGCACTAACCAAGCCTTCTGATAGTGTTATCAAGATATGTATGGTGACAGAAAAGTTTCTTCAAAGGCTTATTATCTCCTCAGAAAGTAATGTACCAAGGGGTAGTGGGATTACTGATGCAATATCAGTTGCTGTTCTAGGAGAAACTGCACTTTTAGTATTTGACAGTTTGTACAATCACATGTTTGATTCCGAAGCTCATAATAATCATGTGTTTGCTCTAATAAAATGTGTGTCATCTTGTTATGTAAAAGTGAGACTGAATCACATTGCCAAAAGTGCAGCTAATCAAGCCACTGGTAAACGTGTCCGAAAAACACTAGGCAAAATGATCTTATTCAAAAACCAGTAAGTGTTCAATTCGATACTGCGTTCATACTTTCATACTACAGTAATATGCAATGGACTTAATTGTTGTACAAATGTGTCTACTTATTGATTGATACAAGCTTATTGTTACTTTTAACTTACTTATATTAATGTTGATTTGTCGAACTTCCCAGTGCCATGACACTGTTTTGATGTCTTATTGTTATGTAGTGTACATTTTATTTTAAGACTCTAACATTATATATTTAGGATTACAGGATATTGATTTATCTACAATTGTATTGAGTGTTTTTTTTTAATAATGGTATTGTATTGCTGATTTATCAGAATATTCACAAAGAAAGGTTTATGTTGATAAGTGAATAAACACTTAGTTTATGCTAAATTTGCTTCTCATGTCTTCATTGTTACAAACTTGACAATCTATGTATTTTTTAATATTTAAACTTGTCATTACTGCATCTTTGACCCTAAAGCATATAAAAAAAATCCAAATACTAAGTTCCAAAGTCACAACTTCTCAGATCTTAATGCTGGAACAGTGGGGAGTGGTAAGATGGCGGGCCTGTGGCTTCAACCCCCCAGGGTCTGTGCACTGTCCAGATATACAGGTCAGTGGGGCTTCTATGAGCGCCAAACATGAGTCGAGAGTCAAACATGAAAGTAGGTTTGTTATCTCCAGAGAAGGTCCAGGCCAGGCCTGCACGGTCATAATCTACTGGATGTATTTTGACAGACCGATAAGCCGAGGCCAGGTCAATTTTGGCCAGATAGCATGCTGGGGTGATTAATTCCATGGCATCTTTGATTGATTGATATGAGAACTTTTCGAATGAAGCAAAGTCGTTGACTGCCTCGCCCTGAGGTCGACTGCAATCATGTATTAATCTCACTTTGTTATTGTCTTTTGGTATGGCACCTAAAGCTGAGACAATGGTCCGTCTTTCCTTGATGGGGATGTATCTCCCATTGCGTATTTCCTCTGTAATTTGATTTTCTACTGCCATACAGAATTCTGGGCCAGTGGCAGATTTGTAATTTCTCACCAACACAGGGGGGCCAGAATAATCCTCAGTAGTGATACGAAAACCATGGCGGATCCCAGAAAGTATAAAGTCATGTTTGGGGTCAGAGGGGGGAGGGCAGCTTCCCATGCAGATAACCTGAGGGATTCCCCGACCATGTCCTTTACTGGGAGTAGGGGGTGGAGCCGTTTTTTGCCTCTTTTTCAGTGTGAAAAAATTCTTAGTTATTTCAAAGAACATGGTGATCAGTTCTAGACTCCAGGTAGAGCAAACACTGGTAAATGTTCCATATATTTGTGCCAAGTTGAAAACATCTGAGAAAGCCACACACATTATTTCAAATTTTATCATTTGCAGGGTTACATTTCAACATCAGTTGCCATGCCATCAAAATGCACATCCTGATCAAAGTTTCACTGTCTAACTAATTGAAATAATCATCGATTTGAAGGAATTACACAGTACCGTATTAATATAATTACAGGATATATGCATATCTAAAAATATTTGAATGTATCCTGTACTGTATTTCAGAAAATTACAAGGCAACGAACAGTTTTACAACTTAGATCATCCGGATTGCAATACCACATCATCAGTGACCAGAGACAAAGACTATTTGCCGGGTACATGAAATCTGTGTCGATCACTCATGACTTGTACAGTGAAATATGACAATTGAGCCCTTACACCTGGGGAGAGTGGTTTTCAAAATGTGTAAACCCCCCATATGCAGATGTGACTTTTTTGCAAATATGTGTGGATTGCATTCGTTTTCAAAGAATACAGAGTCTTCATATACCCCGCACTCCGCCCATGTACATATCACCAACTTATCTACAACGATCTGAACTAAGAGGTTTTTTAACCTCTGTTCAGTAAACTACATTACATGTAATAAGCATGTGTTATTAGATCGATGCTTGTTGTAAAGATGTCTTCTTACATGTTATTGAAAAAGTGTCAATGTTTATTTTGTTGTTTTATCAAAATAAATTTGTGAGAGAGAAATGATTTGCATCGTTTGTTATTTGATCATTATAAGATCTGTCACATAATATTATGATATCTAGGAATATTTAGAGAAGGAATGGAAACTAGCTCAGCAATAAAAATTACGGGTGATTATCAACAGGCCATAAATGTTGTAAAATGGCCTAAAGCTGGCCCAGACCCCCAGCTGAGTCACTCTGC
Organism: Alitta virens; assembly: GCA_932294295.1. Lineage (NCBI taxonomy): Eukaryota > Metazoa > Annelida > Polychaeta > Phyllodocida > Nereididae > Alitta > Alitta virens. The sequence continues at coordinate 31,044,503 of OW028582.1, forward strand.
ATCTCGCTGACTGGGGATGCTGGACACCAGTCAATTATAACTGCTGTAGACTAGTTTCACTTCACTACTCCAGTCTGGGGTCCAACATTTTCAAAACAACCTGAGGAGCATGCACAGTAGCATCATTACAACCGCAAGGATTTTGCAATCACAGCAGTGTTTTTCACTTCTTTATGGACCTAATAGCGGCGAATATACATCTAATTGAAGCTAAGTTTAACGGCTTTTATCACCTATACCTAAAAGTGTAATATCTTAAAATCGTCTTATTTCTCACAATTGAGTGAAGCATCATTTTAAAGCTGACTAAACAAATGTTCTAGCCAATTTGTAAACAATAGAGACGAATGACAACGAACACTGTTACAGACAGTGAAGTATGTTGACAAACAAAATGTAAACAATCTCCAACTGAACCAACCGTGCATTCTTTTTTTCTTTTTTTTCATCGAACTAGTGTTGATAAAGAAAATTAAGTACATTGTTTACTTTTCATTTTTCTCCTTTTCTTGTATTATATGTTTATATTATTATATTTTTGATTGATTAAAAAATGTTTTCTTTTGCTGGGGGGGGGGGGGGGGGCTTCCATTACCAGTCAGTTTTGCTCATTGATATTTCTGTATTATGTAACATTAAGTTGTAAAATTGTATACAATTTATTACACAGCCTGGTAGGGATGGGAGCTTCATGAGGGGGAGTTTTGTTGCCATGTTAATAACTGGTGTCAGATTAATATTGTTAAGGATGTTGCGAGACGCACAGTGGACTTTTGAAGTTGCCTTGTTTCCATTCCTTCTCTAAATATTCCTAGATGATATCCTTTATCTACATATTATATCAGTAGTAATTTAAGCCTTTGAAAAATATGTTTGAAAATATTCGTCTGATATAAGAAGATAATGTTATGTAATCTTTCCAAGAAGCTCCTTTCAACATTATGCAAAATATTATAAATAAGGTCTGACTAATGTTTTCAGCTGCTTGGGAAAATATCGGCATAATGTTAGTAACTAATATATTGACTAACATTTGTGAAAGCTTAATCAAACTTTCAGAAAATATTGTGATATAATATTTGGCTAATGTCAGAATAACCTCAATCAAACGTTGTGAAAATGTTAGGTAAACCTTAAATTATAATATTGTAGGAAATATTAAGATGATATCATGAAACTAATAGTTGAAAATATTATGGATAAGGTCAAAATCAGATAATAACTGTCCACATTTTAACCTTATATAATATTCTCAATTAATATTGGGCTGAGGAATTTCTAATATTGACATAATATCATACAAATATTAAAATGTTTGTAGGGTGGTGTAAAAAAAAGCCCGACAGGCTGTGTGAAAGCTGTGTCTAACCCATGATGGTCATCATCTTGATGTGTTTATAGTGATGACTCCGATAATATGAGTCACCAAGGTAACATGGAACACATGGGACGCATGGGAACATGACTCTTCATGCCCACTTTTCAGTTACCAAAAAAGGCAAATAAATTCATACGATGGGAGTGTGTACATAAGCACTCTGTAACGAAGAATAATTGAACATAGTTTTGCATAGGCCTTCATGGTTTTGGAGTAAATTTTGGCAATCATTTCTTTAATCTTTCTATAATGTCTGAGGTTTTATAAACAATCAAAAAATAATATTAACTCCATGTTTTTCCGCCAGCTGAAAGTTCACCCAAAACATATATAGCTTTACGTCTATGAGACTGACACCATAATTCAAAGCGAAGCTGAAGAAAATGCGAATGAAATTGGTTGTTGTGCCCAGCATGCTAACTATAGTCACTGGTGCATCAAACACCTCATCAAAACTTCACATTTCAATGAGCCTCATTCCAGTTGAAATATAATCCAGTCATTCTGAAAAATTCCTCATTGTAAGGTTCATAATATTTGCGAATCATATTCAGCTGAGAGGGAGGTACATCCGGGTGCTTGCGACCTTTCGACGCACCCATGCATGCAGGAACCCCAGATTTATTCAAGCAAAAAAATCCTTTCTTTCCACTGAACATGAAGTGTTCCTTAGTAATGACCGATTTGAGATTAAGGAATTTCTCAACTCGATTTAGTTCTTCCCAAGGGTTATGTTGCAAATTTTCACCATCCAAGATTAATATTTGCGATTTGGAAAATAAAGAATACCATCGCTTTAGATGATTTGAATACATTCCAGTATATACAGGTTCGTATGTAATGTTCACTTTCCCCATTTTGTCAAAAACTGCATTGGTGAAAGTTGGGTATTCCAACTTAGAACGTCCAGCTCCATCTTTGTAATGTACATAGTCTGAAAGAAGTCTTGTGATAGGATCACGCACTATCATTATCAATCTCAAAGAAGCGTTCATGGCATATATTCTTCCAGCAGCATTTGGGTAAACAAAATATCGAGGCGATCCCTCCATAGTGATTTGATTTGCAGAACTACGCTTCATCTTGCTGAGATACCAACTGTAACCTTTTTCATAATGAAGATCAAAGAAATGTGGTTCTGATGTGTAGGTAATTTTTGAATTTATTTCCAAAAATCTTCCAACTGTTCCTGTAATGAAAAGAAATAATTTGGTCAGATGATATGAAATAATATAACAATAACACTATTTCAGAGGGCGCTAGGTTTTTTGAGTGGCTCGAGCTGATGTCCAGCAGCCCAAGGGCTAGCAAAGCAGCAAGAGCACGTGAAACTGCTTTTGCCAATTGGGTGGGTGGTTTAGGGTTTTACGTCCTGTATTTCTGCACCTAATCATCTAATTAGTGTAATGTTTAGCATACTGTTACCGATACCTACATGTACTACATAGCCACCTAGTGTTAATAAAGAGAGTTACAACAACATGGCGTCTAGTCAAGTCATTAGCTACCTTACAATTAGGACAGGCAGGGACCTTGGCAATGCGATGGTATGGATGAAAAAGCCATCCAACTTAGGCTCAACCGAGAATTGAACGCGGAACTCAGTGGTTGGAAGCCCAGTGTGCTACCACAGAGCTAGACCCTAACCCCTGCTTCTGCCTAGTAAACACTGATCTAACAGACGTGTGAAAGAAAAAATAAATAAAGAAAAATTGGCACAACTATGATGCCAAACTTTACCAGTTCCACATTTTTTGACTCCGATAATAAGTGCCTGAGGTAGCCTCCGTATCTTTTCATCACTTTGCAAAGGTGGTGGTAGGCGAAATGGTTTTCCAAACTGTGTTTGCCCAGACTTTTCATAAACCAGGCTTTGTAGAATTAATACAAGCATTACTATGACAACAGTTGAAAATAATTTCTTGAAGTCCTTCTCCATTGTTGTGGCTTGTCGAATAAATTCAAATTTGATAGGCATGAGCTAACTGTACCTTGCGAAACGGATCGGAACAAAACAGAAAGGGGGGTCACTCCAGAAAATGTCAACGAATCTTGCACTGCGTCTGTGTATGAATAGCTGCACTGAACACTTGTTACCGAGATGGCTATCGGTGGACCAACTGCAGATGTTAATATGGACATCCATGAACTTAAATAATTCACTGACTGAGGGGGGGGGGGGGGGGGGGTTGGAGGGGCCTGGTGAGGTGTTCATTGTGGATATCATTATGCAATATCACTGGCAGATCCAGCCCTGACTCTATGGGGGGGGGGGATTTAAAGCAGACATTAAGACTGCATGATAGGGGGGGGGGGGATCAGTGCCCCAATGCCCCCCTCCCTGATCCCCCAGTGTGCGCTATTATATCCAATGTTCCGTTTGGCCTATCTTTCTGAAGGCACTGCACCATGTACAAGAGCTTCATTTTTCAAGATTTTTTTTTTTTATTTCTAAACAGCATGTAGTTTTTAAGTGCAGTTAGTACATAACATAAACAAACAAAAAAAATAATCATACTTTGGGGTGTGCGCTAGACCTTAAATTCTTGTATACAGTGCAGCCTACTTCTTTTAACATGACAATTAAGTCCTTGATTTCATGTAGCTGGTGTTCGCCTCATTACTAGTTGTGCAACTGATACTGCTGCTTTTATGTGTACCATGAATTACATTAAATATTATGTCAATCATTCAATCAAGACAGTAGATCAATCAATCAATCCAGTCAGTAGATCAATCAATTAATCAATAAACCATTTAATCAATCAATGGTGACAAAGAATATTTCTAAAACGTCTCTTTCAAAAGATAGGTATGAAGTCAGCCAGTCAGATAGTCTGTGGATTAATCAACCAATCTATATGAACCTGCTGAAATGAAATTACTGGACATCATAATAATTATTATCATGTTTGTTTTTTAATTTACCATAATTAAATTATGATAAATGAGAAAAACTGCATTTACATAGTTATTATCTTATCAAGGTTATTGGTTATATTTTGAATATTTCTCAAAATTAACTTGTTAAAGCATGGAGTCTCCAGAGACTTCATGGTTAAAGACATTATATAAAGATGGCTTGTTAACAAATTGACCGAGTATCCAACTATCCATGGAGTCACTGCATGGAGAACAAGGTGGCCTTCTCCTCATGTTATAGGCCATTTATCAACATATGCTATCTTCTTAGGACTCTCCAACTATCTATTATACATAAATATCTGTTATACATATCTTCTTCTTAATGGGCCATAAAACTTAGTAAATGGACATTGTAAACCGTTGGAAGTGCCCGTCTTTTGATTTTGAAAAAACCTGGGTCACTTGTGGCATGGAGTCACTAGAGAAGGAGAAGACACTTAATAAACACTAAAAATATTTTATTATCAAAATGGGTTTTGGGGAGATTTGGCAGTGCTGTAGCTTTGAAATTCGCGCCGCAAACGAGGTTTTAACGAGGGGATTTATGGCGGGCGGCCTCCTTTCATTCGAATCAGCGCTGCGCCGGGGATCAGCCCAGTTTCAAGGGTTTTCAAACTTCCCGCTGCATCGCTTGTAACTCTCCAGTCACGGAGATGCGTCTTCGCGCAGAACAACATCCGGTTTTGACGAGACGTGCAGCACATGTGTTAGAGCTTTAAATTCTCAGTTTGAAGAACTTTTTCCTGTGGAAATACGACCAGAAATAAAGATACTGGGGACGAAGTAATATCAACAATGGATGAATCAGGTGAGTTTGATGTCTGTAAACAATTTGTCATAAGTCAAAAGCCTCCAAAATGCTCCATGTGTCGATCTCACCTGATGAAAGTGGACATCCATAGCTTTGCAATGGTGTGACCTACATTTCACTCAGACAACCTCAGACACAAAAAAAAACCTCTTCAAAGTTATCAAAATAATTCATGCACTGATATGTTATTTTGCACTGATTCATAAGCAACTTCACTTGTCAGGGTGTGTTTTGAGATATTTGGACAGCTCTGAGTCACAGTATAGTAAGATAAATTTGTTTCTTTTAAAGAGCATTGTTTACATTTTTAAAATTTTTGTCGTACACAGTCAAAAATTTAATTTGTGGCCTAGTATCATCAATAACAGAGCTGATAAGGATAACACAATAAAAAAAAATGCAGTACTCATTTTCTAAACTAGACTATAGCCAGATCATTATACATTATATTATTGTTAATTAAAAAAAGCTTCTGCCTAATTTTATTGTATTTTGCAATAATATGTATGCATTTGTTTACGGTTTACAATTAATATTCTTAATTAAAATGTACTAGATCGGGGGGGGGGGGGGGGTTTAACCCCTTAATCTGCTGCTGCACAATCTAATATTGTAACAACATTAGTCAAATGTTGTGGCACGAATGTTACAATCTGTTTGTGTTTGAAGGGACTGTGCAAATTGTATTGTTATAAGAAAAAGAAGAAAAAGTTCCAAAGTTAAAGAATTTTGCCAAACAAATATTGTGTTATAAGGTTAATACTAATAATAACTTTTTTTTATTTCAGGAGATGCTTTTCATTTACTGAGACTGAAGAAGTTATGTAGATTGTGTGGCAGCTCAGGAAAAGACTCTGATCCCCCACAAGGAAAAGAAAAATACTCCAAGATTATTGAAAGAGCATGTGAAATTGATGTCACATCTGACAGACCTGATATTCATCCTCCTGGGATCTGTTCAAGTTGCAGATTAAAGCTTCAGAAGTACAAGTATGGACTTTTCTTTCAGTCTTAATAGATACATGCACCTTATGTATTAAATACTCCTTGCATTATTCCGGAACCACAAGTTCGATAGAACATTATTGACAATATCTTGCGAGTGTTAGACATGACTACTGTAATAACAAATAATGAATGCTCTATATACTGGCATTATTTCCGTCTTTGTAAGACAACCATTAGAATTAGCCTTACCTATGTAATGTCACTAAAATATGGTCTTCTGCATTTTCAGGTCTGACAAAAAGGCAAAGAGGAATCCAAGACTGTCTATTGAATTCGCCCAGTTCCAGGAACACATATCACAACAATGTCAAGTGTGTGAGAAGCCGACCGATCTGAAGGATGTGGCTAAGATTGGACAGGATGCTGGCTATGTAATTTCACATCTACCTGAGTCAGTGAGTTTAACTAAGCTGAACAGAAATGGCACATACATTATGTGTTACGCAATTTTCACCAAGCTTGGGGTAGAAAAGCTTGTTGTTGGCTGCAGAGATGTCACCCAGCATCACTGCAAAACTTTCCATACAGCAGATGTACAGAAAGTTTTGAACATTATGTCAAGTTGGACTGTGTGTCCTGGAAATCTCGGATTTGAAGACGTAATTCAGTCAAGAAGGAAAAAATATGAAATTGTGACTGTTTTCCGTGATGCAAACAAGGACTATGCTGAAGTTGCAAGGGAAGACGGTGTTGATACTATTCGACATGTCAGTTGCATGGGATTTGTCGATTTAATGGAAGCGGATGCAGAAAGATGTACAACCTGTACACGTTATAGAAGTGTTTTGCGGAGCATACGAAGCAGAGAAGCTAAAGGAAAGCAGGTATAATTCGTGAAAATCTTTCTGTTATAGGGATAATGAACTAGTGCTCTGGATATAAGTAGTGATTTTGAACAATGAAGCTTCATGCACAACTAGTCAAGAATATTGACAATATAAGAATATTAACAAAAAGAGAAAATGAAATTTGTGGGAAATCCTTTTTACATTGTGCGATGTTCATTACCTGTTTTTGTTCTGTGTTGCAGGAAATGCATCCAGAGAGTCATGCCCGCCATGATCTGCTGGACAAGGATAAATTATGGCAGAAATTGAAGCAAGTCCAGGAAGATCGTAGGAGTTTGAAACGACAACTGAAGTCAGCTGAACAAATTCTGCAGACAGCTGTTCAAAGAGATTCAGTTGAAATTCCAAAAGATCTGCATAAAGACTTCAAACAAATAATTTTAGAAAATCGGGATAAACTTCAGGAAGGAAGTCTACAGCAGATTTTTTGGGACCAACAAGACCAATGCTTAAAACGCTCAAAGCAAGGCTATCGTTGGCATCCAGCTGTAATCCGCCTTTGTATAGCACTTCATGCTAAAAGTGCCAGTGCATACCGGAGCCTCACTGAGTCTGGTGTTTTAACGCTGCCCAGCACCAAAACTCTGAGAGACTACACTTATTTTACATCACCTCAATCAGGATTCCATCCTAAAATAATAGAACGGATAATCGAGGATTGCAAATTGGGCACCCTGGAAGATTTCCAGAAAAATGTCGTTCTGGTCTTCGACGAAATTCACATTCGTCAAGGACTTGTATACTCTGCCGAAACAGAAGAATTGTTGGGATGGATGGATATGGGGGACATAAATAATGAAATTGCACAGTTGAGCCAAGAAGGAGGGGAGCAGCCTTTGTCCACACAAATATTATGCTTTATGGTTCGAGGACTTTTCATGAATCTTAACCAGGTATTCGCCTATTTTCCTTCAACTGGTTACACCGCCCATCAAATGTACTTCACTGCCTGGAAAGCTGTTCTGTTCCTGGAGGAAGCAGGATTTCATGTGCGTGCAATGACATGTGATGGTGCGAGCGCCAATCGAAAATTCTTTCGTTTGCACAACATGGGTGAAGATGTCACTTACTATGCCCCTCACCCAACTCGAGATGGGGAAAAACTTTATTTCATCTGTGATGTTCCCCATCTGATTAAAACCACAAGGAATAATTGGGAAAATTCGGAGTGGAACAGTAACTCCAAAAATCTTGAGGTAAGCAGTAATTGATGACACAGTCTTTATAAATTGGGAAAATTAAAGTATATGCCACTTATGCTTTATATTTGTGAGAATAATTTGAATGGTAATTTCAATTTCAGTACAACAACAAGCCAATTTCCTGGAAACAGTTGAGAAAACTTGTCGAGGATTGTCATCCAGAAATGCAAAGAGGCGAGGGTTCTGCACAGAACGTGCCTATTCTTCAACCTCTGAACAAAATCAAACGTGAACATGTGGATCTCACACCATCACTTAGGATGAAAGTGAAACTTGCTACACAGGTTATAAATTTTGAGCTTTGTGAATATATTTTTTATTTTTTTGTCACTGAAGTTTTTTTTGTCAGACTTATTTTTACTTCTTGTTACAGGTTCTCAGCAAAAGTGTGAAAACAGCCTTTGCCCTAAACCCAGAACTCTGTGAAGTAACCAAGTCTACCCAGTTATTCATCAGCATGATGGACAGGTTTTTTGATTGCCTAAATGTCCGAAGGCAAGGGCAGGATGTGATAACCAGGAAGCCAGAACTAGCACCTTACAAAGACAAGCATGACTGGCGTTTACAGGTATAATTGAACAGCTTTATACTTTGTAATATGAATGCCCACTTTATAATGCAACTAGGATAGTTTTGAGGGCTAGTTTATTTATCGGAGTTAAATATTCTGTTGAGAACTACAATTATGGGAAACATAACTTTTTACTTTATTTAGATAATTTTGTTGTGTATAAAACTATGTGACCACTCTGTATTTAATAGTGGTGGTGATAACATTTGTATTATAGTTTTTCATGGTATATATTGATCATTGCAGTGGCTCATGGATGACTTTCTTGGGTTTCTTAACGATTGGGAGCAGCAAAGCAAAGCTAAACCCCACACAACCAAAAGGGAACAGACAAGATTATGCTTGAGCAAAGAAACCATGGAGGGTTTACGGATAACAGGTAGGCCAACAGTAATGTATTAATTATATAGTTCACATTAGAAATCCTTCAGGTGCTTTAAATAACCTTTACTATTTGCGGATGTTACAACTGACACAGTACTTTATTATATTTTCAGTAAAATCCTTCGTCCATGTCACGCAAGAAGTCTTGGAAGAGGAAGGTGTCCAATATGTTCTGAGTGCGAAGTTTAATCAGGATCCTCTCGAACAGTATTTTTCAAAACAGAGAAGTCTTGGAGGAGCTGTTGAGAATCCTGATGTTCGACGCTTTGGCTACAATTTTCTGACACTTATGGCCACTGGATCCTCTGCCATACGTACTACTGTACATGGCAATACCATGCCTGAAGACAAAATTGAGGTTATGTCCACACCAATGCAGAGGAGGTGATCACCTTGACTGCACAAGTGTACTACAAATTAATCAACTTTTCTTCTAAAATATCAAGTCTGTTAGGAACGGTTTTATTCAAATATATATTATATGTGGCTACATTACATACATTGATATGATACGACTATGATATGGTTTTTAAATGAACAATGTATTAAGTGTTTCTATGGAACTTTTGTGCAAATATTGCATTTTATTGAGCAAAGATATTGCTCTGTTCCAATTCTATTTTGTTAATCAAAAATATTGTACTGTCTGCATGGTTAATCTGAAATCTCAGTTCCTGAGCTTTAATATATAGAAAAACAGTCTGAAAAATTAAGAGCAGTATGTCTCCATATCATAACTAACTAAGTATATTCACATTATGTGTTATTCATAATTTTCTCATAATTTTGATTATTCTCCATGTTGAATGAAATCATGAACTAATAATCTTGAACAACTTATTGTGAAAATTAATTTTTAATGTGACACTTTTTCTACATTGACGAGTTTGATTGACATAGAATTTGACATTTTAATATAATGGTCACATATTCATGGGTACAGCAAACAGATTGTCAATAAAATGGTCAGAAAGAAAAGTTATTATATTTGTTATGAGACTTATGGTTTATTCTAAGTGATGTCTCAGACTTTTATGCTTCTTGGCCGTGTCTTTCCTTCCAATGACAAATTGATGAGCACTTGCATAGGATTTCATCCTAAGAGTGACAAAATTTCGGATCATAAGATCAAAAGTCCTGTTCTTGTCCTCTTGATTAATTTCATCAGATATCACTTTATCCCACAGGCTGATGATCCGGGGAGAGGTGAGCAACACCTCAAACATCTTTCTGTCCATGTCTTTACATGGGGTTTTCATAATTTCTTTAGCAATTTTTTCCAATCCTACTAGAAACAAGAAAAAGCTGTCAGTCACTCTGATCAAGGCACCTCTGTCAAGGGCATCGACCATTGCATGGGTGTACTCCAAAAAAGTATTTCTCTCCTCAGCATCGTCATCTTCTACCAAATTATCACACACATATGCAATGCTTTGATCCTGTTTTCTTGTTTTTCTCACTATGTAACCTGCTACATAGCGAATGACTTGCATTTCACTGTTGCTGATTTGTGAAATATTTATGTCCTCAAAGTTTGGTTCTATGATGTGAGCTGACTTCCTCTTTCTTAGAGTGATTTTTAAAAGGCTTTCCATCAGTAACCAAGCTATGAAGTTTATTTTCTGCATGTGCAAGCCACAGGCATCCGATAATTCCCTTAAGTCAGCTGCAAATTCTCGACTTGCTACGGTTCTTTGGAAAGAAGCGCACATGTTATTCAAGACGGCGTTTGTAGGTTTTTGGTTCGCATCGAAGGCAATACTGTGAATAGCAGTTACTAGGCGTTTTCCGCACTGGATATTTTGAGGTTGTTGTTTTTCAATGCTATTTAACAAAAGTCGTACTTCATCCTTTCCTTGCGAGCTGACATTCATAAAATCATCTTGGAATAATTCCATGAGCCCAGTTTTAAGCAATTCCAACCAATCTGCAAAAGAAAATGACAAAAATTAAGTTAATATTACTGTATTAAAAAGACATGCACAATATAATAAGAATAAGATGAAGTGGCACACATGTCAACAATGTTATTATAATTAACTAATCATAAACATGTCACTTTTATTCATATATATATAAATATTAAGTTGCTCAATTGCTCCATTTACCAGAAATAATTCGTGGAGTTTCAGCCCTCCCCTTATTTTCCTGAATCTGCCCCTGATTCAGCAGATTATAATACATTGGAGATTGCAGCATGATCATGGATGCTATGTTCACTATAAAGTGTACATATGGGCAATTATACCCTCTATTATGTAAAACACTTACCTTCGAGTTCTTGGTTAGCCATATTCAACATATATGACGATGTTAACAAGTATTTTCAACTTCTTCTTCTCCCACGTGTGTTGTAAACTTATGATAAACAACGCTTGGCCGAGAATTAACGAGCACACCCGATCTACAACGAATGCTGCTCGGCTACCTTCGTGTCTAAAAATAGCAGCAGCGATGATGCACGACGCTGAGTGGCCACTAGGCGGCGCCACGTGCGTTTTATGACACCCATGTGTTCTAGGCTAATTAAAAAGTCATCGCAGCACTGATTCAACCTTTGATCATACTTAGTGTCTTCTCCTTCTCTAGTGACTCCATGCTTGTGGTCACTGAGCTGTATGAAACTTTTATTACATTCATTTCATTTTCAAAGTCAAGGAAGTTTTATTGCCAAGTGACATGGCATTTGTATAGGAGTATAAAGTGTGCAAAAAAAATATGGGCCCATAGATGTTTAACTTGAGCACTGCTCATATTAAACATTTATCTTGCCCATATCAAACTTTGGCATTGATAGTTGAAATTAGTTTAGTTTAATATGGTCATTGTACTCATATTTTAATTAGGTGCCCATAAAATCCAACTTTGATTTAATATGGGAATTGTTTAGGTTATTTTCAAAGCCATGCTATTACAAAAATATTATGGATAAATATCATATGCCTTGGATTTATAGCTCATTACCTAAATGAAATCCAGCAAAAATAATTATGCATTTGACATTTTCGGTTACACAAATCTTCAGATGGAAGGTCTTTGAAAACAAGGCTATAATTTATAAAAAGTATGTCTATTCCGTTGTTATCACTTAAGCACAGTAGTTTCCTTTCTTGTGTGTTATGTGCAGCCATGCGATAATTTATTGGGCGATATATGCATTTCAAGAAGTAAATTGGTTCACATGTTAGGTTTGTAAATGGACTTAAATGTATGATAGATAGGCATCATATGCATCTATCTAAAAATAAGTAGTTTAAAATTATTATGACTCAGTGGAAATTATTCTGACTCATGAGTCCCTCCTTGACTACTTCGTGTTAACCAATACAAACAATGACTTAGAAAAGAATGCTGTTGCAATATCTAATATCTGCCGAGATTGCATATTGGGCAGAATATTGTGTCCTTTGGGCCGATAAGCAGGTCTTTGGCTGACGAGCTAGCCTTTGGGCTGGCTCGCCAAAATCCCCTATGAGTCCAGTAGAACTTTGTCAAAAAGTAGGGTAAGCGTAACATGGAGTGTGGCAGCAATGTTTTTGTTGATACTGGGTAATTTGAGGGTGCTGAATCCAAATCTGACGGGTGCCAGTTTGGCATCCTTGAGCATTTTTAGATATTCACAAATACAGTTGCCATGGTGACAAAAAATTGAATTTTCACTATTCAACAGAAAATGTGAATTTTCAACATTGCTATAACCCATAGTTACAACTAATGTTATAAAATCAATAGCCAGAGATATAGGATTGCAAATACGGAAAAGACCTTAACTTTCCCATATTGTAAAATATTTTGTTCTATATGAAAATTTTGATTAGTATTATGCTTATGACTTAATACAGGGTAATGGCCTAGGTTTCAAAGGATCAGGTCCTCAATGGAATTATGCCAAATATAGAAATGATGCCATCTTTCTGTCAATTCAATGATATGTTGCATCAAAACTTTCACCATGTAACAGAAAACCACACAAATGGCATATCATATGAAAGATTATGAAGAGTGCTTTCTGATGACACTTTGTTTTTGGTATCCATGGCAACCAAAATGTTTTTATGGCTGCCTAGTTACCAACGCATATTGCACTAAGGGAAATTATATTTACCAGAAAAGTCAAATAACTTTACCCATTTGTAATAGATTTTGATCTAAGTGAAAATTTTAAACAGTACTATGTTAATGACTTTATACAGGGTAACGGCCTAGGTGTCAAAGGTCCAGGTCCTCAATGGAAATATTTCAAATATAAAAATTATGCCATCTTTCTGTCAGTGGTAGTGCCATATTGGGTTTTTTTATGATACCTTGTTTTTGGTACCCATGGCAACCAAAATGCTGCTAAGGCTGCCTATTTACCAACTTATACTACACTGAGGGAGCTAGAAAAAAATCCGAAATAACTTGAACCATGTCGTGAAAGATTTGTCCTGATTGAAACTTAACAATACTATAATGTTGATACTCATCAATTTAATACCGCAGCCAGATTTTAAAGAATCAACTGATAGTAAGTTCACTTAAGCTTGTTAATTCTCATCAAAATAACAAGTGGTGTCAAATACTAACATCAGGTTATTTCTTAGATGAAAGCCATAAAGGTACACACATATTTTTCATCTGAGTCAGTGATGCATTTTGATAACAACTACTTTGGATGATCTTGGGTCAAAGGTGAAGGTCACAGAGTGCCCCTTCAAGTTTCCGGTATCGGTGTTAATTTTTTAATCTTCTGAAGATAAGGAGGTATCTTGGGCAGAGTCAGGTGATTTTTCTATTGAGATGTTGTCAGTTCCACAGATAGATCGATGTTCATTAGGATGCACTCATTGATAGTAGCTAAGGTAGGTGGGATGTTACTCTTAGTGATATGACTTTTTATGGCTGTTATGTCATTGAATTGATTGTTGTTGTTTTGTGCAGATCTTGTTAGGGGTTGTTTTTGTTTTGATGGTTTAATTTGAAATGCTTGATCATGGCTGCCAGAGAGATTGTAGCTATAATAATATTATATATACTTAAGACTATATTTGCACAGGCAGTGACAAATGAAGACAAACTAGCACAGCACGATTATATAGCCAGGCACGAATGTCTCTGTCAGCACCAACACAATCTATGTGATTCCACAATAATTGCTTATAATTGCTGCCCACTTACCTGCCTTCTCAAACACATTTTTGCTTAATAATTGGTATATTTTCAATATGAAAACCAAGTGCAAAATCCTTATGAACTATACTACATGATGGACTCTATATTCAATCCGAGAACATGTGTCCTGTGCAAAATGATGAGATGATGAATTCCAACATCAACAGTCTCTCTCTTTCACATAAAATTACTTAGATTTTTTCAATCGATGACACTCTTCATGACATGGCCATGACATTCAGGAGTCTCCTACAAAACGTGAACATAATATCCATATTAGATTTGCGCTTGTGTGAGATCATCAAAATATTGAGATTCTTTACTTATCAGGCAGGTGCCGAGGCTCCTCTTGGCTTATTAAACTTGTTTGCATGTCTATGCAGTTCTATATAGTAAATAATATTACTTCAGCTTTCACTTGTCGTTCTAAGTAATCCATGTATTTTAGTAAGTTATACAATGTACAATGTACGTATGTACTAAGCTTTGCAGGTGAAGCTTCATTTTTCCAAAAATCATTGGGCTTGCCGACGGCATCTGCTTAGTACGTCCCGTAAATTGCGGACCATAAATTTTAATATATTCTTATATACTTTTCACTGGCAAATCCAGCCCTGACCCTACGGGGGGGGGGGGGGGGGGCACGTCTCTATGGGGGGGAGGGGGGCAAATCATGACAGTCAGTCTTATCATTTTATAGGCCATATGTAGACATTAAGGCTGCCCCAATGCCCCCCCCCTGCATCCGCCAGTGATACAATTCTTTATTACATTCTAAACATAGATGGTGTAAATATCTGATTCAATACGTAAAAATAATTTGATTTAATTAGATAATTTTAAGAAAAATCGATGTTTTAATAATACATGTGTGTGTTGTGACAACTATAAAGATTACACCACAATGATAATGAAGGACATATGCAATTAAAGACAGTCTTTGATATAATTACTGGATTTATAGCATTTTATTATATATTAAGCCATAATTCTTCTTCCAATATTTTGGGTAATAATCCGTTTTTCACCCCCACAACACCTTATAGAAGTGAATTCTAGCAATTAGAAGTATAAACTGTAAAATGTAACTAAGAGGACCCATACTTGCAGGGCATCAGAGTGTGTCATAGTCATGCACTTAGCAAAATTGTTAGTTCAGTGCATGAACACTATGCCTGTGCAAGATTGTTCAGTTCAGTGAAAAAGCCCTAGGCCTGAGCAAAGCAGTTAGTTCAGTGAATGGGCCCCAGGGCTGAGTAGACGGAAGGTGACTAGGTGCTACAACGCAGTACTGTATCTGCAACACAATACGACCCCTAAATAGCCCAAAATCGCTACAATTGCTAACATTTGGCTAGTATAAGTAGGATCAAGTAAACAACAGAATGAGAAGGTGGAAAGGCTAGCACAGAGCTCATAGCAGAGAGATCATAGCAGAGGGATCACAGCAGATAGGAAGAAGAGTGGTCTATCATGGAGTCACTAGAGAAGGAGAAGACACTAAGTATGATCAAAGGTTGAATCAGTGCTGCGATGACTTTTTAATTAGCCTAGAACACATGGGTGTCATAAAACGCACGTGGCGCCGCCTAGTGGCCACTCAGCGTCGTGCATCATCGCTGCTGCTATTTTTAGACACGAAGGTAGCCGAGCAGCATTCGTTGTAGATCGGGTGTGCTCGTTAATTCTCGGCCAAGCGTTGTTTATCATAAGTTTACAACACACGTGGGAGAAGAAGAAGTTGAAAATACTTGTTAACATCGTCATATATGTTGAATATGGCTAACCAAGAACTCGAAGGTAAGTGTTTTACATAATAGAGGGTATAATTGCCCATATGTACACTTTATAGTGAACATAGCATCCATGATCATGCTGCAATCTCCAATGTATTATAATCTGCTGAATCAGGGGCAGATTCAGGAAAATAAGGGGAGGGCTGAAACTCCACGAATTATTTCTGGTAAATGGAGCAATTGAGCAACTTAATATTTATATATATATGAATAAAAGTGACATGTTTATGATTAGTTAATTATAATAACATTGTTGACATGTGTGCCACTTCATCTTATTCTTATTATATTGTGCATGTCTTTTTAATACAGTAATATTAACTTAATTTTTGTCATTTTCTTTTGCAGATTGGTTGGAATTGCTTAAAACTGGGCTCATGGAATTATTCCAAGATGATTTTATGAATGTCAGCTCGCAAGGAAAGGATGAAGTACGACTTTTGTTAAATAGCATTGAAAAACAACAACCTCAAAATATCCAGTGCGGAAAACGCCTAGTAACTGCTATTCACAGTATTGCCTTCGATGCGAACCAAAAACCTACAAACGCCGTCTTGAATAACATGTGCGCTTCTTTCCAAAGAACCGTAGCAAGTCGAGAATTTGCAGCTGACTTAAGGGAATTATCGGATGCCTGTGGCTTGCACATGCAGAAAATAAACTTCATAGCTTGGTTACTGATGGAAAGCCTTTTAAAAATCACTCTAAGAAAGAGGAAGTCAGCTCACATCATAGAACCAAACTTTGAGGACATAAATATTTCACAAATCAGCAACAGTGAAATGCAAGTCATTCGCTATGTAGCAGGTTACATAGTGAGAAAAACAAGAAAACAGGATCAAAGCATTGCATATGTGTGTGATAATTTGGTAGAAGATGACGATGCTGAGGAGAGAAATACTTTTTTGGAGTACACCCATGCAATGGTCGATGCCCTTGACAGAGGTGCCTTGATCAGAGTGACTGACAGCTTTTTCTTGTTTCTAGTAGGATTGGAAAAAATTGCTAAAGAAATTATGAAAACCCCATGTAAAGACATGGACAGAAAGATGTTTGAGGTGTTGCTCACCTCTCCCCGGATCATCAGCCTGTGGGATAAAGTGATATCTGATGAAATTAATCAAGAGGACAAGAACAGGACTTTTGATCTTATGATCCGAAATTTTGTCACTCTTAGGATGAAATCCTATGCAAGTGCTCATCAATTTGTCATTGGAAGGAAAGACACGGCCAAGAAGCATAAAAGTCTGAGACATCACTTAGAATAAACCATAAGTCTCATAACAAATATAATAACTTTTCTTTCTGACCATTTTATTGACAATCTGTTTGCTGTACCCATGAATATGTGACCATTATATTAAAATGTCAAATTCTATGTCAATCAAACTCGTCAATGTAGAAAAAGTGTCACATTAAAAATTAATTTTCACAATAAGTTGTTCAAGATTATTAGTTCATGATTTCATTCAACATGGAGAATAATCAAAATTATGAGAAAATTATGAATAACACATAATGTGAATATACTTAGTTAGTTATGATATGGAGACATACTGCTCTTAATTTTTCAGACTGTTTTTCTATATATTAAAGCTCAGGAACTGAGATTTCAGATTAACCATGCAGACAGTACAATATTTTTGATTAACAAAATAGAATTGGAACAGAGCAATATCTTTGCTCAATAAAATGCAATATTTGCACAAAAGTTCCATAGAAACACTTAATACATTGTTCATTTAAAAACCATATCATAGTCGTATCATATCAATGTATGTAATGTAGCCACATATAATATATATTTGAATAAAACCGTTCCTAACAGACTTGATATTTTAGAAGAAAAGTTGATTAATTTGTAGTACACTTGTGCAGTCAAGGTGATCACCTCCTCTGCATTGGTGTGGACATAACCTCAATTTTGTCTTCAGGCATGGTATTGCCATGTACAGTAGTACGTATGGCAGAGGATCCAGTGGCCATAAGTGTCAGAAAATTGTAGCCAAAGCGTCGAACATCAGGATTCTCAACAGCTCCTCCAAGACTTCTCTGTTTTGAAAAATACTGTTCGAGAGGATCCTGATTAAACTTCGCACTCAGAACATATTGGACACCTTCCTCTTCCAAGACTTCTTGCGTGACATGGACGAAGGATTTTACTGAAAATATAATAAAGTACTGTGTCAGTTGTAACATCCGCAAATAGTAAAGGTTATTTAAAGCACCTGAAGGATTTCTAATGTGAACTATATAATTAATACATTACTGTTGGCCTACCTGTTATCCGTAAACCCTCCATGGTTTCTTTGCTCAAGCATAATCTTGTCTGTTCCCTTTTGGTTGTGTGGGGTTTAGCTTTGCTTTGCTGCTCCCAATCGTTAAGAAACCCAAGAAAGTCATCCATGAGCCACTGCAATGATCAATATATACCATGAAAAACTATAATACAAATGTTATCACCACCACTATTAAATACAGAGTGGTCACATAGTTTTATACACAACAAAATTATCTAAATAAAGTAAAAAGTTATGTTTCCCATAATTGTAGTTCTCAACAGAATATTTAACTCCGATAAATAAACTAGCCCTCAAAACTATCCTAGTTGCATTATAAAGTGGGCATTCATATTACAAAGTATAAAGCTGTTCAATTATACCTGTAAACGCCAGTCATGCTTGTCTTTGTAAGGTGCTAGTTCTGGCTTCCTGGTTATCACATCCTGCCCTTGCCTTCGGACATTTAGGCAATCAAAAAACCTGTCCATCATGCTGATGAATAACTGGGTAGACTTGGTTACTTCACAGAGTTCTGGGTTTAGGGCAAAGGCTGTTTTCACACTTTTGCTGAGAACCTGTAACAAGAAGTAAAAATAAGTCTGACAAAAAAAACTTCAGTGACAAAAAAATAAAAAATATATTCACAAAGCTCAAAATTTATAACCTGTGTAGCAAGTTTCACTTTCATCCTAAGTGATGGTGTGAGATCCACATGTTCACGTTTGATTTTGTTCAGAGGTTGAAGAATAGGCACGTTCTGTGCAGAACCCTCGCCTCTTTGCATTTCTGGATGACAATCCTCGACAAGTTTTCTCAACTGTTTCCAGGAAATTGGCTTGTTGTTGTACTGAAATTGAAATTACCATTCAAATTATTCTCACAAATATAAAGCATAAGTGGCATATACTTTAATTTTCCCAATTTATAAAGACTGTGTCATCAATTACTGCTTACCTCAAGATTTTTGGAGTTACTGTTCCACTCCGAATTTTCCCAATTATTCCTTGTGGTTTTAATCAGATGGGGAACATCACAGATGAAATAAAGTTTTTCCCCATCTCGAGTTGGGTGAGGGGCATAGTAAGTGACATCTTCACCCATGTTGTGCAAACGAAAGAATTTTCGATTGGCGCTCGCACCATCACATGTCATTGCACGCACATGAAATCCTGCTTCCTCCAGGAACAGAACAGCTTTCCAGGCAGTGAAGTACATTTGATGGGCGGTGTAACCAGTTGAAGGAAAATAGGCGAATACCTGGTTAAGATTCATGAAAAGTCCTCGAACCATAAAGCATAATATTTGTGTGGACAAAGGCTGCTCCCCTCCTTCTTGGCTCAACTGTGCAATTTCATTATTTATGTCCCCCATATCCATCCATCCCAACAATTCTTCTGTTTCGGCAGAGTATACAAGTCCTTGACGAATGTGAATTTCGTCGAAGACCAGAACGACATTTTTCTGGAAATCTTCCAGGGTGCCCAATTTGCAATCCTCGATTATCCGTTCTATTATTTTAGGATGGAATCCTGATTGAGGTGATGTAAAATAAGTGTAGTCTCTCAGAGTTTTGGTGCTGGGCAGCGTTAAAACACCAGACTCAGTGAGGCTCCGGTATGCACTGGCACTTTTAGCATGAAGTGCTATACAAAGGCGGATTACAGCTGGATGCCAACGATAGCCTTGCTTTGAGCGTTTTAAGCATTGGTCTTGTTGGTCCCAAAAAATCTGCTGTAGACTTCCTTCCTGAAGTTTATCCCGATTTTCTAAAATTATTTGTTTGAAGTCTTTATGCAGATCTTTTGGAATTTCAACTGAATCTCTTTGAACAGCTGTCTGCAGAATTTGTTCAGCTGACTTCAGTTGTCGTTTCAAACTCCTACGATCTTCCTGGACTTGCTTCAATTTCTGCCATAATTTATCCTTGTCCAGCAGATCATGGCGGGCATGACTCTCTGGATGCATTTCCTGCAACACAGAACAAAAACAGGTAATGAACATCGCACAATGTAAAAAGGATTTCCCACAAATTTCATTTTCTCTTTTTGTTAATATTCTTATATTGTCAATATTCTTGACTAGTTGTGCATGAAGCTTCATTGTTCAAAATCACTACTTATATCCAGAGCACTAGTTCATTATCCCTATAACAGAAAGATTTTCACGAATTATACCTGCTTTCCTTTAGCTTCTCTGCTTCGTATGCTCCGCAAAACACTTCTATAACGTGTACAGGTTGTACATCTTTCTGCATCCGCTTCCATTAAATCGACAAATCCCATGCAACTGACATGTCGAATAGTATCAACACCGTCTTCCCTTGCAACTTCAGCATAGTCCTTGTTTGCATCACGGAAAACAGTCACAATTTCATATTTTTTCCTTCTTGACTGAATTACGTCTTCAAATCCGAGATTTCCAGGACACACAGTCCAACTTGACATAATGTTCAAAACTTTCTGTACATCTGCTGTATGGAAAGTTTTGCAGTGATGCTGGGTGACATCTCTGCAGCCAACAACAAGCTTTTCTACCCCAAGCTTGGTGAAAATTGCGTAACACATAATGTATGTGCCATTTCTGTTCAGCTTAGTTAAACTCACTGACTCAGGTAGATGTGAAATTACATAGCCAGCATCCTGTCCAATCTTAGCCACATCCTTCAGATCGGTCGGCTTCTCACACACTTGACATTGTTGTGATATGTGTTCCTGGAACTGGGCGAATTCAATAGACAGTCTTGGATTCCTCTTTGCCTTTTTGTCAGACCTGAAAATGCAGAAGACCATATTTTAGTGACATTACATAGGTAAGGCTAATTCTAATGGTTGTCTTACAAAGACGGAAATAATGCCAGTATATAGAGCATTCATTATTTGTTATTACAGTAGTCATGTCTAACACTCGCAAGATATTGTCAATAATGTTCTATCGAACTTGTGGTTCCGGAATAATGCAAGGAGTATTTAATACATAAGGTGCATGTATCTATTAAGACTGAAAGAAAAGTCCATACTTGTACTTCTGAAGCTTTAATCTGCAACTTGAACAGATCCCAGGAGGATGAATATCAGGTCTGTCAGATGTGACATCAATTTCACATGCTCTTTCAATAATCTTGGAGTATTTTTCTTTTCCTTGTGGGGGATCAGAGTCTTTTCCTGAGCTGCCACACAATCTACATAACTTCTTCAGTCTCAGTAAATGAAAAGCATCTCCTGAAATAAAAAAAAGTTATTATTAGTATTAACCTTATAACACAATATTTGTTTGGCAAAATTCTTTAACTTTGGAACTTTTTCTTCTTTTTCTTATAACAATACAATTTGCACAGTCCCTTCAAACACAAACAGATTGTAACATTCGTGCCACAACATTTGACTAATGTTGTTACAATATTAGATTGTGCAGCAGCAGATTAAGGGGTTAAACCCCCCCCCCCCCCGATCTAGTACATTTTAATTAAGAATATTAATTGTAAACCGTAAACAAATGCATACATATTATTGCAAAATACAATAAAATTAGGCAGAAGCTTTTTTTAATTAACAATAATATAATGTATAATGATCTGGCTATAGTCTAGTTTAGAAAATGAGTACTGCATTTTTTTTTATTGTGTTATCCTTATCAGCTCTGTTATTGATGATACTAGGCCACAAATTAAATTTTTGACTGTGTACGACAAAAATTTTAAAAATGTAAACAATGCTCTTTAAAAGAAACAAATTTATCTTACTATACTGTGACTCAGAGCTGTCCAAATATCTCAAAACACACCCTGACAAGTGAAGTTGCTTATGAATCAGTGCAAAATAACATATCAGTGCATGAATTATTTTGATAACTTTGAAGAGGTTTTTTTTTGTGTCTGAGGTTGTCTGAGTGAAATGTAGGTCACACCATTGCAAAGCTATGGATGTCCACTTTCATCAGGTGAGATCGACACATGGAGCATTTTGGAGGCTTTTGACTTATGACAAATTGTTTACAGACATCAAACTCACCTGATTCATCCATTGTTGATATTACTTCGTCCCCAGTATCTTTATTTCTGGTCGTATTTCCACAGGAAAAAGTTCTTCAAACTGAGAATTTAAAGCTCTAACACATGTGCTGCACGTCTCGTCAAAACCGGATGTTGTTCTGCGCGAAGACGCATCTCCGTGACTGGAGAGTTACAAGCGATGCAGCGGGAAGTTTGAAAACCCTTGAAACTGGGCTGATCCCCGGCGCAGCGCTGATTCGAATGAAAGGAGGCCGCCCGCCATAAATCCCCTCGTTAAAACCTCGTTTGCGGCGCGAATTTCAAAGCTACAGCACTGCCAAATCTCCCCAAAACCCATTTTGATAATAAAATATTTTTAGTGTTTATTAAGTGTCTTCTCCTTCTCTAGTGACTCCATGGGTCTATGATGTATGTATGATGATGCTGATGTGAAGAAAGACTCAAACTGGTTCTGGTGTTGCCTTATTTCATGAGACTGTAAGGGACACAGCCTGACTTCCGGCGGTCAACAGGTCCACCCGGACCTCATCACGGAAGCAACAACTCCTTATTCTATGAAGTGTGATCAGCTAACGCAGAAAACCCAGCTACGTTACAAGAGGCCCAGCAACCTATGTATATTGTAAATGGAGGGAAATCCAATGTATATAATGTAAATAATTGTAAATAAACTCAGTCACAAACTATGCAGAAGAAAATGGATTTGGAATAGAGGAAGACCACCTACTTCCAGAACAACTAAAGCTAAAATTACTACAATAGAAGATAAAACCTACAGTAATATTTATATTTATTTAATTTCTTTGAGATATATATGGCTGTTTTGCTATTAATAATAAAAGTTATTAAATTACTGATTGAAAGTTTTATTTTTTACTAGTGCTGATTGCAACACAAAGGAGCTTACAAATACACAAATCGAAATTATACACATATGGTGGGCAAAAACAATGTCCTGTGATATAAACCTCGAGATTAAACCCATATAAATATATGCAAATCTGATCTGGTACAATTCAAATTTGTTATTATTATTATTATCATCATTATTTGCAAATACTCCCATCTTATTTCACAGTGTGATTTTTAATATGCTTGCTGGGTATTCATTAAAACTCATATTACTACATGGATTGTTTGTACTCATGTATGCCTACATTTATTCAATAACAATAAAACAGGTACACAATAAAAATGTACATATTGTGCAATAAAATCCAAATATTGCAATAGTTATAATAAACACCACCATTTTTCATCTATACATTTTACAATTAAATGAGAAATTCATTGCAATGTCTTCAATTAATTTTGTAATTAATGGAAAATATTGCAATGATTCTATTGACTGAATTTAGGCATTTCATACACCATTGAAATCATACAAATCACTATTCTGGGTTGAAATCCGCCGTTCCGCAACTGGTAACATGCTGTTTAAGGCCAGTATTGCTGGACCTCTCATGGGACAGATAAGAACTAAAAATATTTGGAGAGCCGATTTTGGATAATTTGTTAGGATCTATTTCTAATTTGTCGCTCAGACACCTATTTTTGAGGAAATTTTGACTATTTGGATAGCA
Source organism: Alitta virens (assembly GCA_932294295.1). NCBI lineage: Eukaryota > Metazoa > Annelida > Polychaeta > Phyllodocida > Nereididae > Alitta > Alitta virens. Next base: position 31,068,451 of record OW028582.1, read on the forward strand.
TGCAGCCTTTCGGTAGTAGTAAGTGCCAAGCAAGGAATCAGATGAAAATTTTATTACTCTTGCTCATCCTTATATAAATGTAGAAAATGTGAATATATTATTTACGGGAATTGCTCAGGAGTCAGTCTGCGTTCTACATATGTTCTACATATGTTCTGCGTACATTCTACGTACTTTCTATGTACGTTCTACTATGTTTTCCGTGGCCATTTGCGGCCACTAATGCTAACTCATGGGTTCGCAAGAGAGGCTGGCCGTCCGTGCGCCATCCACTCGTGTCCACTCATAGAACGCTCATGAAACGCTCGGCGGACCTCCGTGGCCCGTCCGCCTGTCATAATCCATGCCCAACTGTAGCCCATCCGTAGCCCTCTCGTCATGCTTGGCAACAGATGTTTGAGTGGTCGATGGACGTTTGCTGAGCGGTTGACAGATGTCCTCGAATGCCGAAAGAATTTATACGTGATTAACAGAGCCACAAGTGAGCAAGCATAGCCCATTTTTTACGTCCGTGGTCAATCGTAGGTCTTATCCGTGACAGTGTGAACGCCCCTTTAGTGTCACACAAGGTGTCTTAGTGTCACACAATGTGTCTTAGTGTCACACATTGTGTCTTAGTGTCACACATTGTGTCTTGGTGTTACACATTGTGTCTTAGTGTCACACATTGTCAAAATGTGTGTCCTAAGTGTTCGACATTGCTTCTTAGTGTCACTGTTACACATTACATCTTGGTATTACACATTTTGTCTTAGTGCTACACATTGAGTCTTTGATTACAGATTACAACGTTGCTGAATTTAGTATTACAATTGTGTCTTAGTGTTAGTGTTCACATTGTCTCAGCATCACACATTGTGTCTTAGTTTTACACATTGTGTTAGTGTCACAATTTGTGTCTTCAGTGTTCGACATTGCATCTTAGGCGTTACACATTGTGTCTTAATGTTACACATTAAAAGTGGAACCAAATGGTGTTTCTGTTGCTATACTAGAAAACATGGAAATACAATGCTGTTGTTAGATGTTTTTTATTTATGCAATAACACCAACAGTCTACACATTAGTTTTCCATTTTCGAAAAAAAATTATATATAGATATATATAAAAGCTTAATATAATTGCTTCGCCGTACTTATGTTTTCAATTGTTTTGAATAAGTATTAATCTAATGTTAAAACCTATCACCAGTATAGTTTAAAAATAAATCATATATATGATAAACCAAAAAGGGAGAATATCGCAATTTATATAAATGCTCCTTTGGTAGTTATAAAAATCACATAAGTGTATATGAATATCATCTAAGCAAAATTTGCACCTCCAACCATTCTACTTTTAATTACAACAGTAATGTGTAGTGTAAGATTATAACCACATCTTGTAAGAAAAATAGCAACACATGCATCTCAATTATAAATTTTCTATTCCATAATATGAGCAAACTAAAATGCTCCGTGAGTTATTAGAACAATAAATTGACAACATCACTTGATGAAAACACAACATTAGCATCTCAAAACAACATTACACAATCACTAAATAGCCATATATTATGAAAAAAGAAGTCATTAACATATCAAAATGGTATCATGCAAGAACAACATTTTAGAGTCACTTTGTAGTAACAATACAAGCAAATGAATATAATTCAAAATTATCATTTATACAACTTATATTTGCAGAAGCGTCAGCAATATGTTTTAAATCACACAAACTACATCGTGAAGTCAGTTGACAACATTACGTAATTTTCAAACAAAAATCTATACGGGTATGTGTAATGACATACAGGGCCAAAAATATGTGATGGAAAAAGCAGGTAACTTATCAGAAATCAAAGTCAGCTTACAACAACAACAAGGGTTCATCCAATAATTCTGTATTGTTAATCATGCATCTAACAGAAACACAGACATACACTTTTATGATCATACATAAACAATCAAGGGTGTGCCCTTTAAGATATTTACATCGCTAACAAGGAGGCAACCATATCTTCATAATTATTTCACATCAATAAGTCTAATGTCTGTGACAAAACAGTGCACAATTAACTAAAATAACAGATGACATGGGGTGAGATGAGTTGAAAGACAGAACCACCAGTATGATTCACAGCATGTATTAGGGTTAAGTTTTGACCAATTGCATGTATGACAGTTTTCAGACGTAAAAACACTCTCTAGTATGTATCCTTATTAATACACTTGTACTTCTAGGTATATTGAAGTCATATAAAATGGTATATATATGTGTTGTAATACACAGTCAAACATTTTATTGCACAATGGCACAGGGTTTTTTCAGCGATAGGATCAGGGGGGCGTATGATATGGATTCCTCTCAGATATTCACTCCTCTCAGACATAGGAGAACTCTTACTGAACGTTTCACTAAACTTCTCCTAAAGTATTTCCTCCTAAGTTTTCAAGATTCCTCTTAAGTTTTTAAAAGCTTAACCGGTAATTACCAATTTCTCTCAAACAAACTTGATCTAACATCATCCTAGGCTTGAAAACTCGCCTTCTTCTTATTCTCTGCACATCCATGTTGACATAGGAAAACACTTAGGAGTGGATGGGGGCACTCTTAGGATTTGAGAGAATAATTAAGAGAAATCTTAGGAGAAAAAGTTAGTGAAACGCGAGTTAGGAGAACTCGCACTTTCCAACATTTCTAAGAGGAATTCTTGTGTTTAAGAGCAAAAACGCTCCTAAACCACGTTAGTGAAACGCCCCCCAGTTCTATAAGTACATTGTATAAAATCCTAAGCACCAAAAAATAAGAGAACTACTACAGACAGTGACTTAAAATGTGCATGCAGGCACTTTCATCAAAAATCCACGAAAAGCATCCTAAATCGTAACTATGTTGCCATAGCACCTGTTAACATAAGCAAACAACTTTTTGAAAACAAGATTTTAGAAAGGCATAAAATCATAGTGCCTTAAAAATCGTATTTTTTTGGAAAGTTGGGAAACCAGTTTTCGATTACAAAGAATAAATGCCATAGGTTTATGTATAACCAATTAATCATTCTCAGTAAAAGTTTCGTGCTGTGACTCAGCTGCAGATTTTGTTGAACAAGTTTTTGCATATAGACTGTTATTAAGGTTTCTTTCTCTTGTAATCAACCACATACACATCCAATAAATCTCGACCTTCCTTTTGGCTTTCAGATTGTCTCCTTAACTGCTTTGGTTTGAATCTTAGATACTTTAGCCATTTGTACGTTGGTCGCTCTGCTTGAAGTGCCATTTGCAGTTTAAACCTATACCACAGCGCAACTTTGTTATCTTTAACTTCACAAAAAGTTTCATTCATTGAAGCCAGCAAAGTGTTCAGTAACAAGACTGTAGCCACCACCAAAAATGAAAGCATAACTAATCGAGCATGTGTTGGATACTTCATCTGATCCATCAGTTTATTGATATCAGTCAGTGCCAACATTTGTCTGAAGAGAGTGTTCATGAGACTTCCAAAGGGAAATAAGTCACCATTTTCTGTGCTGGTTGGGTCATGAAGGACCAAAAAAGCAGAGCCAAACCCAATCAAAATAAACAAAAGTGCAACCAGAAAGTAAACAATGTTACTCAACAACATCTTGTTCATCATGAGCATGAAAATAAAGATTCTTTCAAAGAACACTGTGTAGCAGATGCAATAATACCATCCTAAAATCAAGGAGACGCTTGCTACAGTTGCTTCATACTCACTCCCTACTAAACGTAATATACACCAAATAAAAATGAAGGAATCTTGCAAAAAGTGGACTGCTTTGAATGAACTCATCCTGAGCAATAGCTTTAATGGTATGTTGAAAATCCTTCTATGCTTCACAGTGAGATAATCTGTTGCTGTTGATTGATTTAGAGGTTTCAATTCAGTAGTTTGGCCTTGCTCAGCATCTTTTGACACGGATTGTGTACTTTCAGTTGCAGACTGTTTCTGTCTTGCACAAAGTGGTGAGAGGAAAACTGCAACATCCACTATTGCTAGTATCATCCAGATGAAAGACATTCCAACCAATAAGGAACATATAACTATGACCCAGAATTCTTCTCCAGATACTGACAATGCGGGACGTCCAAGGATGTGGGGGCTCATTGTTGCTAGTGAGAACAGAATAATGTATGCCAGATGAAAAATGCCGCCAAAAACATGTAACACCCAATATTCCTTCCACATTTCTTGCACCATTGTCTGGATGGGTTCTTGTTTGTATTGAGAGAGTAGTTTTGGGTCAGTATTGAAAGCGAGCATCTCTAGTCCTGATATTTTCCAATGTGTTTGTTTTCTCGTCAAGTGTGTCACATCAAAAATCAGGTGATGAAATGGCTTGTAATTCTGTTGAGGCATTTTATAGACCCATTTTGTTTCAAGCAGGGCTTGTACCATGTCAGATGCTCCAATTTTCAAACTGAGAAACAGAGGTGTAAGGCCTTCATAATTTGTGGCTGACATGAAATTCTTGATTTGTTCGTATGCCTTCTTTTTGTTGTCATGCCTTTTCAAAATTAGGTCCAACCAAGTGTTCAAGAGAGTTTTGGTGTCCTCAGGGCTATTTAATGAATGTCTTGCCAAGGAGTGCATTATAATATCTCCATTACTTTGCTCTGCTTTGTACCAGTAGTCAGCTCCTGCATCCAGAAGGATTTCAGCAATTTCTAGATTTTCACATAACAGTGCAAGAGTAAGTGGGACATGAGAAACAATCCATTCTTTTTTAAAGAGTGTACCATAGTATTCAGCATGAAGAAATTCACTTTTTTGTGTCTCGAGTCCCTTTTCTGAAAGGTGCTTCATCATTACTTTTACTTGGTCTGGCATGTTATTTGTGATAGCTATGTGCAAAGCATTAATACCGCGATCTACATCAAAGGTATATGGCTGTAATATTAGTTTATGTCCAAATTCATCCATGATGAGATTTGCTACTTCCCCATGTCTCCCTAACAAAGCATGATGAAGTCCAGTTGCAGAATGATGCCTATCAGTGGTTAATTTACAAACATCTATCTTGTTTCTCCTGACATGAGGGATGAATGTGTCCTCCAAATATCCATAACATCCTTTTTTACAAGCCGTTAAAAAATTGTATGTTGCATCGTCATCATCTTTATCCTCAATTTCCTCAGATTTGCTGTGACGACACTGCATACAGCAGCCAATTTTAGAGCAATGCAGTGACATTATTACCAGATGGGGTTTTTTTATGATACAGACGGGTTAGTTGTTATTTAGACTTATGTGGGTAAGTTGCGCGTCTGGTGCCTGCAGCTTCGACATCACAATTTCAAAGACTTTAATAACTTACAGAGTCTTTTGGGTTTTGCACCTCATTTTATTGTGTCTGTGGATCTTGCTTTTAGTTGAAGTTCAAAGATCATCTGATGATCCATAGATTTTTTTGAATACCGGTCATATATTATGTATATGGCTGCCTTTGGATTTGAAATTCGTTGGTCATGATGTTAAGACCAGTCGGTTTTCCTGGCTTAGTATCCTGAAAACAATTCACACAAGTAAGATTAATATCAATATTTTATATTTATACGTGATACTGAAAGTATCTAAAAAGACACACAACTGGCAATAAATACATCCATACAGGTTGATACACAGACATATGAGAAATGTTGAAGTCAAGCAAGTAATTAAATGCATTTAAGACATCTGTCATTATCAGATTATAATATATTTAATCTATTATTTTTTGAGAATTTGACATGATCCAATATGGTTGAACAACTTGTCACATCTCCAATTTCCTCCTATTTTCTAAATTTGTTTAACTATAATTTATTATACTAGGTGAGTATGGGTTTAAGAATACGTAAATATATGTTTTCCAAATAAGATAATAGGAGGAAATTGCAGATGTTACAAGTGGTTCAACCCAACTGGATCTCGTCAAATTCTATAAAAAATAATAGATTAAATAATCTGAAAATGAAAGATGCTACAAATATGCATTTAATTACTTACTTGACGTCAACTTCTCTCAAGATTTGTTTGGGGTTTTTGTGCCAAATCATTACACAAATTAATTGTTTGACTATTCAGTAACATGATTTACCTTATGAATCTGGTTTTTTTTTCTCCTGATTACTCTGATTACTCTTGGTTTGTGCCTTTGGTTTTTTATCCGAATCATTCATCTTATCTGAATCATTCATCGGACGTGGCACAAATTTATCTGGATACTGTATTTGATCCATTGTCAAACTAAAATTCCTTGTCTTTGCAGATGTGTCACTCATTGTAATCTCCTAAAAGTAAAAACACACAAGCATTACTGTTAATACCAGATTGAGTACCGGATCAATAAATGCACTCTTATGACTGATTCTAGTACTATGGCATGTTCTGAGCAGGAATAAGTGTCAAGATGTCCTAGTTTTTTTAACTCAAATTAAGCAATCACATTCTTAGTCCTTCTGTTTTGTATTAGAATAAAAAAAGAATAACATAAGAATAACTGTATGCATTTGAGCAGCTTTAATAAGTATGGCAGATATTGGGATATGCAGGAAACAGCACATTTTTTTGACAATTTATTTCCGGATTTCCATTTTTTTTAAGGTTTTTGAAAGAGTACCAATTTTTCATATTTTCTGCTTATAACCATTTTTCTTTTTTCTAAATATTGTTAAGCACAGCCAAGATATGCCAATGTGACTAGCAAAAGGCACAACTAGGCTATATAGAGTAATAACATATATGCAATTTTGTTAGGGTAAGTGCATTAGTGCTCGAGTTCTGCTCTCAAAAACACAATTTATTAGAATTTTTTTCAGATTTTCTACCAGTATAAAAAAAGCATGAAAAGGATGTCAAAATGAAGTTTGATAAGTGAGAATACTGTAATTCAGATATGTTATAAACAAATTTCACTCATTTACAGCAAATAGTGTCTTTAGTATGGAGGCTTGAAAAAGTAAGAACTTTCCTTTTTTTCCCCTAGTCTTATTCACAATAATAAAAAAAATATATAAAAAAAATTCAAATTCAAATGTAGGTGCAGTAATGTCAGAGTTCTGCTCCGGAAAAATAATAATTTTTTGTCTAATTTTGCCAAATGTTGTAAAACATAGCCAACATATGTCAGTGTGACTATTAAAAGGCGCCACTAGGCCATAAAGAGTATTACTGTACACCATTTTGTTCGGGTAAGTGCATTAATCTAAAGCCCTGTTCACACAATAACAAGTAAGACAGACGAGTGACCACGGACGTCCTTGATGGACTATACATGCTCACTCGAGCCTCTGTTAATCACGCATAAATTCTTTCGACTTGCGTCCATGAGGCATTCATAGATCACTCGGCGAGTGGTCCACGAGTGAAGGAGGAGAGGGCTATAGATGGCCACAGGTGGCCACAGATTGGCACGGTGCCAGTATGTACAGTTGATGGAAGAATGCCTCTCGAGTGTTTCATGAGCTGTACAAGAGTGAACACGAGTGGATGGCTAGCATACACTAATGTCATATAGTGACGCTTGTGTGGCATTGCAGAATGTGAGTGCTTGCTGAAACAGTTGTTTTCAAGATTATTCTGAAATTTGTTTCTTCTAATTAACACTTATGAGTGAGTTCATTACATCCTCCTGATTTTGTTAAGTCTCTAACAAAATCTAGAGATGTTTGGCTTCTAAATTGTATGTAATTCCTATACAACTCCCTAGGTGGAGTAATTCAGTATTTTGGTAGAACAGTTCCCGGAACACACATTAGGGTTCTGGATTATAAAGGAACTGCAGCAGAAAGTGCAGTAGTCTGTAGGCCAGAAGCAGCGCTAGCTATCTCAGGTCATGATATGTGAAATTCACTGTAGGAATAAGCTGAGACTCCTGATCTCAGACTGAATTGTCATTTTGGATGCATGGATATCTAGCCAGATATTAATGCTGGTTATTAGCCAATGAACTTTATCTTATGAGATAACAACATCATTCTGTATGGACTAATTTAGTCTTGAATCACTCAAGCAGTACCAAGCATTGACTCATCGAAATGGATATTTTGACAATACATCAATGAATCTTACTTATTGACTTTGTTTAATTTATTCATGAACTAATGAACCGGATTCCTATGGAACAATGGTATTGTTCAGCTGTCTCTTGGGTATTAGAGCCTGAGAGGCGCAAGATCCTCAAAATTAGTAATGATGAGATGACGATTTAGGCGAACCCCATCACTCTACCACACTAATGGACAGCCTCGATCCCCTGTTTGCTCACGAGTGCTCACGAACAAAGCATATAATTAAAAAATTTTCGTCATCCACGCTTACTCGCCATTCCCACTCGTGACAGTGACAAAAATGTATGTCATATATGGTTGATTCCACAGAAGCGTATCACGTACCCCCCTGTACCTCAACTTTCTAATGTGATTATAACATGCAAATGGTTGTAATAATATGAATGTGCTATGAGGATGGGCAGACCAATGTTAAGATATAAGTACACACAAGACATTTTTGCAGGAGTCTGTCATTACTGATATTTTTGCTATTTTAACTGTAAAAGTCAGCAAAAAGGGCATATACCACACCTCATTTTATATATCTCGTAACCCTGCTCAATTAATGTAAGTTAAAAATCATTTATGATATTCACATAGATATAATCAAGAGAAGTTTAATTTTCAACTGGTGAAGAAAATTTTGAAATATTTGCAGTTCCTGTACCATAACCCAAGTTTGTCCACACAATCAATCTCACTACTGTTACCATGGTTACATATGCCACTACATGAAAAACAAAAATTGTTAGGTTTGTGCACTTTTCAAGATGATAAGGGGGACTTCAGGATGTCTGCCTATCTTACACATTTCGAAAATAGTTTTTCAATATTAAAAGAAAATAATTTGTATTTGCAGGGGTGACTCTTGCACGTCAATCCGGTTACCAAGTTTATATGAAGCTATTTATCACAGGAAATAGTTTATCTTGTTTTATGTGTGTACATAATGCTTGCAATCTGTCATGCATAACATGTTTATGGTCTATGTCCCGGCAAAATATGACCCAAACACAGGTTTACATTTATTTTGAATCCTACTGATGTCACACATCAAGCAAGCTAAAACAGGCCAGGCTCAACTGTTTTTAACCCTCAGCAAACAAAGTTCGAAGAGGGTTATTTTTATCATCAATGTCAGTCTGATGGGCTGACAGGCGTGAAACACTAGTTTCCGGAGAAGAACTATTACACTAATGCACTCACCCTAACAAAATTTTGTACCGTAATACTCTATATATGGCCTACTGGTGCCTTTATTTGTCATATTGACATATGTCAGCTGTGTTTTACAAAATTTGGAAAAAATAAAAAATAAAATTTGCAGAGCAGAACTCATCATCAATTTCCGTCCGATGGATGGGCGGACAGGCAGACAGGCGGACGGACGGGCGGGCGGGCGGGCGGACGGAGGGGAGGGCGGGCATGTCACTTTTGTTTCCAGAGCAGTACTCTAACACTAATGCACTTATCCTAATGAAATTTCGCACAGTAATACACTATATGGCCTAGTGGTGCCTTCTGATAGTCACATTGACATAATTATGTTGGCTATGTTTTACAAAATTTGAATGGAATGACAGCCATAAAAGGTTGAGGAATATTTAAGTGCATAAAATTATAATCATAATATATATTTTAAGAATTAGGTGAGTAATAATCTATATTACCGTATAACCCTTGTAATATTTACAACTTGTAGCAAACAAATTTAACCTAGTAGGTAACTCAGTCAGTCTTTCCTGAAGCAAGGATATGTTGAGACCAACAGTTTAATAATAAGCCTTGGAGTGTATTGCTATTAATTTGTAACAATTTTGAAGTTCAATGGATACAGATTTCCAAACTTGTTAGAGAAAATAAGATGGGTTTTTAGTTTTTGTTAATTGAAGAAACAAATTATGTTGACTGTCCATTTCAAACTGTCAATCATACATGTGAACAATCTGAAGTACAGTTTTCTTTTTAATTCTTCTCTTTTAGTGAAAAGCAAAAAATTACTATCCACACTAATGTAAGAGTTAAATGACTAAACACCTAAAAATGAGCCATTTTTTAGACTTTACTCAGACTTTGTTTATTTGTCTTATATAAGACAGGTTCAACATACTTTTTCTTATTGGAGACCCCTCAAAAGATCAGTTGCTGGCCAGCGATACAAGAGACTATTGGAATACGTAAATAATTATATGCAAAATAATGATAATTAGAAAATTTAGATATTGTATAATATATTCGCGAAAAGCACTACTGAGATAACCTTGTGGACATTAAAGCATAATTTATTATGTGCAATCTTTTTATCTTTCATAACTTGCATAATTTAAACTATTCAATATTAATTTTCTTACTATAATTGTAGGTATAAACCCTTCTATGTCATGGCTTATTATAATAATAGAGCATCATTTACATTTCTGATCTGGATTTTAGAAATTATTAATTATATGAGACACATTTTTATGTATCTCCTGATCAACCCAAGAATATTTTGTTGAATCTTGAATATCTTGTATTTCCTAAAATTACAGAATATTAAGAATACTGACCTAGATAGCGACATCTAGCGGGTGGTGTGGAGCAGGCTGAGGTAGGGTGTTAATATATACATGGAGACAAGCATAGAGACAAGAGACAAGAGCAGAAGGAGTGGAAACTCTTTTCGTCACACATAATTCGATAATTTCATGGCTTTCTCATTAACTCCCCTAGAATAGCAATAGGAGTGGGGGGTAAAACCGCCAAATTTGAAGCGGCGGTATAGGCAGACAAAATAAAATGACCAACTCTGACTGAGAGGTGAGACAAAACCTACGAGTGACCACGTACGTCAAAGGGTACTTACTGTACGGGGAGGCGGTCTAGCTCTGAACGTATGATGCGTCGTCAAGGGATGCTTTAAATTCACGTCTGAACGGTCTGCATGCTGTTCAAATCTAGATTCCGGGAAGGTAATTCCGGGAGAAGGGGTCTTCTCAAAATTTGACATTTCGATGTATTCATGAATTAAAATGCATTTTCCCCAACAGTTACTTCAGTATATACAGCCAAAATAATTTTTAAAATTCCAAAATTATTAGATTTAGGCAATCCCACTGCTAATTTTATCGTTTTCAATAATTCATGCCTACTTATTGTCTACTAATTATACGCTTTCATAAGCACCTCCACTGGCTAAGTTGTTGTGGATGCTGCAAAATCATTAGGTGGACGGGATTAGCTTCCTACATTTTCTTGCCTTATATAATGGAGGGTAATTTTGTCCACTCGTAAATTGGTATTTATTTGCAATGTGACAAAACTATTGTTAATCAACCTTGAAGTGTTTGTCATTTTGAAATGTTCCCTGAACCCCAGGTCTAAAAATACCATTTCTGGCCAAATTCTGGGAAATCCCTGCTGATGCAAAAGTAGGTGACACATGTTAAGTTTAACACATGCATATCATATGCAATGATCACGGATGTCATCATGTTTGTTTTAATGTACACATTTTCACCTGTAATACCATCATTACTGCTGCTTTATTATTCTTTAAATTTTTAAGATGTAGAGCTGCCTCTGCTTCTGTGATTTTGCTGTCACAAATATTTGCAGGGAGAGTGTCAATTTTGTGATTTTCTGTAATAATATGTATATATTCATAAATTTCTGCCATGTGTACCTGATCAAAGTATGTACAAACTGGGGGGTTGATTCATGTTTTGGTCACACAAGTATTTTTTTTTGTCATGAATTAATGTAGATAGACCAAATAATGAATGGGAATAACACAGAGCACACCGTCTCTATTATTTAGGCAGCCTGTAAATGTAGAAAATAATGAATTCAAAGTTATACCATCACTAACATGCAACCTTCTTTGACAGGTTGCTGGCATATGACAGAAATAAAGATTTTGGGTACAGTGGTGCCGATGAAAACATGTACTACATGGATCTTCCAGTGCCACAAGAATACAGAGATGTCACCACAAAAGATGACGTTCCAAATTTTTCTCACAATGATATGACACAATTCCTACAGTTACATGGGGACTCAGATGTTAAATCAGCAAGAGAACTATATGAGAGCAGGTAAACTAATTTACATTCGATTATCACACTTTGTAGTTGTACAATAAACCACATTTATGGTTGGCTTGTTATTAATTCAATTTATGCTTATTATTATTACAGGTGTCTCCGCACATTACGCCATGCCCTGGGGGGAACTATTCCAGGCGTATTCCTCACAGGCCAATGCTGGGCAGAAATGAAGAAGTCTGTGCAATACAACGTTGACATCCACTTTGAGACCGAGCAGAATGCGACTACTCTTCTGGAGAGCCAATGTGAATGTGCTGCAGGTCAGGGACCCACTGCCCACTGCAAGCATATTAAAGCATTATTTATCGCCACTGCAGACTTTTTTAAAAAAACAGGCACTGCAAAATTGGAAGTCACATGCACGGAGGTTCCACAAACATTTCATCGCCCAAAAAAGCTTTTTAGAGGAAAACCGGTCAAAGCTCAGGACCTTACAATTCGGCGAGACACAATGTCTGTGCAGTTCGATCCAAGACTGCACCTTGAGCCACAACTTGGTACAGGAAAACTGGATCGGATTAGGAACTGTGTAATAAACTACATGGGAAACAGTAAGAAACAGTTAGCACTTGGTCATATTTACATGCCTGCCAACACATATGCCATCGACAATGACCATCAGTACTGTGGAGAACCCTCAAGTGAACTGTTTCTTAAGAAGGAGGGTGTAACAAGCTTGACAGAAGAAGATGCAGTAAACATTGAGATTCGCACACAAAATCAAGGTGGTGAGGCCTGGTTGCGTGAGAGGATGAGGCGTGTGCAATCTTCACGCTTTGGTGAAATTTGCAAAGCAACGGAGAGGAAAAACTTAGCAGTACTGGCCTCATCCCTGCTTATTGTCAACAACTCAGCCAGCAATGCAGCTCCAGTAGTACATGGCCATAAGTTCGAAAAAAAGGCCATTCGACTTCTGGAGGATCGAGAGCACTGCTCAGTGCAAACAAGTGGTATAGTTGTAAATACTGAATATCCATTCCTGGGTTCATCACCAGATGGACTTATCGATGATTAGCTGACAGTGGAAGTAAAGTGTCCATATTCGGCCAAGGACCAGATCATCAACCCAAGTACAGTACCTTATCTTACTAAGGATGTGGATGGAAGACTAACTCTTGACAGAAGCCATAGTTACTACTATCAAGTGCAGGGTCAGTTAATGACCACAAAGAGAACAGTATGCAAGTTTGTTGTGTACACTTATAAGGATTTTGTTGTAATTGACATCCCTTATAATGCTGACTTTGTATGTAAGATGAAAGAAAAATTAACCAGTTTCTTTCAAACATTCTTTAAGCCAGCCTATTTAAAGCTACACTACTTTGGCGATTATTATAGGCTTCCATGCAACTGCGAGAAGAAATAACATCACTTAACAATGGTCAATGGGTGTCTACCATTTTTGTTCTAGCTTTTATTTAAATACTGATACAGGTTTATCAGCATCCAGATTTATCAATAGTGCCATTTAAATGGAATATTTTGCTATTAAACTTTTTGTAATTTGTGAATTTATAGAATTACAAATTTGTTCATCAAAAACTAAATGCATTTATTGTAAAGAGAATGAACATGCATCTTACACAGTTGTGTATTATTACAATTACACATGTGAAAGCAATAAAGATTTTTGATACATGTACAATGCCTTACAACTTGAGTTATATATTTTTTGGAAAAAATCCCATAACTACTACAGAACTATGACACATAGTAATTACAATTGCAATATATACTATAAAACAATATATTGAGCAAATTTTAAAACATCATGTAATTCTCCATGCCATGCAACAGCCAGGAGAAACTTAGTTTCAATAATTAACGAAAATGACTGGAAACAGATAAGTGTTAACTTCAAAACAAAGTGTCAAAGTGGACGGATTGAGCATTGGCTTGATAAATATGCAATCATATGATCAGCACATTTTAAATTGGTACATTCTGAATTTCTTAACATTAAGTGCCAGACCACATAATGCTGAAAAATTTCGATAAAATACTGGTACAATCATAATACTTATAAGTAGCACACCATAGTATCAACAATTTAACTACTAAAAAAGTAAAAGCCAACTCAGCAATATAACTAGATATCTTAGCCATATATACAATTTATGTATGAGTCATGCATACTTTGACACTATACATCTCCGAAAGTTGCACAGCATAAAACAAACAAAAACTATTTCTGTCCCAAGCGTAATCAAGACATCGGAAAGGGGAACAGTCAGAATTTTATATGTCTTCGCCAGGCCAATAACTCGTTCCACATGCACTCTTTTGCTTGCAATTTTCCTGTCATTTGCTAGCTGTTTGGAAGTAAATTGGTTCCCATGTTTCAGGAATGTTGGAATGTTTATGGCGATGTCATGAGGGGCAAATATATCCTGGACATTGAAGCCCTTGTCTACCATAATCGAATCTTTGGGATCACACTTCCGCAGCAAGTTGCTTTCTTCGACAAGAGCTCTGTCACTTGCTGATCCTCCATATGTGGGAGGGATATGCGACACAAGACCTGATGGAGAAATTCCTACTACAGCTTTCAAAGTGTTTCTTGACTTGTACGTTGAGTATGTTGCTTGCTGAGCGATGACATTTTTTGGTTTCTTGATAGGAATTTCCATGCCGTCAAGAATGACTCTTGTTGCTGGATATTTATGACGAAAGTCAATGGGCATATAAAAATCAACTAGTTCCCTCTCTGGCCATATAGGAATTTCTCCCAATTCGAAATAAAGGAAATTAATCCATGTGACCAAAATGTTTGATATACCCGTGTCGCTGGTTCCAAACATTAAACTTAGTTGCTTGTTGGGCATGCCAGTCCTGAGTTTCATTAGTGTCAAGAACAACTGATTCTCAATTGAGATTATGTCACTCGAGACATTGTACCATCTGTACTGGAGATGATGTGCAGCAGGGCCAAGTACATAGAGAATAAGTAAGAAATGTTCATAATCATCAAACCCTGTGAAGTATTGAATAGCTTCTGCGTTATTTGCATATGCATCAATAGAGTTAGGGCAAAATGGTGGAGTTTGTGTTGTAATGTTGACTGATTCTGTCTCTGGTGATTCTATTTCCATGCAGTCTTCATTTTCATCGTCTTGCAACTCCTGTCAAAGAAAAAATTGACAGTTATATATGAGGCTTCATACTAAGAGGAATAGTCAATGCCAGTTTGAGGTGTTTGTTCATGTCCATTAAAATAAATATATCATAGTCTGAACACTTACTACAACCATTTCTTCATAAAGATTGATGTTTTCTTCCATTTGCATCTCTGCATACTGACTTTTCTTTCTATTTTATAGTCTCTCTCTCCGCTGAAGCACTTTTACTGTTTCCTTTGTTGTCCATGCAAAGACAGATGGCACGACACCAGCCTTAAGCATCTTCTTCAAAGGCACTGTACCTAAATGCGAAAAAAAATTGTTATTAAAGACATTTATAATATTAGATTGTCAGTCTGATTGTTAGAATTACACACTATTTAATTAGGATATTAATTACTAATTCAATGAGAATTCAGATTTTAATGTTAGATATACCTGTACAGTGTATGGTATCCTGGTTTAAAAATTCTCCAATAACACATACAGTAAATTCATATATATATATAGCCTTTTTATATTAGGCCCAATATATTAAAAAATTGCAATAAAAATTGACCAATTTGACCATGTGAATTTAAAACAATGATATATTAGCTTTTTAAATATATTTACCTTCTGCAGTAACTGACACATAATCATCAGTTTTGAAGCGGTCATAACACACAACACTTGAATCAGGACCATTCCAATGGCCTTCCTTCACATCTCTTCTGATGGCAACAAGCCACGATTTTCGGAGCTTTTTGTCAGCTGGAAATCTGTGCCCACCTCTTTTCTTACATAGTGGCACACAACAATAAGTCCTAGGCATCGTTGTCATACATAAAAACACGAAACTGGACTTTTCCTCAACAGATTTTGCCGACCAGAAAGTCTGTTTACCACATGTTTACCGCTGCATGAATGAGAGCCTCGTTTTGGTTTTACACTGAGGGACCTTATTTCCCTGTGGCTCCGCCCTGGTGGGAAGTGCGGCACCATGGTCTCTCATTACGATAAACTTTCTAATCTTTCATATTCTCTTTCTTTCTCATATAAATACTGTAGAGAAAAAAAAAAGCTGAATTTGTGCTCTGATCATTCCTAAAGCGTCATGACTATATAATTTGACATCAAATGTTCAAGGCACTAAATCCTAAGAAATCACTGTCTTTTCCTCTAAGGCTATTCATAAATGAACAGAAAAACAAATAAGCTTTCAAAAAATATCTTTCAGATTTGTGTACTCTGCATAGGACCCGAGTTCAAAATGCATGAAAATTGCACACATATGACAGTCTGTGACCTTGACCCTTTGACCTAAAATTCTGAAATAATTCACATTTGTCTACCATATGTATATAGTATCCTATTAAATTTTTTTGGGACCAATCCAACTAAAAGTTTTTCAGGAATGGCATTTCAAAGATTTTTTATTCAATGTCCAACAATAGCAAGTGCTAAAGTCCCTGAAAACCTTAGAAATAATTGCCCTAGCCTCTCAAGCTATACAGGAATTGAAAGAAAATAAAATAAGGTTTCACAATGAATTTTTTTGGTTTCTGTACCTTGGTGTAGGACCTGAGTTCAAAACGCCTGAAAATTGCATATATAAGACACTCTGTGACCTTTACTGTTTGACCTAAAATTCTAAAATAATTCACATTTGTGAAGCACATGTATATACACTACTGTAATTATTTTGGTTTGATCAATCAAAAAAGTTTTGAGTTATGGCATTTTGAAGATTTTTCGGTTCTAAAAAATCTACCGCAAAGTTTCAAGGTCGCGGGCGCTTTTCTAAACGGAAAAACCTACGTATTATACTATACATTATTGGAAAGGAATCAGAATCAGAGAATCAGAATTTCTTTTATTTTCCATACATACACTTACTGTTGCTGCTGCTATATTATATCATTAATGAAATGGATGATAAAGTATGAAGTATGGAGGGAGACCCCCACAAGGCAATTTGCCGCTTCTTGGAGGCCACCCATGATATAGGTCAGGGAGCATCAGCCATACACCAGGAACACTGGTACGTCATGTTTGACCACATGAAACTATTGAATCGTCAATAGGTATATTTCTTATTTTGTCAAAGAGGTGCAAAAGAAAAGAATAGTATATGCAATCAAATGATATTTATGACAAATTTTCACAAGTGATCTGAAATCAGCTGGAAATGGTGTAATGATAAGGAGAAGTAGAATCCCGAAAGGAACCAACAGATGAACAAAATGGTGGGTATTTGAACAAGGCAGGCCAAGTTTAAGGATAGAACTACTAGAAGTGCAAAATTTAAGAAAAGATGTTAGATCACATGTCACAAGTAAGTAGATGTGTATGCCTCAGTTTGGCAGTAAGTTTAGCCATACATGTATTTGACAAGTAGCAATGACTCCATCAGGCATCCAAGCTCCATGAATATCAGAAGGACTGCATAAATTTATACAGTTTCTTTATCTGGACACAAATTACAGTCGACATGAAAAACAATTAGTTTCATTGCAGTCAGTAATGTATTGATTAATTATCGATTTCTTGACATACAGTTTGAAATCATGCATGCTATGAGAGTGTATTTTACTTTTAAATTAATTTGTCATTTCATTAAAAAACTTTGATAACTTATATCTGGGACTGTTCTTTGCAAAATCATGGCTAACTCTTGGAAGTGCAAAGTTATCCAATCCTCTGGTAATATAAGAATGGACACTTGAATGCCTGACAAATACATTACCACAAGTAAAATAAGCAGGCAATAGCTTATTTTCCAGTTTATAGCAAAATTTAAAGCACTTCAGCACACATATGTCAGTACACCTTAACATTCCCAAACTTTTAAACAAAATTCCTGTATGAGCGTTATACTTGGCATTACAAATTGCTCTTATGGCTTTCTTCTGCAAGACAAGTAACCTATTCGCACATTTTTGCCAAAGCAATGCACCATAATTTAAATAAGGGACAATTAAAGCATTGTAAATATTCAATAATACATCAATGGATAGAAAGTGCTTCAACTTGTTAAGTATACCTGCAGTTTTAGAGATCTTTTTTGTTATTAGATTAATATGATTTTTCCAACTGATATGCTTATCCAATAGAATTCCAAGAAAATTAAACTCTTCAACAAATTCAATATTTCCATTTTCAAGAACAAGATCAGGGTAGAACACAGATTTTTGTGGCATATGAAAAAGCATAGCCTTTGTTTTACGACAGTTCAGCGACAATTTATTTAGCTTCATCCAATCACAAATATTACACAATTCCTTATTAATTACATCTTGGACAGAGTTATTTTCTTGTTGGAAGTCACTTAAGGAGGCAGTGAGTGTGGTATCATCGGCATAGATAATGGGCTTAAATAGGGTACTTGCCTTGCAGATATCATTCGCATAGATAATAAAAAAACAGAGGTCCCAGCACTGATCCCTGAGGGACACCAGTTGACGTAACATTTCCAAATTCAACAAACTGAGAACGATCATTCAAGTAACTTTTGACAAGGTTTAAGGCTGATTCATGAAAACCATAATATTGTAATTTCCCAATTAAAATCTCATGATCTATAGTATCGAATGCCTTCGATAAGACCAAAAATATACTAATAGGAGTTTCACCTTTATCTAAGTCAAACAGAATTCTATCAACAAGTTCTAGAGCAGCTAGTTCAGTAGAATGCATCTGCCTGAACCCGTATTGACTTATTATTGTTGAAATAATCATATATCTGCTTGTGTAATAATTTTTCATAAACTTTGGAAATGCTCGGTAAAATAGAAACTGGTCTATAATTATCCAAAATATATTCTTCACTTTTCTTGTACAATGGGATCACTTTAGCAACTTTTAAAGCATCAGGAAAGATATTTTGGGAAACACATTGATTAAAAATTAAAGTTAGGGCATCAGATATTTCTTTTTGTATTAATTTTAACAGTTTGTTAGATATCCGGTCACTGCCAAAACTGCCCTTTGGCATCAAATTCTGTATTACTTTAACAACTGATTCTTTATCAACATGCGAAAACTTAAAAGAACATTCTATTGCATTAAACAAATAATTTCTATAACTTTTATTGACAGGTGGAGTAATCTTTTGTGCAAGGGATGGGCCTACATTGGCAAAAAAGTTATTAAACTGAGAAGCAATCAAATTTGAATCAGTAACCTTTTCTCCATTTATAATAAAATATTTCGAAATATCCTTTTTCCCTTTGGATTTGTTGATTATATCCTTAATAATTATCCATGTGTTTTTCATGTCATTTTTGAATTTTTCAAAACAATTCTGGTAATATAACTTTTTTGCTGATCTAATGCTGTTTCTTAAAATTCGATTGTATGTTTGTAAATTGATTTTATTAATATTGTATTGTGGGTGATTTCTTGGCAAAGATTTTAAATAACTGTACAAAGAATCTCTATACTTTATGGAAATTAAGATACCATGTGTAACCCACTGGCATTTCTTGTGCTTATACTTATTAAATCTCAAAGTTTTAACAGGAAAATATTTGTCCATACCAGTTTTAAGAATGTTTCCCAAAATATTATAATTATCATTAGGGTTGGCAGATGCATCCTGGTCTAGTCTGTACATGATATTAGTATTAACCAAATAATTCTGAAAGTCTTTACTGCAATGTGACACAACAAATTTGAAAGGCTCTTTCTTATAATTTAAATAATCAAGGCAAATGAAATAAGGGAGATGATCAGAAATGTCTTTAAGAATAATACCTGAAGTTGTCTCAGAGAAACTATCAGAGATTTTAATTAGGAAATTGTCAATTAGAGTACCGTGTCGGTGTGTCAAGCGTGTGGGAAAGCTTATCTTTGGAATATAACTGTGTGATAATAAATGCTCAAAGTACTTACTTATGCTAAGGTTTTCTTTAAATTTCAACAGATCCAAATTAAAATCCCCTGCTATTAACACATTTCTAAACCTCTGTAGCTGTTCAAACATAAAACTTGTTTCAGAAATGAAAGTTTCAATATTTTCAACATTATTCCTAGGGGGTCTATATATATTGCCCAAAATTAATTTCTTTTGAAGTGATAGTATGTCAGTATTACTTGATGTAACTTCCAAAAATAAGCCATCCCACAAATCAGTGCTATCCACCAGCAATATACTATAATTAAAAGCTTTATGCAAGTAAATGGCAATGCCACCATGTGTACTGCAGTGCTTTCCCTTGCTAATAAAGTTGTATTTTTCAATTTCCAACAAGGATAAATCAGAATCCTTAGACAGCCAGGTCTCTTGCAAACAAATGGCACTTATAGTAATATTATTTCTTTTATAAAAGTCCAAGTATATTTTTAGTTCACTGAATTTAGTATTAATAGACTGGCAATTCAGGCTAAGCACTTTGAAAGATCGCATTTTGTCTGCCATTAACTTAATAAAACCATCATCATTATAGTAGGGAGAATGGCTAAATAATGTTGGAGTCTCATATTCATCGGAAAAATTTAAATCAGAATCACCTATTAATTCAAGGAAAGGGGAAGGGTAGAGTTTTCTAAATATCTCTTTGAGATTCCTGTATCTCAATTTGGGGCCGAGATTTAAACAGTAAAATAACGCAACTTTGGACCTCTGTACCACCTAGACCACTTTACCAAAAGGGCTCATTTTTGGTGTGATAGTTGTTCCAGCGTAGGATTATAGGCCGCAGGAGCGGCCCCGTAGGGGCCGCCCGTAGGGCTTTTATGTTTAGAGATTGGCCAAAAACAAAATCTACTGTCATGCTATTCTCAGATGACCGGATCGAACTATGTTGTCCTAATTAATCTGCGTGGCCATGATGCGCACAAAATAATAATGACCTACTTACACAAAAATCTATCTTAACAGCTCTTAACTTAAGATCTAGCAGACAAATTGAATTAACTCACATTAAAACACTATTAATGATCATTTCTATGTGATTCAAGACTGGACAAGCAGTAGAAGTATGGTTTTGAATGTTCCATGGTAGGGATGTCCACTGCCGTGATTTTCCACAAAGCTAGCCAACTAAATGAACGTTTGACCAATCAGAGCAGAGCTTATTTAATTACTAGGCCATTTGCTAGGCAACAAGCTTTAACAAACTCTGTGATTTGCCGTGGCGCTTAGGTTTTAAAATCAATGCGCCGTCATGATGCGCGCTGACAAAAAAGGCCTTTAGAAACGTCACAATTAAAACTTTTATTGATGACGTCACAGAAAATGGCTTTGGCGCCGCACCACTGGCGAACAAAAAACGATGTGTTCGCTCAACCGGAACGATCGCGATTATGGTTGTTATTACTTGAAAATGGCATCAAACTTCAAAGTATCATTTTAGTACTAGTTCTACAACTCCTGCGGTCTCTCATGCACATTGCATATTCATATTACAAATATGAAATTGCAAGCCAATATGATTATTCTTTCTATGGTTTCAAAAATATGTCATGAAAATTTCGACAAATTGATACAAGCAATTGGGCTAAGACTCCATTCTGCACTGGATAAGTCTCCAAGGTTTCTCGAAAAAAAAATCTCATGCCATTATCTCTGCCCAGTTTTTTGAAACAGCCCTCTTAATTCTTCTTTCTTTCGTGAATTGCGCTGAAGTGTCATGAAAATTTGGTCATATATTTTGTAAGGAAAAAGTGCAGTATAGCAGACCCAGATTTATGACATATTTAGCGAGTCTCGCCGCAAGCCCAAATTTGTCGTTTTCTTCCAAAAGGGGGCGCTACGATCCGGTGCAAAGCACCGGGATTTCTGATAACCAATTTGCCGCTCCCCCGGAATCAAGGAGGGAAATGCTTCCGCGCGTCGTCTGCACACAAAGTAGTGCGATTACTACGCCTTATTTCTTTCTTCCTAGAAGCCACTCGAGCAGCACTGTGAAACTGGTTCAGATGCTTTCTTTTGACTTAAACTCTACTAACGAGACATTGAACAACTTTACTGTGGAATTCCACCAACTGTAGATGGTACTATTTTCGTAAATGGCACTGAACAAGCGTTGTAACGGCATTGAGACGCCTTTTCAACACAAAACGATCTATTTTTTACCGTATCCCTTGAGCTTTGCATCAGTTCTCCAGAAAGACCAGTGCTACGCACCGGAAAAAACGCCGTCTTTTGGCAGAAATTGCAAATTTGTTGAGGATTTGTATTTGCTGCCCCCTGGAAGAGAAGTGGGCGACAATCTCCTCTGGGTCAATACAAGGACTAGCAGGTGCCATCTTCTGGTGGAAATATCAATGTATTAAAAATCACTTTCTGGGGTTGGGTTACAGGTATAAACACTTATTTCACATAGATTTTTGTTTCACTTGTGTCCATCCAAAATTTTGAAATCAGCCAAGATATTGTTTGTCCTTTGACAATGATTGTATACATTAAACAAAGATGCTGGTTGGTTTACCCATTCAATGTCCATATATTTGTATATAAAAAAAAACAAAAAAACTTTAATATCTCACTACACCTAAACATAATACCGCGGAGATGTGAGTATACCTGTGGATAGATAGCCCAGTGAAGAATTTGAGCTCACAGTGAGCTAACATGAAACTCACTGAGAGGTCATACTATGTATATAATTTGTATTTGACTTCAGAATATCATCATTGACAGATGTGTCCAGGGACAAGCAATAAAAAGGAATAAAATATGTACAGAAGATAAAAAGATGATTAAAAGTGAATATTTTTTTATATAATAAGTTAAAATAAAAGGTTCCAGCCACCATCTACACCCAGTCTACTGCGGAATTGTTAATACAAACTGTCAGCAGCAATTAAATGGGCTTGTCCTGCATGCACAGTGTATGACATTCACTCATATGGAGTGTGAAAACAGTGTACAATCTTCAGTTTCACTTTTAAAACCTCCAGTTAATCCCTGTGTGCCATTTCTTTTATAAACAAAACCAGCGTGGTTGTGGTTGTGACCGTTGCAACAACATTTTTTGCTATGAGCTGAAGGCCTGACCTCTGATTGGCCAAGCGCAGTGATTTGAAAAGGGATTCCACTATGTAGATTAACCCATTTACTCATGTATCAATGCTTACAACAGTATCACGTAGTAACTCTCTCCATATTATGGTAATGTGTCTGTTTTCATGCTATTTTATCCTAAAGAATACACTGCCATAATTATATAGGATGTAGTTTGAAAACACACTACAGCTGTTTGCTATCAGAATGACCCAGGAACTATACGTGCAAAATGAGCTCATGGCCGATTGAGTGGTGGCAATTTTAAGGGTGGTGTTTTAAAACTCCAAACTGGTGACCTCTTTCTTTGAATATATTGCCTTCCCAAACAGGATGTTGCTGATAAAAACATCATTTTTATCTCTCCATGTAGATCATGCAATAGATAATGTAGCATAAATTCCTTTTGAAATCTTTTTTTCGGGTTACAGTGTATTTAACTTGAATATGGAATACAACAGCTAAGACATGAATTATTTTTTTTCATTACCCAGTTCTGTCTACAAAAGGGATGTTTGCAGGTTTCCCATTAGTGAGGTGGTCTTGATAGAATAGTGTCATAAGGTGAGATGTTTAATAGTAAGAAGTAGTATAAATAGAGTACCAGTGGGGAGTTAGACTGTCCAGATTCATCCATGGTGCAGTGCAAACATTTCATCAAAGACATCCAAGGTCACCGAAGGTCACAAAATGTCAAAAACTTGACAGGTTAACCTAGCCTCTGTCACTCACATAATTGAATCCACAGTGGGGCTACAAGGAAGCAGCTAGAGGGGTGAATCTTTTACCCCATTCTCTTAAACAATTAATATTCACTTAAATGATGTTTATTACAACTGATTGGAAATTGAATTTAAGAGAGCTTGAATTCCTGAAATTATTAGATTTACAAGATTTCAAAACTGTGAATAAAAGTAAAAATATCCCAGAATAACTATGTTATTATCATACGATATGTACATCTTATCAAAGTGGGCTATCATTTATTAGTTAATATGGTAGTGTACATATATATATATATCAATTATGAGGTTTACTAAAAGGTTGGACCAAATTTCTCTCATTTACTGTTATTTTCATATCAAAGAAGCAAAACCCCTTCTTAAGCATGTGACATAGCCTCCCGAGGAAGGAAGGGTGAAGATCTCTAGATAGCTGAGGGATTTACAGTGAAACCTTTCATTTAAGAATATCCAAATATCCAATATTAAAATCACCTCAATATTAAGACCCCTTTGCAAAACTATAAACATAATGTAAAAATATCCCCGAATTAAGACCTCCATGATAATAAGTCCACTTGAAACCATTTCAGTGATTATTTAGGGTGAAAATATAACTAGGGTCCCACTGTAGTTAAAATATGTCCCAGCTGCAGTGACCTGCATTCTTATTAGACTGTGTGTGTTTCCATCAGTGCAGGTAGTTGTGTACATCAAACATAAAGGATATCATAATAGGAATTTTGAGATTTAATGCGAGTTTAAGAGTTCATGTACTGGAAGGTAAGTTTATTTCTCTCATTTACTGCTATTTTCATGTTAAAGACAACTAAATGATACAGTCCCGGCGCGGACGTCTGCGAGAGCACCACTGTTTGCCTCCGCCAACCTAGCTACCTTCTCAGACACAATGAGATAATACTTTACAGTATAAAAACAATCTACAAGGCCAAGTTTCGACACAGTTTGATGTCTGCAACCAAGTGGCTAATCAATTTCTCTTTTGCACAAACATTATTGAGAGGGAAGAGACCGCTGTCTGGCAGCCCATGGCCCCTTCACCTCCTTGTTGATTGGTTAACACTCGCCTCATCCCAAAACATCATTGGCATGACCTGAATTTGTCCTGCAGCAGCAGCAGCAGCAGCAGCCATAGCAGTCTAAATGTTTCTTTGCCATATCGGTTAAACTGAGTGCCCCCCAAAAGAGTAAAGATTAACCTCACACAGTTCGTGCATGGTTTCTCCACAAGAAACCACCTATGTCCGTGATATCAAGGCAATTGAAAATTTGGCCAATATCGAGCAACAACAGAGCCAATGTTGGGCCAATGTGGTGCGTACATAAGTGTGTGGGAGTCACCATATCTTCTGCTACATGGCCAAATGTGTCACGTGCGTTTTCCATGAGAAGGATAAACGCATGGAAAACGCATGGTTTTTAGCTAATTATAATGAGGCAAAAACTATGCGGTTTCAATGCGTTTATCCAAACAATATCTCGCTTAATATTTGGTATATTTTCGATCCGAAAACACGTATGGAATCAGTATAAACTATACTACAATTCAGTTTTTGTTTAACGAAAATCGGACTAATATTAGAGGAGCAGCAGCCTTTGATACAGTCCGGGCGCAGACGTGTGCGGGAGCACCAGTTTGCCTCCGCCAACCTAGCTGCCTTCTCAGACCAATAACTCGCCTAATATTTGATATATTTTCGATCCGCCAACCTAGCTACCTTCTCAGACAAATATCTCGCTTAATATTTGGTATATTTTCGATCCGAAAACACGTATGGAATCAGTATAAACTATACTACAATACAGTCTTTATTTGACGAGAATCGGCCTAATATTAGGGGAGCAGCAGTCTTTTAAAGTATATACAACCCCCCTCCCTGCCTACACTGATGCTGACGCTGGTAGCAGTCGGCGAGTAACTACCACAACTCGGCGGGTTACTCCTGGAAGCCGTCGAGTTACTCCTACTACTTGTCGGCTTCTTCTAGTGACCCGTAGAACTAGCCGAGTGACCCGAGTCACCCGCCGAGTCACCCGCCGAGTCACCCGCCGAGTCACCCGCCGAGTCACCCGCCGAGTCACCCGTAGAACCCGCCGATTCACCCGTAGAACCCGCCAATTCACCCGTAGAACCCGCCTTTTTGCCGCCAGAATCCGTCGCCATCCCAGCGAAAAAAGCTGTTGCATAACCGTTATGTAATACTACGGGTTCACTACGGCAAAACCGGCTATGTGAGAGGGGGGCTTTAAGCCATGCCTGATGTGTTCTGATTTTTTGTAGGCTGATGCTGATATTTTCTTTTTTCAGGCTACAGACAAACAATGTTTTTAATTTTCAATTGTAGGCAGTCAGTTGAATTGTTTCCACAACATATTTTCATTGCAGTATCCGTGCTGATTTGGGTACCAAGGAATGGCTAATATATTTATGCATAATACACTGTACAATCAATTTCATTTTGAACTGGATGCAGTTGATGTCATGGTGCTGCTAAATCACAAATGTAGGAGTAAAATGCAGTGAAAATTGGAAAAGCAACATTTTTAATGAGTTGAGAGTTAGGTTTTTTTTCCAGGTCTTTCCTGTTTGTTTGTATTAGGTGTTTCATATTTCTTGGACTTCCCATACACCTACTTATTCGCCATAAGTCATTCATGTTTGCGTGACATACATTTCGCAGGCATTATTTGCAGAGAAAGGAGGAACAACAAGAAAAGTGCTAGGCTCTTGGAAAGAAACTGAAATGAGTGCATGCTTGTGCATTAACCACTTTATCACAATTACAGGTGATTTGTGATTTATCCATACAGTACCATGGAGTAACCAGCTGGTAACCAGTCAGCATAATAACTGTTGCTTATTTGTTCGTTTTTACATTTTGTTCTAAACACATGCTTTTATATCTTTGAGGCCTGCAATATTGAATCAAATTCCAAGACAATAAGCAAGAAAAAGACATCGGCAAAATTGAAAAGCAGCCCTGTCCCAGTAGATTCTAACAAAGAAGAGCTTCAACCCAAAATATCAAACCACTTACAGTGCCTCAAAAAAGTGATGGGACAGACATGCATGGGGTTTTCTTTTTACTGTCTCTGTAGAAATGGACGTTCAAAAATTAAGACTTCCTGTTTCAAGGTGTTCTGTTGAATGCTGTGAGAATGTTTGTTGTTTGTGTTATCCTTCCATGGATGATTAAGCACACAGTTACACAAAAAGCGTTGAACCATGTCACAGAGGACTCAAAAAAGTCTTGGGACACCTTAAGAATTAAGTCTTAATTGATTGCTAGACACTAATCTGCTATAATGCTTGAGGTTAAACCATTATTTTTAGTTCCAGCCTATCACCACAAGTGACACTGAGTGAGGAAAGACTGTTTTTGGCAGTTTAGTGTCAATATATTGAAATGTTTAGACATCAAGTCATTTCTGAATGGATGCCAAGAAAACAATTGTGTTTAAAAATTAAAAAACAATGATAAGTCTGGAAAATGGAAATGATATCATTAGCAACATCTTTAAATTGTTGAAAGTTGCTAAAACCATTGTGCGCAATGTCCTACAGAAGTTCAAGCAAACTGCCAGCACATCCAACCTTCCAAAATCAGGGCGTCCAGGGGGCAACTTCAGCTACTGATGACCATGCCATAAGGCGGATGGTGAAGAAAATCCCCAAACTAACTGCCCCTGAGGTCAACCAAGCATTAAAGGATGCAGGAATAACCATCAGTGACCAAACCATAAGGAATAGGTTACATGAAGGAGGGTTCATGGGACGTTTGGCACGCTGCAAAGTCCTGATAAGTGCCAAGAACAGAAGAGCAAGGCTAGAATTCGCAAGGGCACATGTTAATAAACCCACATCTTACTGGAAAAAGGTCATGTGGACAGCTGAAACTAAAATAAACATGATGGCAAGTACACTATGTGGAGACCAAAGGACAAGGCTGATGATCCAAGGTATACCTGTGCATCTGTGAAGCAAGGAGGAGGTAGTGTGATGGCCTGGGCATGTATTACTGCCAAAGGACCTGTTGACCTGGTCTTCATTGATGACATATAACTGAACATGGATCTAGCATAATGGATGGCAACACCTACAGAAAGATATTGAGCAAGTATATTGAGCCAAATGGGAAAAATCTTGCTGGTAGGGGCTTAATTGTGCAGTCTGACAAAGACCCGAAACATACTGCGAAGGCTACCCAAGAGTTCATTGCCAAGAAAAAGTGGACAGTGCTCAACTGGCCAAGTAAATTACCTGATCTGAACCCAATTGAACACATCTTCTATCTCCAGAAGAGGCAAATGCAATCAGAAAATCCAAAAAATAACGTTGAACTGAAAATAATTAATTTTGAAGGCTTGGAAATACATTAAACCATCCATTTTCCAGAAGATCGTCCACTCTATGCCATGGTGTCTTGAAGCAGTCATTGCAAATAAAGGTTATGCCACAAAATATTGACTGACATTGATTTTGCATATAATAATTGTGGGTGTCCCGACACTTTTTTGAAGAGATAAATCATCTATCGATTGTTTGTCACACTGTTGCAGATCTATTGATTACATAATTGTCAATTTTGCTCAAAAACTGTGTTCTACTATGTTCAATAAAGTCATCTTATAAGTATTATTGTTCTAATGTCATTCTATGAAATGTGGCCAGTGATATTAGAGAAAATCTTGGACTGTCCCATCACTTTTTTGAGGCACTGTATCAGGTTTGTAATTGTGCCTCCCTCCTGCCATTTCACTAACTACCCTAGATCTCAGCCGGACGTCGATCACAGAGGTTAAATTGGAGGGGTGGACTCCAAGACTTATCATTCCATCATTATGTCTGCATCAGACCGCTGGTCATATTAGTTGACTGAGTTTCAGACCACAATAACTGGCTTTGTACATCACATTTCAACTTAATTCCATTGACTATAATACAGTATCTATATAGAGTTTAGGGAAAAAAGTAACAAATTGTCTGGTCAGGCGCCATACTCTTTGCTCTAATGATGTCAATCGGCTGCTTGATTTAATTCAGGGCTACCTGAAGTACTTATTTCTTACATATTACATTTTGGAGAAAAAATTAGCAATGAAATGTGTAGGTAGTTTCTGATGGCAGTAAGGTTTGAGTCAAATTTTTTGAGTGAATTTTTTTACATAGACAGCAATGAACAAGTAAATATTTGCACACATTTGCTATCCATTAGCTATACATAGCTCTTGAGTGAATATATTATATATTATGTATATATTTGCATAGTATTCTTTGATTTTAAAAGTTATCAACTGATCATCTCTTAGCTGTTTAGTCCAGAGGTGAAACTTAATTTGGCCCTCTCTATGTATATCTCAACTTTACATAATCTTTCATACATTTTCAGAAGTCTCAGATATTGAAACATAGTGTTCAGGTGAGTTTAATTGTTACACATGTCTCAGGTATTTCATTGCTAGTGGCCGAAACTACAATGCTTTTCATAACACTATAAATATTACCTTCAGGGCCGTAGCCGTAGGGGGGGGGGGCAGTTAGGTCAAAAGTCACACTTCAGCTGATGTTCACTTTAGTAACCATAAATGAACTATACTATGCCCCCCCCCCCCCCTCGCATGCTACAGCCCTGACCTTATAAATTGTACTTTATGATATCAACAGAAATAATCAGAGATGAACAACTAGTGACCTATTTGTCTTTTACACATCTCAATATGGGTATCTTATATATTTCAGAAGACTTAGACAATCCTACAACTCCAAGAAGAATACATACTCGCGTCAAAAACACTCAGTTCAAGAGACTGATGCTGATTGACTGGCCATTTATTTTGCTCTTATTGCTTATTGACCTATTATATCTGTATGTACTACTGATTTTTGAAGTAAAGATGTACTCTTTCCATTTAGTATAGGATGCTACTTTTTGTAATTGTTGACCTAGGGCATTATATCATTTTGTATATCTTAGGCGGCTAAGGTCCATGAATGGTTAAGCCAGTTATTCAGGGCATTAGGACTAAGGTTGTCACATAGGATATTCAGTGATATCACACCATGTGAATTGGAATTGTTGACCTTGAGTAAGGCAGCATGAGCGGCCCATTGCCCAAGGCAATAGGTTTTATTACTTGTGTGTATATTTTGTACATAAATTGTGTTTATTCCCAAATATTTTCATATCAACCAAAGCAGCAAAGGGTCGAGTACTATTCCTTATATGGTGTGCTTGTAATTTCAGAGATATTTTTTTTTAGTATTTTAATGTACAAAATGCACAGCAAGACTGAATTATCTACTTACATATATGTGTAGTAGTTTAGGTTTAAGGAGTCTTTAGTGTCATAGATAAACATTTCTTATATGAATTGCTATTTTGGTTTTATGGCATGATGCAAATTTGGTAAGATCTATTTCATTGAAAAGCATTGATAAAAATGGTGAGCTGGTGATGTCTTGTCTGGGAAATTCTAATAATGTTGTTTTTATTTGAATGGCTAACATGATGTGAGCTCAAATTTTATTATAACATTTTTAATATTGCCTGGCTGATACATATGTTTTGGTTTGAGCTGTACCAGTTTATTTATTTGAAAGATCAATTAGTGATTCATAGAATTATCATTTGAATGTTAAGCTAAATGATCAAAGCCGTTTTTTGTGTTATTTTAATTAAAAGTGTTTGTTCAGAATTATTTATGCCAAGGTTCACAAAAATACCCAACTCAGGTTAACAGTTAGTTGGGTATGTTTGTCAAAGAAATGATCACATTTTTACAATTTGTGCGTTAGTGCCAACTGGAGTCTTTGGTCATCTTGGCTACTGTGTAGTGGTGACATCTGGTGGAAAATTATTGAGTGACCCAATGAGAAATGGGATAGAATGTACGGAAGCCTATTAGTGCCACACATTTTTTTTTTCTCTAATCTGCGTTTTTTTAACATATTTTTTTTTATTTGCGTTTTTCGTACATATTTTTTTTAAATGTGCGTTTTTCGTACTTAATTTTTTTAAATGTGCGTTTTTTCAACATAATTTTTTTAAATTTGCGTTTTTTGTACATAATTTTTTTTAAATTTGCGTTTTTTAAATTTGCGATTTTTTTGTACATTTTTTTTTTTTGCGTTTTTTCAACTTAATTTTTTCCAATTTGTGTTGTTTGCTACGGAAGCCTTTTAACATGTTTAAGGACATGAGAAAAAAAAAAGTAATTGTATATACGAAATACTAAATTGTATGAACAAAATACTAAAATGTATAAACGGAATTACTAAATCGTTACTATATCGTTTAAACAAATTACTAAACTCGCCATATCTTTGTTAATATTTGGTCGCCAATTATGTGCCACCTATCTAAAGACTCGCCTTGGACAGGGCTATTCAATTCTCTAAGTTAAAGGTACAGCATAACCTATGACAACGGCACTCAAAGTATATATATGTCGGCAAAGCGGGAATAACTTTGTTTCACAATGTGACATCCTTGTCCTTAAACCCAGCTCTTTCTATCAGGCCCCAGTCTTCCCTTTCCCTGTCCCTTTCCTTCCCTTGCCCTTTCCTTCCCTTTCCCTTTCCTTCCCTTCCCTCCCCTTTTATTTGAGCAATATTGGAATCTATTGGGCCCTGATAAGTTAAAACCAGTCAGTGTCTATATGCTAAGGCAAGTAAAAGACCCCACCCATGGGGTAAATGTGTAACATGGGTGGACTCCTCCTCCCTCTCATCTCATCAATCAACCCTCGATAGCAGCAAGAACTTGCCTTAGAAGGCTGCATTTCCCATATCTAACTATCTATCTATCTATCTATCTATCTATCTAGTTCTTGATCTATCTTGGATCCCTCCTATATTGATGGGAAAAGTTATTTAATTAGCATAGATCAAGATATTACTTAAATGTAGCATGGTGCAATTAAAGTCAGCATCACATAATAAACCCCAACTACAAGAAAAACTACTAGGAAGGGAAACAAAGTTATTTCCGCTTTTGCCGACACATATTGTCAGTGCCGTTGTCATAAATTATACTGTTACAATCATTTTCTAACTTCGATTATGGGATAGCCCTGCCCAAGACGAGTCTCTGCATAGGTCGCACATAATTGTAGATCAAATATTAACTAAGATATGGCCGATTTAGTATTCCATACTTTTGTTCATGGTTCTAACTATACTTGCGAATAAACGCAAATGTAAATTTGCGAATAAACGCAAATGTAAATTTGCGAATAAACGCAAATGTAAATTTGCGAATAAACGCAAATATTTGACTAAAAAAATTATGTACGAAAAACGCAAATTTAAAAAAAAAATGTTCAAAAAACGCAGATTAGAGAAAAAAAAAAGTGTGTGGCACTAATAGGCTTCCGTAAGAATGCATATCAGTTTTTTCAATAAAGTGTGATCAGACATCGATGGTGCCTTGAATCGGTGTCTATGTTGAGGCAAGTAAAAGATCCATCCATGGGGTGAGTAACGGGGACTTCCAAGTCTCTGGACCACCCATGTTTTCCTTTATATTTTAAATAATTTTACTGTAGTATGTTGTGTGTATGAATGTTTGCCTTTATTTCTATGTATATGTGGTCAAATAAACTAACACAACTTTAAAAGACGCTGTTTCATCGGTTATATAAACAGTGAAACCATTTTTATTATTTACATCTTTTATTAAGTTGAACTTCAGAAGAGTGTTGTACTACACGTATTTGGATGGTGCTGAATATATAAATATATTTTCAAATGGCCAAACTTTGGTTGTAAGTATGGTGACTGTCAAATGTTGTTAAATCATTTTGTGACTGTATAACTGCAATATCATGTGTATTTAGAAATATATATATATATATATTTATATATGTGACCAGCTGCAGAGGCAGATGCAATGAAGAGATGATTAGGCTTGGAATCGGCTCTAGAAACTGCTCAGAAGTTTCAGCAAAAGCAACTAACAGCCACAAAAAACCTTTTCAATAATGAATCAATGATATAAGCAGGACACTGTAGACAGCTGCTGTCTTTAACAACTCCAATACCCTGCAAATGATGCTCATTTGATTGCAAACTTAATTGCTCTTTATTAAGTTCACTTAACACAATTAGGATTCGCAGTCTTGCTCTTCAGTCTTTATATTACACCAGACGAAGCTATCAAACTGTTCAGTAGTTTCAGTTTTCTAGTTATTTTACTTCCCGAAAATTCAAATACTTTATCACATTGACCCACTTTCAGTGACCTTGACCTATTTTTCAAGGTTACAGAGTTGTTTGAAGTTGAAATTTTCAAACTTTCAAATTCAAAATGTCTTAAGTTATGCTTTCATACCTGAGGCCTATTTACATGATGAATGAACTGGTGACAGTGCATGACCATGTTCAACCAAACTTATTTATTTAAAATTAATTATTACAGACTAGTATTACATATAAATGATATACATGTATAACAATTTCACAGGTTAAGAAGCCAAAGGACTTCATAAATCCCCTGTATTTTCATATTTCATAAGTCATTAGATTAATAACAATTATCTTGACCATTTATACACTTATATATTCATAAGTCGTTGGATTTATAAGAATAATATCAGATTCTTGACATAGCATTTATACATTTTTATATTGCACTTCTTTTGATCTTCTGACATACAATATGCTGCCAGCAGCGCCCAGAATTCTAAAAATTACAAGTCAAAACCAAATAATAAAACTTAGTCAGCTTTGCAAGTAATCAAAAAAATACTTCACTATTACCAGTGGATAAGTTTTAGAAAACAATGTCAGATATATTTAAGCCGGATTTTATGAGATTTTAGCTTCAGATAATCTGAGATTTTCTACATATAGAAGACCAATAATGCCAGAACATACATCACATGAACAAACAATATGATTATTATAGTATGGAAAGGGACATATCCATTAGGGCTGTTCCATTTAAAAAAGAGGGGGGGGGGTGGACCCAACAAATGTTCAGAATCCGCCCCCCAACCCCGATACCCATTTTTTGACAGACCCCCCCCATCCCCTGAACACAGATTTTTCCCACATTAAGACATTAAGAAAATGCTGAGATTTATCAACCACCCCTTACCCTATTTTTCTCTTTTGTAGACCCCTCCCTCACTTTTTCAAAACAAGTCTTGTTTAATCCCCCCCCCTTTTTTTAAGTGGAACAGCCCTCAGATATTGCCACTACTTACAGTATAATAAAGCTGTAAAGGCAGATAGAGTTAAACCCTATATATATGTTACCATCATCGTGGTGGAATCACATTTTATGCACCCTCTTGCAATTTCAAAGATAAAACTTCAACTCGCTATTTAGGCAAATAAATTGACAACTAATGGTAATCTTTAAAGCCTATAAGAGAAGTTTTGGTATTCATGCAGATGGCTATAATGTAAATTAATCGTGAGATTCTGGATGACTATTTTCTCATAAAAGAGATTCTGTACTGTTTTCAAACAAACTTCCAGTACACCAACATCCCAAAACAATTCTTAGTAAATATCAGCTTGGGTTACAATTGTCCCATATCTACATATCAACTATGTAAGCTTTATGGAATCTATAAACCTACTTTCAGTTAGCTTTTGTGTCAACTTGCATGAAAGTGATATTACATCGAACACGCAATGCCAATATATTTTGTAAGGAAAAAGTGCAGTATAGCAGACCCAGATTTATGACCGTATTTAGCAAGTCTCGTTGCCAAGCCCATGATGTCAAATGCTTGAATCCAATGAATGACGTCACTAACAAGGACGTCAGTTTTCATTTTCACGGTAAGAACGCAGTCCATCTTGAGTATATTCTATTTTTTCAAACTCCATCTACTCTGTGCAAATGTTATTCTTTTTGTGCAAGAACTTCAAACTTATAAAAAAAAGGAAACTTGTTTTCATATTCTGTGGATGCCAAAAATGGTCATAAACTTGGGTCCGCTATACTGCAATAAACCATTTTGTAATAAATATTACGCTCTACAACATTTAACATGTTTACAGCACTCAAATTACAATATTTACCCATGCTAAAACGCATGGTCGATGTGAATACACATAATGACTAAGTGTTAAAAAGTGGGAAAATTGATACTAGACTTAACACTATAATAATATTGTGCATTTGGTTAATTCTGATGGATTGAATAAAACTAACCTAAAATCTCTGCTATAATATTGTGCAATAATTCCATAAAGTGTAATTATATTGGACAACTTGTTGTTGCCGTGGTAGCTGTGGTTGCTGTGATTGCTGTGGTTGCCGTAGTTGCGGAGGTTGCCGTAGTTGCGGAGGTTGAGAATGAGGCTGAATCATCGAAGGATGCTGGAAATTATGAGGGTGTTGATGATGATGCATGTGATGGGAGAATGCACTTGGTTTCACTTTTCTTTGCCATTTTATCTTTGAAGTGAAAGGGTCTGGAACAGGCGAAGAGAAGTCCTGAAAATAAATATTTATATATATGCTTTTAATGACCTCAAAAATATCACAGAGGATACATGTGTCACAAAGAATACAAAGAAAACAAATAATAGAAATACATAAATTCAATTACACATTCCAAAGATAACCACATTCTCAATTAAGCTGATATATCTAGCATCAATCATCTTTACATATACGTATGGACGGATACAATTTAGAGCAAAATATATATGGTTCAAGTCAAGATAGATAATTTATTTTTGCCATACGACATACATATACATGATTTCAAAAACAAAAAAGTATAAACATGATATAATTAAAATTTCCAAGGATGCCTAGTAACAAAAAAGTTGAGGTAAGGCATCCCATTTGCTGTTGTCTATGAATGGGGAAAAAGGAGGGCGGTGAACCACTGCAGATATGAGATCAAGTGCACACAAATAAATTGAGCAAAGGGAGGAGATAATTTTAACTCTAACTATTTTGGCAAGAATAGCAATTTATCCCAGAACAGTGAAACTCATATTGGCTAATAAAGGGACTTTTAATTAATTTACAAAAATATTTTAATGTCATTGTCATTGCTTTAATGTTGTTGGGTAATATATTCCAAATAGATCCAATTATATAATTATGTAACTTATTATTTAGGTTGGTAAAATGGGGAAGGATTATAATGTTATGATTTATGATAAAGATATAGAGTAACACTAAGTTGATATACAATTGGCATTAGTAACTTTCCATTAGCACCTATATATAGCACTTTATATTAATAAAACATTATACCACAATTAGCAATGCTTGTGACCATGGAAAGTTCCATACATGGTTACAAAAGGGCATCATTGTATTGGTCTAAATATTACTTTGGTAAAGACAGGACAAATATGTATATTCCTGCTGCTTCCACTGTTTTTTTTTTGCTTTCAGCACTGTTCAGAGCAGAGATATCCTATTACAACATGTGAAAAAAAAAAGGAAAAACAAAATAGAGGAAAAATGTAATAAGAGGGGAAAAAAAGAAGAGGATATCATTACCTGTATTCGCACCCATTCCAATAATTTGTTCATTTCGGGATGACCTTGGAAATCTTTAAAGACTAGAGGTGATCTCAGATTCTACAAAATAAACAAGATATATACATATATGACAATTCAAAGATCATATCATCAAGGTTACCAAAACATCTACTGTAATATGTGTTCTAATGTTTAATTCAAATATTATTGGAGCATATTACCCATGGTATTACAAAAGCTCACATACTACAAGCTCTTACAAATGGCAGAACTGAGGTTTACGTTTAAGTGACAATACAACTGGCTTCATATATTTCTTTCTTAGCTCTTACCAATTCAAAAAGCGTCATTGTAAAGTAAATTTGTTTCAGAATAATGAGTTTTGATACCTCTGAATAAACAAAGGAGCCATTGATTAAAATAAAACAGCTGACAGAGTGGAACACCACCCCATGTTACGCAAGAACCAAATGTGTGGGTCCTTCTGCTTGTGAACATAGACAAAGAAAAATATTGCAGTAATAAACTATAATAAATGAAAATATATATGATATAATGTTGTGTTTGCATATTTAGATGATTTACCTTGTCCATAGCAAACTCGGAAGCCCCATAATCCATCAGCAAGTTCACCATAGGTTTCGCATTTTCCATGGCGTAAGCATAATGTAATGGTGTTCGCAAGAATTGGTCTTTTTGACTGTCAACCTTTATTTTGTGCTTGAGTAAAGTCTTTATTACATGTTCAGCAACTACCAGGTGACCATGTAAAACAGCTTTATGCAATGCTGGTTGACCATCTCCCTGGAAAGACATGAATCAAATAACGATCAGGTGAGTGCAGCCTCAATAGGGAGACATTGCCGCTCATGAAGATGGATCAATAAAAAGAGACAGTAAGAAGAGTCCAAAGTATTTTATTCAGTGCTTATGCTGTGACAATGGGGAGAAAAAGTGCCACAAGAGGTCACTGACACCGTAGCAGATAAGTATTGTTTGATGAGGTCATCTATATTGTGATGTCATCCATGCAACAATGGTGTTGTGATGTCATCTTATTGTTTTTTTTTTCATATACTACGGTCGTAGTGCCCCTTTAGGATCCGTTACTTTTGCTCCCCAATAAGATGCTAACCAAATGTGTACCATGCTGTGGACTCCAAACCTTATCATCTCATCATTACGTCCTCCTATGACATTTGGTTATAGCAGGACTCGAATAGGCAGACCAGAATCACTGACGTTATGTACACTATTTATTTGCACACTCTTAGTACAAAAAAATAAATAATTTTGTGACTTACTTTCTGCAAACAGGCACACAAGCAAGCTTCAAAACTTCCAGTAGAGTCTTCGGCAAACTCTTCATTAATGATGAGTCTTTCGAGGTCACCATCAACCACTGCCTGCATCATTTGCTCCACTTGATCCTGTAACAAAAGATCACAATACAGAAAATTTGTAAGTTAAATTCATTCATTGACCATCGAGGAAACA
Organism: Alitta virens; assembly: GCA_932294295.1. Lineage (NCBI taxonomy): Eukaryota > Metazoa > Annelida > Polychaeta > Phyllodocida > Nereididae > Alitta > Alitta virens. The sequence goes on from OW028582.1 coordinate 31,106,391, forward strand.
TTAATTGATTAATGGTGAACAGAACTTATTACTAATTTAATAAAAATAAATAAATAATTAAGTGATTTAAAAAAATTAAAGTATGACAGAGCAAAGATAACAAGAAAATATCCAAAATGGTTATACAGCTGAATAGAAATACACTTGGTTACCACCTAAATTAGGTCAAGTCAATTTGCCAACCCCAAAAACACACTGAACATTATTAATTGTTACAAAACAAACTTTTCATATCTATTGCGATGGTCTTAACCTGGCATCTAAGGTGTTTATTTTAGCTTACTTATAGCAGTGAATCTTGATGTCATGGCAAATTTTAAGGTAGTAGTAAATATGGAAATGTTGCACCTTACCTGAAAAGTTGATAATTGAGTGTCAAATTTGGCTTGAGGTGATGATGTCTCCATGCTTTGGACAACAGCACTGGCACAAACTCCATCCTACAGAAATTAAATAACACATATCAAAATTAACATTATAGATGGAGCCTTATCCAAACCAAAGTGACCTACCACCTGCATTGTGAGTTGTGAGGGGGGCTTACAGTTTGTCGGAATATATGCGTGGATGTGATCACAATTTATTTGAACTCTCTGCAATACATTTTACGGGGTGCCACTGCATTTTTCATGTCATACTTCAAATATTCGGCAGTAATACTTTTGAATGTTTAACTTTTGTGTGTTGAGGTATCATTGAAGCAAACAGCAGTGCGAAATATTGCTTGGGTGTTTCCAATTTGTGTTTTTATTTCGGTTGTTTGTGTTTCTACAGCAAAATGTGATTCTGTTATATTCACACCGAGCTCACACGATAAAGGTGTTGATAAAAGGAATATTCTTCATTGTTCATTTGGCAAGTAACTAGAGATGAGCGTGGGGGGGGGGGGGGGGGGTTTCGACTGGCAGGTTTTAGCCTGCCCTGCAACTTTTCATTTGGACTTGCAGGGCAGTGCGGGTGCGGGTAGAGCTTCTGAAGTGTGGGGCGGGTGAGGGTCAGACACAAAGATGAACATTGCGAGGCAGGGCGGGTGCGGGTAACCTTTCAGTTATGATGTGGGTCCATTAATTATTGTCTTGAAGAGACTATCCAACTAGCAACATGGTTTATATGTAGCAGGGCACATAATTGTAAGTACTTTGTTTTTATTTTTTTATTCGTATTTCTACCTTCAGCATATATGTTGCATTTAACCAAGAATTCAAAATGCAAGTATATCAGAATAAACTTGCAAGTAAAATTCCCCCCATTCTTTGAGGATAATTACTTGATTTTAGCCACATGCTAATAAAATGGGGATCTTTTTCAATATACCTCAATAAAACTGTTTTTATACTAATTAAGCCATCAATTTTGGAAATGCTTACAAAATGACATTCTTGAATGATCATGTGTGACATCTGCATATCTTTTCATATGTAGTTGTAACTACACTGCTGATTATAAATCAATCATATCAATAAGTCAATCAGTAAAATAACGAGTTATTTGTTTTTCTAATCCTTCTAGTTGCAGAGACATTTGATCAAACGAATGTCCTAACCAATGTTAAGACCTTGAGAGACATGATAACTGACCACCTCATTAGATTGAAGTCTTAAGAGTGAGATGTTAATTAAATTACACGTGTTATTAGCTACATAATATAGTACATGTACAACCTGCATAATATGTCACATCTTACAGTATTTGCCATTGGAAATGCAATAACTATTTCGGAATATGACCTACATGCATGATAACATACCTTCTCAGCACATTGTAAGTGCTCATAGCCCAGAACAGTTAACTGCCACCTGTGTTTATCACTGTTATCAAGGTACCACTCATGGACAGCCTACAACATGGGACAATAAAAAAATTAATAAATGAGAATAAACCTAATTTTTGCCTTCTGTATAACAATATCTTGTCTGTACATGCTGTATAACAATATTAAATTCATCAAAATACCTCATCTATGATTTTTACATAGTCTGTTTTGCCGCGTCTTATTGCCAAATCTCTAGCACATTCATTATTCTGCAAAACAAGACATATTTTAAGAACACCATATCATTATGTATAAGATATCAAGGCGATACATTTAAATTTGCATTAACATTTTTGGACATGAACTTTTATTTGACAAGCATTTTGGTTAAAAATTTGTTTAAAATGGTATAGAATATACAGTGAGGAAGGCTTGTAATTGGCAGTTAATGCTGCAGGCACAGGGCCACCTATTGGAGGAATTTGGAAGTTAGAAATGTATTATTTTCCACATATATTATTCCTGACGCTGCATACTTGATAATTTTGCTAGAGATTCAACAGTTTACTTACATACAACATTTGATACTTACGCAATTTCTTAAGGCAACCAGTAAACTATAACCTTGTTGAAGAATATGCCTCACAGCTCCACAACCAACAGAGTTTTTTATGCAAAACTGGAGGACATGATCACCCTGGATAAGATATTTAGTAATGAATCATTACATTTTAATCAACAGCATTTATTTCAAGTTGGGCAGGAGCAAGAGGACCCCACTTACCTTTGCATGAAATTAAGGGAGAGTAAGTTGAGAAATAGATATGAGAATTATGTTTAGGCAATCTTCTTTATGAAAATTAAGGAATATAATTTGTGTGTGTATTTTGTGACCTCTATATGTCATGTCATAAAATCCAATCATTCATATATAATAATACACAGCCCTTCTAAATTTAAGACCCCTTCGACCACTGTGCATATCTTATATACAGGGAGAGCAGTGTTTCTGTTTATATCATGTCTGGCAAAAATTCTGATTTCTGATTGGCTGTGCAAAATTTTTTCCAGAAATCCTGACTTCTGATTGGCTGTGCACAATTTTTTCCTACATTGCACAGCTATATTGCATGGTACATTTTAGGTGGAGGAGTAGGTCTTTTCTAGGTATAAACAAATAATTATACCTTCCTTAAATGAATGAAGGGCAATTAGACTAACAATAACAAATTTATTTGATTTGCCGCATTTTGCGTAACAGGTAATTGCGTTTGCGTGTCTGCGTGTCTAAATGTGAACAACATCTTTCACTAATACAATGTACGTTTTGTTGTCAATTGAACTTAATACCCTTTTTTAGGCTCAAAACTGTTTTGGGTTGCCAATATCAATATATACATGTGTAAATAATGATTAAAAATTTATAGAAAATAATGAATGGAAAAAAATTGTCAAGTAAAATAGGCCCTTAATTTTTCTGCCAAATTAATATCGTACTAAACACGTACATCCCTTTTATTTGTATAAATAGAAAGGCCGTATAATATTACAATTACTGCACAGTGTCTTGTGCAATATCTGTTTTTATGGGACCTCAGCAACTAATATTGCACTCACCACTGTGCAATAATTGTATAATATTTAATCACACAATTGAATCGCTACACTGTGAGTGAAAGTTGCAGGCTCATAAACTGCATTGGTCAGAATTTATATCCCAGATTTGCAGGAGGTTATGACTATTTCATGCAATAAAAATAGGTCAAACTGTTTAACTTAATGATGTGAAACTCACCCTATAATGAAGGTTCTCAAGGTTGAGTTTCCCACTTTCTTGCGAAGGTATAAGCAACTTGATAATGTCCGAGTCAGTTTCAGCACTTAGTGCTGTGAAAAGAATTGGAATGTCCTGTTAAATAAAGTAAAACAAAGACTAACATTTAATTTTCTATATAGCTTGAACTGCACATTAAATGGCAAGTATAGTAGTTGAGTTCATAACAACTCTACAGCTAGGAATCAGGTTAAAATTTTTGTAATCGATTAATCGGGGCTTCTGGCAACCTATTATCAATTAATAATCGATTATTTGATGTAACCCACAAAAGATGTTAATGCTGTGCTACGTCAATGAAATAGGTCTTTTTTTATACCAAAATCTATCAATTTTTATATGAATCACTAGTACTTGCAGTTCAATCCAGGTAGCAGCACATGAAAACCCCGGCCACCTGGCGGATTTTTGCAGCAAAACGGGCAATAATAGAGTGCGAAGTTATCGAGGTTACAAATCAATAATCAAAAATCGAATTTTCCAGATTTTCGATTCGATTAATCGATAATCGTCGATTAGCGCCGAGCCCTAACTCTTACATGAGCATTATTATCTCAGCAGGATGTTGCTGGTTGGTGCTTGCAGTCAGTATCTATGCAGGGACAACTAAAATAACTCACCCATTGGGTAAATGTGTAACACAGTATTGACTCCAACTGATCATCATTACATCTGCCTGGTCATATAAGCTAAGTAAACATCAAGCCAGTAGTACAACACAATACCTACTTCTTCATCTAAAGTTATGGTTAAGTCAGCACGGGCTCCATGTTCCATTAGAAGGGAAACAATTTCCAGATGATTCTGCTGAATAGCATAAAATAACGGAGTGCCACCTAAATCTCCCTGTAATTAAAAGTCAATATATATTTATATGTAAACATATATATATATATATATATCTACATATATATATATATATATATATATATATATATATATATCTACATATATATATATAACAGTTCTCTGCATTAGGTTAAACTTGTGCATATAATTCAATAACAAATGCATGAATTCAAATGTATTACCAAGTTCCGAAAGTTAACATTAGGTTTTTCAGCTGCTTCAAGTAGACTTTTCACTTTTTTGGTTTCTTCGGCAAGTACAGCATGAGCCAGTTGCTGTTAAAATAAATAAATCCACATAAATGAAACTATATTGATATGACAAAAATACAATGAGCAAAAAAATTAATGTTAGCGAAGAATATCATTGACTCATTATTATAAAGTCTCCGAAGTAAACTAGGAAGAACCAATATTAGTGACATTTAAAAGAGCTTAGGAAGGAGTGGTTTCTAAAACGCAGTTGTCTTACCATAGAAGGATTAATTTTCAAAATAAGAGTGATTATATTCTCTGTTCCCTTGGATAAAGCTGCAGTTTTGAGTGTCTGACCATCCTGCAACAAATTAAATGAGTTACAGATAAAATTTGATGTTCAGAGTTTTTTGCAAGATGATATTTAATGAATACACCAAGGAGTTCAACATCTTCCAAAATACCTTTTCAATATCCACTCGACACCAGAGGTTGACCAGTTTTCGAACGCTAAGCAGGTCATCCATCTCAATTGCTTTAAATAAGCCAGGCTGGAAATAGAGGATAAGGTGGTCGTATCATAAAGGAATAATTCTATCAATTGTACACAGCGGCCAGCATAATGAGAGAATGCTATCTATTCATGAGGTTAATGATGTTGGTAAATACAGATTTTCCAACATTGTTTATAAGATAATTAACATAACTTTGACTGAGCCCAGGTTCTAGTGCAGCATAAAACATTGATGTGGACTTTATTCTGAAGCCGATTTGCACTGTAATCATGAATCAGATAACCTAGCAATGTGGTCTTATAAATCTAAAGGTTTCATTTGAAAGGTTCCATAATAAACACATTCAGAAACAACAAACATCAAACTGAACAATGCCGAAAAAGATAAATGAATAGCATACATGTATGAAATTGCAACTCACACTATATTTTTGGATAAGTTCTTTGGTTCCTTTTGGAATCTCTGGATTATTCTTTGATAAACTGTATACATCTTCATTCATCTGAAATAATAATTAAGTTCAATAATCCAAAGACTGCAATATGTCAGATTTCTTTTTTATTGAATCTATATGAGTAATGACATGATAATCAAATTCAAAATTAGATATATTATAAACTCTTTTCTCTCACATCATTTTTACTGTCCAAGTCAGCACCAGCCTGAAGGAGAGGCTCGCATATTTCTGGATCACCTCTCAAGTGTTTCAAGATTAAATGCAACAAAGTGTTTCCATCCTGCAATGCGTAAAAAAAAATTGTACACCTCACTCATATGATCCTGTAAATGCAGATGCCATACATATTGCCGAAGCAGGTAAACAACATATGAACACGTGAGTTCACACTGAAACCTTTTTGCGTAATACATATACAAAGAATCAACATGGCAAATATATGTCTATGAACTATAAAAAGGTAAATACAATTGTTATTGTCATAATCAATACAGTCTCATCAGAAATTCAGAATTTCCGGTTACCTCATCTGTGGCATTGACCGGAAAGCCAGCATTGCAAACCATGTATATGATCGCACGTCTCTCACTGTGCCCAATCAGATACTCTCTGTTGACTCCTTTGATCCAATTATGCAAGATTAAGCCAGTCTTCTGATGAAAGAACATGTGAGTTAATTAATCAAGGTTACAAATTTCATATTCCAACTTGCCCCTGTAAACTTGTATTTCAGGTTATATAATTTGTTGCTGTATTTTTGCCTTTATCTATTATGCATTTCAAATTTAACATTTGTGTACTTATTTATTTGCTTATTCAGTTTACCAGGAAGGAGGACATCCATGACATAAATGTAGCATTTATGTTTAAAAACTTAAATGACTATATGACCTGGAAATGTTTACTATGTCATATTTATTTAAATTGGATGCAGCATTAATGTCAACCAAAAGTAAACTTTTTGTGCAGAAATACACTAGATATATAAATTTTATTTTGAGTCGTATACATATTGGTATATTTACTAGAAGTTGAGTTATCCATGTTAAGAATTGTATCCAAAATTTCGGAATTACATACCAAAATCCCTTCCTCATCATCATCCTTGATCCCATTCAGCGCACTTCTAAGAAGTTTTATATTGACAGTATGAAGAGCAAAAGATATCCTACTTTCTATGCTCTCCTGAAAACAAAGTTGATGCTCTATAATACTATATCAAATTTGCCAAATTGAGCCCCACCCCACTAAGAAAACTTGGTGGTCTAAACGCTTTAAAAAAAAAGTGGTTGCAACGCTTTCACGCTGTTCCGCAGGCGAGTCTTTTTATGAATCGCCACGTCTGATTGACTCAACGAATGTGAAATCAATTATTGATTCTGTGCCTTGACCACTTTCATAGTTTAGTAGACGTTATTATACAAAATTAAATTATTGGACATACTGTGGAAGTGGTCAAGGCACGGATGCGATTTCAGGTTAAGTTTTCTTAGTGCACCCCGAGCTCCCCCAAAAATTCCTGCATTCGCCAGACATGCCAAGTCTCACACATTCGGACTTCAGTATTTTCTTCATATTTTAATGTAACTCATGCAATGAGGACCAGAATAAATCTTTAACATTTTAATGTAAACTGTTTGGAAAGAGCCAAAACTCACACATTCACCACTTAAGAACTTGGCATCTCTGCATTGGCCCCTGAGGATATCAAACTTTTTTCATTTTACATCAATTTTACCCAAATAGCTGTTAGCATTGCAGTAAATTAATTATTTACATTGGATATTTTAATTTAACATTTCAAGCTCAAGCAAATCCTAATAAAAGGCAAGGGGAAAAGACCATGGCAGGTCTGTTTAGGTCTCTATATTCATGGTGCCAATTGTAGAGCTACTTATACCCACCATACTGACGACTTAATCAGATTTTTGTCATGACTTCCACAGCTAACAGCTCAAGTAGTGATTGCAGTTTCACTTTCAGTTCTGTGGCCTATTTCACTGTGCCTTAAGGCGCATGCGTTTATGTGGAAGAGTTATGATAACGCTCCTGAAAAATGCGCTTACGAAATTTCAAACTACATTTGTGGAAAAAAATAGCACTTAATTTGAAGTGAAATTGTAAATAAGAAACATTTATATACTGCCTAGTATGTCATGTCCACTATTAATGCCAGAAGAATGTAAAATAACACAAGTTTCACTCCGTGCGCGAAGTCACCTCCCACACCCAAAACTGCGGAACGGAGTCAGATAAACTATTCGCCAGTATTCTCTCTTTTAGTGTTTAGCCAGAAGCATAATGCCACGAGTCTGAATTAAAATTCTTCTCAGAAGAACAGGTGTGACTGACACAGTGACAGGTAATATGCATTGTTCAGATAGTTAGATTATATATTTGTGCGATGAGAATCATTCTTAACTCCGTTGAACAGGTCAGGAAATTAGCAAATTGCTGTGTTTGGTGTAGTGCATATTGTTCACTAACTTTGATTTAATTTACTGGTGAGGGGTGTCCTGTTGGTGATTTGTGTACTCACGCACATTGAACAATGATGCACACGTCAGTTGGCTATCGACGAATTGAATTACCTTGATTTTGGCCGTCGGTGATTTCGGCCTGTTGATTTCGGCCTAAATTGATTTCGGCCTCCGAAATTAAGGTAAGTCCTCTTTATAGAACTGACTGTAATTTGGTATTTTTTCACTCAGCCTTGCTCTTCCACAGTTAATGGTGACAGGTGAATTTGGCGTGTATCACAATGTGGAATAACTTTGGTTATTGCATTGGCAGGCAAACGTTACATACCTTGTTTTGTTCGCAAATGCAAGCTCTATCAGTTTATGATGTGCAATTATTATTTTACTGTATTATTATTTTGGACTAGGGTCAAAACGGCCAACTACCATAACGTAGTATTTTCAAAGACCTTTTTCCTTGATTTAAATTTTTTTATGTGTCATTAAATAATCAAAAGATTTGTGGCATTGTCCTGATTGTCATTCACCAATTTGAAAAAGGAAGCAGAAAATGTTATTGCTTTCATCAATAGCTAGCAGTTATGTGTTTTATTGCAATTGCCAATGATTATAAATTAAAGGCTGATGAAAGCAATTGCAGACAACAAAATAGTTGATAAAAGACCTAATATATTTTGCTTGATTATATATAGCCAACTAATAAAATTTAAATCATATGTATATGACATTTCATAAAAAAGGAAATTTGTATAAAATACAATTCGATTTCAATTAATACTAGTTAATAGTAGTTATACAATTCAATAGGCCTAAGTAATATGGGCATACAACAATTTGCAAGTCTAATCCAAGTTATACATTCAAGAAATTAGTTCCAATCTCATCTCGCTGTGGCGCAACCAGCTGGTTCTATTGTGGGCTATGTGCTTAATTCTAGGAGTGCAAGGCTGAGCGAAAAAATATCAATTTACGTGCAACTAAAAAAGGAGGTGACAATTAATGGTATATATTTTAGCAACCACAGAACATTAACAGAACTTATTAAAACAATTAATTCGGCTGAAATCAACCTGGGCCGAAATCACCGACGGCTGAAATCATTGTATACTGACGAATTGACTTCACACCAAATTCAGCTATTGGCACAGCAGATGCAGTGACTACACTGTCTACAGACAATTTTGGACATTAGCAGTGCACTGAGCTGCGGATGGTAAGGCAGCTGTCCTCCCTCTGACTGGGGATGTCTACATGGCCTAAAATATCTGGTGAAGGGGCCTATCTTCTTTACTGCTGAGGCCAACCTTCCAGGTGAAAGGCCAGCATACCCTGGGCTGAATCTAAATACTTTGTAAAGGGCCAGCCTTTTTTTGGAAAGGGAACCTACCTTTCTCAGTTTCTGCCTTGCGGTCAAACTTTTCAGTGAAGGCACTGAAGGGGTGAACTTCTTTTGTTGGGGCTGAACATACATGGATGAAGGATGGCCCCTTTATCAGAGGATGTCCCATCCTTGATCCCCAGCACCAATGTCTGCTCCCATTCAACATTTGTTCAACCCAATAACAAAAAAAAAAAAAATTATGGACACTTCATCTGCAGTGGCAATATTTAGCTGAACTTGTCTGTGACCAATCCAAATGGCATGTCCATAGCAATACCTTTATGTCATATGTATCTTCTTTATTATGACTCTGCATATAATATAATGAACTGGTCATGCATATTTTTTTTATTGCAGAATGAACCTACTTGCTTCACTTCTTCCTGTCATTTTGTTTGCATTTCCATCTGATGGAACACTTTCCAAGTCAAACAGGGGCAGCAATTCCAAAGATAACAAAGCGAAAGTATGTTAATATTCACAATTTCATTATATATTAAATTAATCAGCTAGAATTAAGATGTCATAATCCACACTTGGTAATATTTGTTGCTCGTGTTGTATTCATTATAGCGATTAGTAAGAACATAAGCCCAGAAACCGGGCCAGATCTGTTCAAGGTTGGCCATGCAATGTCGGGCCAACATTGAGTCATTGTGGTATAATATCTGGGAGACATTCTAACCAGAGCGTGGAGTTTCTCCATTGCAGCGTATTAATAGTTTATATTTTTTATGCAACTTTATTACAGTCTACTGAGAATGTGTTTCAACGTGGCTTGGTGACAGAAAATGTGAAGTACAAAGATGTAGTGAGAGAACACTCTTTATACTCCAAGGGTGAAAAGGAGCTGAAGAGGTTTACTGGTGCTACCCTTGGTTATGTCACACCTGTGAGTATTTTATAAAATCATAATATGAATATTCCGTCACAAATTGATAACAAACTGCTTAAGTTTGATTTTGAGACAAAAGCTTGAAATACAAATCTCTCTATTTATGTTGATTGATCAGTGCTTATAGGAATAAACAACAAGTGATTAACTTCTCATATTCTAATATGTCTTTTACTCTGTTAAAGGACCTATACAATAAAGGTAAACAATTATTAGAGTACAAATGATTGTGATTTCTTTCAGTGGAACAACCATGGTTACGATGTAGCAAAAATATTTGGGAGCAAATTCTCTTTTATTTCTCCTGTTTGGCTCCAAATTAAACGAAAACCTAGTGGATCCTTTGTAATTGAAGGTGGTCATGATATCGATAAAGGTGGGTGTTTCATCGTGATAAGCTTACATTTTTAGTTAGAAGATATAATTTATTCATGGTTGAATTATTGAATAAGGATAATGATAGTTATAATAATAATAGTTTATTTGGATATATATATACAGTTCCTAATGCATCAATTGCAATTATTTCATTTCAGGATGGATTAAGGATGTAAAAAAAGACAGGGAAGTAAAAATAGGTATGTATCAATGCCATCAGATTGAATAGGATGTGTAAATGTATTTGATAATGAATGGTGTTATCATGCTTTGATAGAACAATGCTGATTTGTGCAAAGGAAAAAAAAAATAAGGCTAATTCATATCTTTTGCTTTAAGTTAATATAATGAAAAATGTATGCTTGTTATGTTTTATGCTTCAGTTCCCAGAGTTTTATTTGATGGATGGACACAACATGATTTCCATCTTCTGTTTTCAAGTGAAGATCTCATTGAGGATTGTGCGCTTACAATTGTTAGATTTATCAAGGTAATTGGAAAAAATAATATGACAAGTTATGATGTAATAATCACAGGAATCTTACAGCAGGATGTCATGATTGTAGAACTCTATTGTAGACACTTTAAAGCTGAATGTTAAATAAACTTACACTGTTTTTTGACACCATTGATTATGAATGAAAGTCCTTTTATTTTGCAGTCTCATGCATTCCATGGAATTACTCTAGAAGTCTGGTCTCAGCTTGGTGGTCAAAATAGACAGTAAGTTGAAAAAAAATATTTAAAAAATCATTATGTCATTGTCAGGGAAGTTCACAAATTTGATAAAGAAATATCTGAAAATGTCAAGCATGTGGGATCTTTATTAGCCCCACACATTTTATAAAGAAATGCTAAGGTGAGATAGATAAACTTTATTTAATGAAGGTACATATACTTATCTTCCACAGGGCCCTCGGTTAGTAAAATAGTAATAATCTGATCTGGTGACTTCTATGTGTACCATCAATGTAATTGCATGTTGTTCTTTTAGAAATCTTTATAATTGGGTCATTTCAATTAATTTATTAAAAGACAATGATGCATTTATTTCATTTGTGTTTTTAGAGAATTGATTCATCTCATTGAACACATGGGTCAAGAATTCCGTAAAGCGAGGAAAAAGTTAATTTTAGTTTTGCCACCTCCTGTTGGTCAAAGGTAGGTAAAATAGAATTTAAGAAATATTTGTAGATATTCCATAAAAAGGTCAGGCTCCTCTTCACGGCTCCTCTTCACTTTACTGAATAAAGAAACATTTTAATCGGAGTTTAAAACTGTATTTCAGCCATATGTCTGCAGATACACCAGGTATGGTGTCCAAAGAAGACTTCGATGCACTTGAACCAAATGTTGATTTCTTTAGTCTTATGACATATGATTATTCCAATCCCTACAAGTAAGTTTCACAATTTACTAATGATCATGATGTAAGTATTTTGCTTAAGTAGAGTGCTCTGTTGTAATACTGTGATGTTTACCGCTAGATGACGTACAATGACCACCTTTTGAAAGTTTGTATTAAACTTGCTTTTCCTTAAAAACAAAGTTGCAGGCAAAATTCAACAGACTTTTTCATGATTAGCAGGTGTTCCCGGTAAAAACCTCATGGTAATACAACGAAGCACTCTACATGGACAAAGTTACAGATCCAGATACTTTTTAATATGTAGCTGTCAATGCCAGGAGTGAGCAAAGCTATATTATATGTATATTTATGTCAACTTAAAGTTACTGTGTCTCCAGATTTAGCACATTCAAGTATTTATATATATATACAAATGCTGCCTTCTTGTCTTATGATATTTTTTACCATTAGGCATTACACATGCCCACTTTTGCACAACAATTTAGTCTTAATTTACAATAAATAATTTAAGTATTAGTTTTTCATGCAATCATACCCAGTGTGTTTCCAATGTTTTAGTCTGGATTTTCTCTCAATGTAAGATTTATTTTTAGTAATAATGTCTGATAAAATCATTAGTTAACACACAAATTTAGTATGCCCTGAATATTTCTGGCGGGGAATTTTGCATCCAACAGAAATATTGGCCCATTAGTTATTTTCTACTATTTGATGAGTTTTAGCAAATTGCAAATTTGACAGAGTGTAGCTTTAAATCTCAAATATTAATTAGACTTCATGTAGGTTTTTAAATTTTCAAAATCGGACAATAGATAACAATTTTAGAGGCAAAAGAAGTCAGATAATTGTAATGCGTTTCTCAGCCGCCAGGGGCGCTGCGGTCGCTTACAACTGCCCCCTGGTGTGATAAAACGACATCGCAACAATGTCGTTGGCGCGAGCGTGATCGATTCAAGATGATTTGTTATTCTTATCTGGTGATTTCCCCTTCTAAATAAACGCTATTTCTAGTCACAGTTAGAATTTTTACAGTTAGAGAAACAAGTTTTTTCCAAGTTTTAAGCTGGATGTGTAATCGTTACGAAATTATGGACATCGCAACTTTTGAACCGACGTTGTTATGACATGATGACGTAGTCTCGTTCTGGACGATTTGGCAAAAAAAAACGATTATAAGTTGATCTTCCATAGGATTACATGTATTTTTGAAACGGCGATATTAAGTGAAATCAATTTGTAACCAGTTCCGGTTGGCTTGTCCACTGTGTAGCCTATCGTCTACGGGAGCTTCGCTCATAATATGTTATCTGCCAGAGACAGAAGAAGCGGAAAGCTTGGATTATATGCTGTCAACACCGTTGAATTGTCTGATGACGCTTTGTACAAATTCCGCTAGGGGCGCTGGTGGCTGTCTTGCTGTACAGTGGCGTCCTCTGGTGCAAAGAAACCGTAGCATAGCGCGTTTTGCCAGTTCCTGTCTGGGTTTGCGTATAGCATGTCGGTGTTGTTTAACGATTTGAAATCCTTGACAGTTAGCGCTGAATTGGCAAGTACAACTATTTTAATGCACTAGAACTCGTATATATTTTCAAAATTAAAGATTTAGTGAAAGCCGATTGTTTTACAGCAAACAAAGATTTGCGGCAGCTCCATAGAAATCACGTGACTGAAAGAATTTGTGACGCTCCGAAATTTCTCATAGACTAACCAACATTCAACCTTGAGCAATGATTCAAAAACAGATTTACACACACAATACCGGAAGGAGCGTAAGCTCATGAATTCGCTTTCCGCTAATAATATATAGAAGATAGCTGTTTTCCAGCTAAGTTGAATGTCTTGAGTGTGATCTTCTAGTAGTTTTCAGTAGTGTTCATGAGTGATCGCAATACATATATATAGCTTTTATTGACACTTTTTCATATCAGAAAAGATGCATATGTCACATACCTACTCATTACGTCTATCTAAAACTACACCTACAGAAATATGATATGCAAGTTCTCATTATTTTATACATAATATATAGCTTAAAGTTCAAGGTCCCAGTTGCCATAATTTGATGAGTCCTGCTAATATGTAGCTGTCAATGCCAGGAGTGAGCGAAGCTATACAATATGTATATGACCAGAGACCTTCAACCTGTAGGCCTACCCTGACCATTTTGTCAAATAAAATTAGTCTTGAGGTGGTAAAGAAGAAAAAAAAAAGTCTTAAAAGAACAGGGACTCATTTAAATTGTCATGATTTCAGAACTATACACTGACTGCCCTATAACGCTAGTACACATCGTACCGACCATGTAGATTTTTGAATTTTCAAAATTGGACAATAAATAATGATTTTAGAGGCAAAATAAGTCAAGAGCTGCTCAGGAATTGTAATGCGTACCTTCAGTCGCCATGTTTGAAGCTGGGTGTGTATTCGTTAAGAAATTATGGACATCACAACTGTTGAACCGACGACGTTGTTTTGACGTGATGACGTAGTCTCGTTCTGGACCATTGGTCAAAAAACGATATTAAGTTGATCTTCCATAGGATTACATTTATTTTAGAAATTTTGAGACACTTCCGGTTCAGCATGATCACTGTGCAGCCTCATTTTGAAACCTCTCTCTACGGGAAGTGAGCTTCGCTCATATTAGACATTCAGTGTTAAAGCGAAATAATATAATATGTTATCTGCCAGAGACAGAAGGAGTTGAAAGCTTGGATTATATGCTGTCAACACTGTTGAATTGCCTGATGACGCTTTGTACAAATTCCGCTGGGGGCGCTTGTGGCTGTCTTGCTGTAGCATAGCGCGTTTTGCGTATAGCATGTCGGTGTTGTTTATCAATTTGAAATCCTTGACAGTTAGCGCTGATCGAATTGGCAAGTACAACTATTTTAATGCATTAGAACTTGTATATATTTTTTAAATTAAATGATGTTGTATGATGTTATGATATGACGTGAAGTTGATTCGGTTCATGCGTTTACGGCAAATAAAGTTTGTGACGGTCTGAAATTGATGACAACCTTACTGCTGAAGCTTGACATCATGTTTTGTTATCAGGTTATGTACGTGTTACCGGAAGAGCGCAGCTCTCGTGATTTTCAGACGCTTCGCGTCGGAAAATCACTCGAGCTTTTCGCTCTATAAGTACATAAAAGATATAAAATAAATCACAGATCAAATCACAAATACTGATTGCAATATTAATATTAGATTAAAATTTTACAAAAATATATACAAATACTGATCCTAATATAGTATGATATACAGTCGTCAGCCTGTTTATTTTCAGATATAACCTAATGCCAATAAAAAGTATGGTACGCAATTCTATCACCCAACCTGGGCCCCAGGAACTGCAATGTATCTTGGTTCCACTGGCTACAATTTTTTTTCTCCTTTCAGTCCAGGACCAAACAGTCCTTTACCATGGGTGCGTCAGTGTGTGGAAGCATTAGTCCCAGAGAATGATTCTGCAAAAAGGGCCAAAATTCTTCTTGGTCTGAATTTTTATGGCAATGATTATATGCCTGGTGGAGGAGGTCCCATCGTCGGAAATACGTAAGACATTTTTTATCAATCTACATGAAATTGTGATCATTCAAAAACTTTTTATATAATTCCAGAAGTATGCTTCAGGTAAAATGTTTGCAAGCAAGTTTCACTTTTTTTTGGGAAATTTCAGGTATGTTGAATTGGTCTCCAAGAATAAACCCAAAATTGAGTGGCACAATAAATATGCTGAACACACGTTTAGATACAAGTAAGATATTTATTTGATTTCTTTTCCATAATATTCATTGCAATGATTAAAGAACTGGTAGACTTATGTAGGGGAAATGGCATCAGGCATATGTTATGAGTTATGCAAGACATTAGATTGGCATCATCTTGAACCTAGGCCTGTACTGTCAGAAGCAGGGAATGTCTTACAACATCACACTGCCTGTCTTGCTTATATTATAAGTTGTCAGTTAAAAATTTATTTCTCAAAGTACCAAGACCTTGCTCGAGAGACCCAGACTTAATTTATTCAAAAGTGTGGGAAATTCCAAATATAGTCATCGTTTGTGGCCACCAAGTTTAAAATGTTTAAAAGAACAAAAGAAAAAAAGGGTGGTTCCATTTAAAACAGAGGGGGGTGGACCAAAAAATTTTCAGAAAGCTGGTAAGCTTGTCAAGGCTATTATATGGAAGGATGTTCTGTCCTAATTCTGTTACTAATATCACCCCTTTATTTTTATATTCCAGGACTGGAGTAGGAGAGCATTATGTTTTTTACCCAACGTTAGCTTCTATTCAAGCTAGACTTAATTTAGCTTCGGAACTAGGAACTGGAATTTCAATTTGGGAAATAGGACAAGGGCTAGATTACTTCTATGATCTTTTGTAAGGAAAAGTATGGTTTTAAAGCATTCCTGAAAAATTCACTTTAGCATTTCTGTGAATTATAAAAACAGTGGAAGGTTAAACTGTCATATACTGGTGCTGTTCCCTTTATGTCTGGAACATAATGGGGAGGTTCGTGAGTCCTTTTTTTTTTACATAATTTGGTGTGAGGGAACTATTTTTCTTTTTTTTTTCTACGAAAGTATGAAATAAAGGTGTCTACCACCTTGCCTATACATTACTTATCATTAAATCTTTTAATTTTTGCTTCTTTTTAAAACTGACTCCCTAAAAATCTCTTAATGGCCATTTTAAAATGCTCATTTATAGTGTAGCATGTGAATGTCATCAAAATGATATGACCACATTAAAATGCTCATATGGATATAGCATGTGAATGTCATCAAAATAATATAGCCACTTTAAAATGCATTACTGATACAGCATGTGAATGTCATCAAAATAATATTTGCTTAGTGGTCATTTGTGCACATCATTTAATATTTGTGGTCTTAGGACCTAACAAAGTGGAAAGTGGCTAATGATCAGTTAGAATAACAATCTTCTTGCCATAAATATATTTGTGGAATTTCTTCACCCCAAATATAATACTCAAAGCCTCTTTCTCTAATTGATAAAAATTTGCAATTGATCATGGATAATGTTTGAAAACTCTTCTCTGTTGTGCCACCATGAGTTTGATTCATTTATGTGTGTGTCAGATGTAATGTTCACCCACTTTTAACAAATTGCCAGACGATGGCATGTGATTTTCATCATATACACAACAGGCAAAACCTTTTTTGGCAATGGTATGTGACTTTCATGACAACAATCTGCTTATCTGTCAATATATTTCTCTACAGAAAGTTCATTTCTGCACCTAAAATAGGGTTTAATGAACTGGTCGCTTGGATGGTTTGGCCACCCATGTAACAGATAATCATACACTTTGGTTAATACTGGGTCTTTGGAAATAGCTTTCTGCAAATCACTAGAATCAACTGGCAAAGTATCTAAAGTTATACAATTCACCTCCGGTGCAGGTTGTGGTTTCTCGTTTAGGTCAGGAATTCGCGAAATACCATCTGCATTACCATGATCAGAACCCTTTCGGTATGCTTTCTCTGATGAACGAGGACAGCGACTACATCGAGAGAGACTTGCATTCCTTTACAAAAACCATTTCCCTCTCTGATTAATTTCCAAGGACCTTTAACACAAACCGGTCTGAGGTCAATGCCCTCCCAGCTGATCATAATCATATGCTGAAAGAATAATACTCCAGCGTTCGAAGTCTAGCTGCGGCTAAAGTAGGAATACCGGTCTTAGGACCTAACAAAGTGGAAAGTGGCTGATGATCAGTTAGAATAACAATCTTCTTGCCATAAATATATTTGTGGAATTTCTTCACCCCAAATATAATACTCAAAGCCTCTTTCTCTAATTGATAAAAATTTGCAGTTCATCATGGATAATGTTTGAAAACTCTTCTCTGTTGTGCCACCATGAGTTTGATTCATCCCGCAGCTCCATCGGAATAACTACTCTAAGACCCCATAATAAACACCTATTCTCTACAGAAAGTTCATTTCTGCACCTAAAATAGGGTTTAATGAACTGGTCGCTTGGATGGTTTGGCCACCCATGTAACACATAATCATACACTTTGGTTAATACTGGGTCTTTGGAAATAGCTTTCTGCAAATCACTAGAATCAACTGGCAAAGTATCTAAAGTTATACAATTCACCTCCGGTGCAGGTTGTGGTTTCTCGTTTAGGTCAGGAATTCGCGAAATACCATCTGCATTACCATGATCAGAACCCTTTCGGTATGCTTTCTCTGATGAACGAGGACAGCGACTACATCGAGAGAGACTTGCATTCCTTTACAAAAACCATTTCCCTCTCTGATTAATTTCCAAGGACCTTTAACACAAACCGGTCTGAGGTCAATGCCCTCCCAGCTGATCATAATCATATGCTGAAAGAATAATACTCCAGCGTTCGAAGTCTAGCTGCGGCTAAAGTAGGAATACCGGTCTTAGGACCTAACAAAGTGGAAAGTGGCTGATGATCAGTTAGAATAACAATCTTCTTGCCATAAATATATTTGTGGAATTTCTTCACCCCAAATATAATACTCAAAGCCTCTTTCTCTAATTGATAAAAATTTGCAGTTCATCATGGATAATGTTTGAAAACTCTTCTCTGTTGTGCCACCATGAGTTTGATTCATCCCGCAGCTCCATCGGAATAACTACTCTAAGACCCCATAATAAACACCTATTCTCTACAGAAAGTTCATTTCTGCACCTAAAATAGGGTTTAATGAACTGGTCGCTTGGATGGTTTGGCCACCCATGTAACACATAATCATACACTTTGGTTAATACTGGGTCTTTGGAAATAGCTTTCTGCAAATCACTAGAATCAACTGGCAAAGTATCTTAAGTTATACAATTCACCTCCGGTGCAGGTTGTGGTTTCTCGTTTAGGTCAGGAATTCGCGAAATACCATCTGCATTACCATGATCAGAACCCTTTCGGTATGCTTTCTCTGATGAACGAGGACAGCGACTACATCGAGAGAGACTTGCATTCCTTTACAAAAACCATTTCCCTCTCTGATTAATTTCCAAGGACCTTTAACACAAACCGGTCTGAGGTCAATGCCCTCCCAGCTGATCATAATCATATGCTGAAAGAATAATACTCCAGCGTTCGAAGTCTAGCTGCGGCTAAAGTAGGAATACCGGTCTTAGGACCTAACAAAGTGGAAAGTGGCTGATGATCAGTTAGAATAACAATCTTCTTGCCATAAATATATTTGTGGAATTTCTTCACCCCAAATATAATACTCAAAGCCTCTTTCTCTAATTGATAAAAATTTGCAGTTCATCATGGATAATGTTTGAAAACTCTTCTCTGTTGTGCCACCATGAGTTTGATTCATCCCGCAGCTCCATCGGAATAACTACTCTAAGACCCCATAATAAACACCTATTCTCTACAGAAAGTTCATTTCTGCACCTAAAATAGGGTTTAATGAACTGGTCGCTTGGATGGTTTGGCCACCCATGTAACACATAATCATACACTTTGGTTAATACTGGGTCTTTGGAAATAGCTTTCTGCAAATCACTAGAATCAACTGGCAAAGTATCTAAAGTTATACAATTCACCTCCGGTGAAGGTTGTGGTTTCTCGTTTAGGTCAGGAATTCGCGAAATACCATCTGCATTACCATGATCAGAACCCTTTCGGTATGCTATCTCTGATGAACGAGGACAGCGACTACATCGAGAGAGAATTCCATTCCTTTACAAAAACCATTTCCCTCTCTGATTAATTTCCAAGGACCTTTAACACAAACCGGTCTGAGGTCAATTCCCTCCCAGCTGATCATAATCATATGCTGAAAGAATAATACTCCAGCGTTCGAAGTCTAGCTGCGGCTAAAGTAGGAATACCGGTCTTAGGACCTAACAAAGTGGAAAGTGGCTGATGATCAGTTAGAATAACAATCTTCTTGCCATAAATATATTTGTGGAATTTCTTCACCCCAAATATAATACTCAAAGCCTCTTTCTCTAATTGATAAAAATTTGCAGTTCATCATGGATAATGTTTGAAAACTCTTCTCTGTTGTGCCACCATGAGTTTGATTCATCCCGCAGCTCCATCGGAATAACTACTCTAAGACCCCATAATAAACACCCATTCTCTACAGAAAGTTCATTTCTGCACCTAAAATAGGGTTTAATGAACTGGTCGCTTGGATGGTTTGGCCACCCATGTAACAGATAATCATACACTTTGGTTAATACTGGGTCTTTGGAAATAGCTTTCTGCAAATCACTAGAATCAACTGGCAAAGTATCTAAAGTTATACAATTCACCTCCGGTGCAGGTTGTGGTTTCTCGTTTAGGTCAGGAATTCGCGAAATACCATCTGCATTACCATGATCAGAACCCTTTCGGTATGCTTTCTCTGATGAACGAGGACAGCGACTACATCGAGAGAGACTTGCATTCCTTTACAAAAACCATTTCCCTCTCTGATTAATTTCCAAGGACCTTTAACACAAACCGGTCTGAGGTCAATGCCCTCCCAGCTGATCATAATCATATGCTGAAAGAATAATACTCCAGCATTCGAAGTCTAGCTGCGGCTAAAGTAGGAATACCGGTCTTAGGACCTAACAAAGTGGAAAGTGGCTAATGATCAGTTAGAATAACAATCTTCTTGCCATAAATATATTTGTGGAATTTCTTCACCCCAAATATAATACTCAAAGCCTCTTTCTCTAATTGATAAAAATTTGCAATTGATCATGGATAATGTTTGAAAACTCTTCTCTGTTGTGCCACCATGAGTTTGATTCATTTATGTGTGTGTCAGATGTAATGTTCACCCACTTTTAACAAATTGCCAGACGATGGCATGTGATTTTCATCATATACACAACAGGCAAAACCTTTTTTGGCAATGGTATGTGACTTTCATGACAACAATCTGCTTATCTGTCAATATATTTCTCTACAGAAAGTTCATTTCTGCACCTAAAATAGGGTTTAATGAACTGGTCGCTTGGATGGTTTGGCCACCCATGTAACAGATAATCATACACTTTGGTTAATACTGGGTCTTTGGAAATAGCTTTCTGCAAATCACTAGAATCAACTGGCAAAGTATCTAAAGTTATACAATTCACCTCCGGTGCAGGTTGTGGTTTCTCGTTTAGGTCAGGAATTCGCGAAATACCATCTGCATTACCATGATCAGAACCCTTTCGGTATGCTTTCTCTGATGAACGAGGACAGCGACTACATCGAGAGAGACTTGCATTCCTTTACAAAAACCATTTCCCTCTCTGATTAATTTCCAAGGACCTTTAACACAAACCGGTCTGAGGTCAATGCCCTCCCAGCTGATCATAATCATATGCTGAAAGAATAATACTCCAGCGTTCGAAGTCTAGCTGCGGCTAAAGTAGGAATACCGGTCTTAGGACCTAACAAAGTGGAAAGTGGCTGATGATCAGTTAGAATAACAATCTTCTTGCCATAAATATATTTGTGGAATTTCTTCACCCCAAATATAATACTCAAAGCCTCTTTCTCTAATTGATAAAAATTTGCAGTTCATCATGGATAATGTTTGAAAACTCTTCTCTGTTGTGCCACCATGAGTTTGATTCATCCCGCAGCTCCATCGGAATAACTACTCTAAGACCCCATAATAAACACCTATTCTCTACAGAAAGTTCATTTCTGCACCTAAAATAGGGTTTAATGAACTGGTCGCTTGGATGGTTTGGCCACCCATGTAACACATAATCATACACTTTGGTTAATACTGGGTCTTTGGAAATAGCTTTCTGCAAATCACTAGAATCAACTGGCAAAGTATCTAAAGTTATACAATTCACCTCCGGTGCAGGTTGTGGTTTCTCGTTTAGGTCAGGAATTCGCGAAATACCATCTGCATTACCATGATCAGAACCCTTTCGGTATGCTTTCTCTGATGAACGAGGACAGCGACTACATCGAGAGAGACTTGCATTCCTTTACAAAAACCATTTCCCTCTCTGATTAATTTCCAAGGACCTTTAACACAAACCGGTCTGAGGTCAATGCCCTCCCAGCTGATCATAATCATATGCTGAAAGAATAATACTCCAGCGTTCGAAGTCTAGCTGCGGCTAAAGTAGGAATACCGGTCTTAGGACCTAACAAAGTGGAAAGTGGCTGATGATCAGTTAGAATAACAATCTTCTTGCCATAAATATATTTGTGGAATTTCTTCACCCCAAATATAATACTCAAAGCCTCTTTCTCTAATTGATAAAAATTTGCAGTTCATCATGGATAATGTTTGAAAACTCTTCTCTGTTGTACCACCATGAGTTTGATTCATCCCGCAGCTCCATCGGAATAACTACTCTAAGACCCCATAATAAACACCTATTCTCTACAGAAAGTTCATTTCTGCACCTAAAATAGGGTTTAATGAACTGGTCGCTTGGATGGTTTGGCCACCCATGTAACACATAATCATACACTTTGGTTAATACTGGGTCTTTGGAAATAGCTTTCTGCAAATCACTAGAATCAACTGGCAAAGTATCTAAAGTTATACAATTCACCTCCGGTGCAGGTTGTGGTTTCTCGTTTAGGTCAGGAATTCGCGAAATACCATCTGCATTACCATGATCAGAACCCTTTCGGTATGCTTTCTCTGATGAACGAGGACAGCGACTACATCGAGAGAGACTTGCATTCCTTTACAAAAACCATTTCCCTCTCTGATTAATTTCCAAGGACCTTTAACACAAACCGGTCTGAGGTCAATGCCCTCCCAGCTGATCATAATCATATGCTGAAAGAATAATACTCCAGCGTTCGAAGTCTAGCTGCGGCTAAAGTAGGAATACCGGTCTTAGGACCTAACAAAGTGGAAAGTGGCTGATGATCAGTTAGAATAACAATCTTCTTGCCATAAATATATTTGTGGAATTTCTTCACCCCAAATATAATACTCAAAGCCTCTTTCTCTAATTGATAAAAATTTGCAGTTCATCATGGATAATGTTTGAAAACTCTTCTCTGTTGTACCACCATGAGTTTGATTCATCCCGCAGCTCCATCGGAATAACTACTCTAAGACCCCATAATAAACACCTATTCTCTACAGAAAGTTCATTTCTGCACCTAAAATAGGGTTTAATGAACTGGTCGCTTGGATGGTTTGGCCACCCATGTAACACATAATCATACACTTTGGTTAATACTGGGTCTTTGGAAATAGCTTTCTGCAAATCACTAGAATCAACTGGCAAAGTATCTAAAGTTATACAATTCACCTCCGGTGCAGGTTGTGGTTTCTCGTTTAGGTCAGGAATTCGCGAAATACCATCTGCATTACCATGATCAGAACCCTTTCGGTATGCTATCTCTGATGAACGAGGACAGCGACTACATCGAGAGAGAATTCCATTCCTTTACAAAAACCATTTCCCTCTCTGATTAATTTCCAAGGACCTTTAACACAAACCGGTCTGAGGTCAATTCCCTCCCAGCTGATCATAATCATATGCTGAAAGAATAATACTCCAGCGTTCGAAGTCTAGCTGCGGCTAAAGTAGGAATACCGGTCTTAGGACCTAACAAAGTGGAAAGTGGCTGATGATCAGTTAGAATAACAATCTTCTTGCCATAAATATATTTGTGGAATTTCTTCACCCCAAATATAATACTCAAAGCCTCTTTCTCTAATTGATAAAAATTTGCAGTTCATCATGGATAATGTTTGAAAACTCTTCTCTGTTGTGCCACCATGAGTTTGATTCATCCCGCAGCTCCATCGGAATAACTACTCTAAGACCCCATAATAAACACCTATTCTCTACAGAAAGTTCATTTCTGCACCTAAAATAGGGTTTAATGAACTGGTCGCTTGGATGGTTTGGCCACCCATGTAACACATAATCATACACTTTGGTTAATACTGGGTCTTTGGAAATAGCTTTCTGCAAATCACTAGAATCAACTGGCAAAGTATCTAAAGTTATACAATTCACCTCCGGTGCAGGTTGTGGTTTCTCGTTTAGGTCAGGAATTCGCGAAATACCATCTGCATTACCATGATCAGAACCCTTTCGGTATGCTTTCTCTGATGAACGAGGACAGCGACTACATCGAGAGAGACTTGCATTCCTTTACAAAAACCATTTCCCTCTCTGATTAATTTCCAAGGACCTTTAACACAAACCGGTCTGAGGTCAATGCCCTCCCAGCTGATCATAATCATATGCTGAAAGAATAATACTCCAGCGTTCGAAGTCTAGCTGCGGCTAAAGTAGGAATACCGGTCTTAGGACCTAACAAAGTGGAAAGTGGCTGATGATCAGTTAGAATAACAATCTTCTTGCCATAAATATATTTGTGGAATTTCTTCACCCCAAATATAATACTCAAAGCCTCTTTCTCTAATTGATAAAAATTTGCAGTTCATCATGGATAATGTTTGAAAACTCTTCTCTGTTGTACCACCATGAGTTTGATTCATCCCGCAGCTCCATCGGAATAACTACTCTAAGACCCCATAATAAACACCTATTCTCTACAGAAAGTTCATTTCTGCACCTAAAATAGGGTTTAATGAACTGGTCGCTTGGATGGTTTGGCCACCCATGTAACACATAATCATACACTTTGGTTAATACTGGGTCTTTGGAAATAGCTTTCTGCAAATCACTAGAATCAACTGGCAAAGTATCTAAAGTTATACAATTCACCTCCGGTGCAGGTTGTGGTTTCTCGTTTAGGTCAGGAATTCGCGAAATACCATCTGCATTACCATGATCAGAACCCTTTCGGTATGCTTTCTCTGATGAACGAGGACAGCGACTACATCGAGAGAGACTTGCATTCCTTTACAAAAACCATTTCCCTCTCTGATTAATTTCCAAGGACCTTTAACACAAACCGGTCTGAGGTCAATGCCCTCCCAGCTGATCATAATCATATGCTGAAAGAATAATACTCCAGCGTTCGAAGTCTAGCTGCGGCTAAAGTAGGAATACCGGTCTTAGGACCTAACAAAGTGGAAAGTGGCTGATGATCAGTTAGAATAACAATCTTCTTGCCATAAATATATTTGTGGAATTTCTTCACCCCAAATATAATACTCAAAGCCTCTTTCTCTAATTGATAAAAATTTGCAGTTCATCATGGATAATGTTTGAAAACTCTTCTCTGTTGTACCACCATGAGTTTGATTCATCCCGCAGCTCCATCGGAATAACTACTCTAAGACCCCATAATAAACACCTATTCTCTACAGAAAGTTCATTTCTGCACCTAAAATAGGGTTTAATGAACTGGTCGCTTGGATGGTTTGGCCACCCATGTAACACATAATCATACACTTTGGTTAATACTGGGTCTTTGGAAATAGCTTTCTGCAAATCACTAGAATCAACTGGCAAAGTATCTAAAGTTATACAATTCACCTCCGGTGCAGGTTGTGGTTTCTCGTTTAGGTCAGGAATTCGCGAAATACCATCTGCATTACCATGATCAGAACCCTTTCGGTATGCTATCTCTGATGAACGAGGACAGCGACTACATCGAGAGAGAATTCCATTCCTTTACAAAAACCATTTCCCTCTCTGATTAATTTCCAAGGACCTTTAACACAAACCGGTCTGAGGTCAATTCCCTCCCAGCTGATCATAATCATATGCTGAAAGAATAATACTCCAGCGTTCGAAGTCTAGCTGCGGCTAAAGTAGGAATACCGGTCTTAGGACCTAACAAAGTGGAAAGTGGCTGATGATCAGTTAGAATAACAATCTTCTTGCCATAAATATATTTGTGGAATTTCTTCACCCCAAATATAATACTCAAAGCCTCTTTCTCTAATTGATAAAAATTTGCAGTTCATCATGGATAATGTTTGAAAACTCTTCTCTGTTGTACCACCATGAGTTTGATTCATCCCGCAGCTCCATCGGAATAACTACTCTAAGACCCCATAATAAACACCTATTCTCTACAGAAAGTTCATTTCTGCACCTAAAATAGGGTTTAATGAACTGGTCGCTTGGATGGTTTGGCCACCCATGTAACACATAATCATACACTTTGGTTAATACTGGGTCTTTGGAAATAGCTTTCTGCAAATCACTAGAATCAACTGGCAAAGTATCTAAAGTTATACAATTCACCTCCGGTGCAGGTTGTGGTTTCTCGTTTAGGTCAGGAATTCGCGAAATACCATCTGCATTACCATGATCAGAACCCTTTCGGTATGCTTTCTCTGATGAACGAGGACAGCGACTACATCGAGAGAGACTTGCATTCCTTTACAAAAACCATTTCCCTCTCTGATTAATTTCCAAGGACCTTTAACACAAACCGGTCTGAGGTCAATGCCCTCCCAGCTGATCATAATCATATGCTGAAAGAATAATACTCCAGCGTTCGAAGTCTAGCTGCGGCTAAAGTAGGAATACCGGTCTTAGGACCTAACAAAGTGGAAAGTGGCTGATGATCAGTTAGAATAACAATCTTCTTGCCATAAATATATTTGTGGAATTTCTTCACCCCAAATATAATACTCAAAGCCTCTTTCTCTAATTGATAAAAATTTGCAGTTCATCATGGATAATGTTTGAAAACTCTTCTCTGTTGTACCACCATGAGTTTGATTCATCCCGCAGCTCCATCGGAATAACTACTCTAAGACCCCATAATAAACACCTATTCTCTACAGAAAGTTCATTTCTGCACCTAAAATAGGGTTTAATGAACTGGTCGCTTGGATGGTTTGGCCACCCATGTAACACATAATCATACACTTTGGTTAATACTGGGTCTTTGGAAATAGCTTTCTGCAAATCACTAGAATCAACTGGCAAAGTATCTAAAGTTATACAATTCACCTCCGGTGCAGGTTGTGGTTTCTCGTTTAGGTCAGGAATTCGCGAAATACCATCTGCATTACCATGATCAGAACCCTTTCGGTATGCTATCTCTGATGAACGAGGACAGCGACTACATCGAGAGAGAATTCCATTCCTTTACAAAAACCATTTCCCTCTCTGATTAATTTCCAAGGACCTTTAACACAAACCGGTCTGAGGTCAATTCCCTCCCAGCTGATCATAATCATATGCTGAAAGAATAATACTCCAGCGTTCGAAGTCTAGCTGCGGCTAAAGTAGGAATACCGGTCTTAGGACCTAACAAAGTGGAAAGTGGCTGATGATCAGTTAGAATAACAATCTTCTTGCCATAAATATATTTGTGGAATTTCTTCACCCCAAATATAATACTCAAAGCCTCTTTCTCTAATTGATAAAAATTTGCAGTTCATCATGGATAATGTTTGAAAACTCTTCTCTGTTGTGCCACCATGAGTTTGATTCATCCCGCAGCTCCATCGGAATAACTACTCTAAGACCCCATAATAAACACCCATTCTCTACAGAAAGTTCATTTCTGCACCTAAAATAGGGTTTAATGAACTGGTCGCTTGGATGGTTTGGCCACCCATGTAACAGATAATCATACACTTTGGTTAATACTGGGTCTTTGGAAATAGCTTTCTGCAAATCACTAGAATCAACTGGCAAAGTATCTAAAGTTATACAATTCACCTCCGGTGCAGGTTGTGGTTTCTCGTTTAGGTCAGGAATTCGCGAAATACCATCTGCATTACCATGATCAGAACCCTTTCGGTATGCTATCTCTGATGAACGAGGACAGCGACTACATCGAGAGAGAATTCCATTCCTTTACAAAAACCATTTCCCTCTCTGATTAATTTCCAAGGACCTTTAACACAAACCGGTCTGAGGTCAATGCCCTCCCAGCTGATCATAATCATATGCTGAAAGAATAATACTCCAGCGTTCGAAGTCTAGCTGCGGCTAAAGTAGGAATACCGGTCTTAGGACCTAACAAAGTGGAAAGTGGCTAATGATCAGTTAGAATAACAATCTTCTTGCCATAAATATATTTGTGGAATTTCTTCACCCCAAATATAATACTCAAAGCCTCTTTCTCTAATTGAGAAAAATTTGCAATTGATCATGGATAATGTTTGAAAACTCTTCTCTGTTGTGCCACCATGAGTTTGATTCATTTATGTGTGTGTCAGATGTAATGTTCACCCACTTTTAACAAATTGCCAGACGATGGCATGTGATTTTCATCATATACACAACAGGCAAAACCTTTTTTGGCAATGGTATGTGACTTTCATGACAACAATCTGCTTATCTGTCAATGTGACAACCAAATGCTGAAAAGTAGTCAATATAGCAATGAAAGCTATAGACAACCAGGCCTTGAACAAGGCAAGTGTTATTAGCGTGAAATGCCTTATATACACTCTGCCAGTGCATTGGCTTACATTATAAAATGAATTCTAGGCTTTTCAACACTCAAAACACAAAGAAGACAATGTAATGGCAAAAAAATTTAATCTGCCTAAATGATAACCAACTACAAGAAAGACAGATTTAAGTTCAACTAATCAACACAATTAGATAAACAATAGTACAATGCAATTATTGATAATTAAAAAGAGATAAACTCCAAGCAAAGACACATCGTGATGTAAGCAATATTAGACAGATAAAAGATAAAGAGATAAGAGCAGGGTGGGAGAAAAGGGTGGGAAAAGCATAAGAAAAGGCAAGGCTGCTGCAAAGTCTAAGATGCAACTGGCCATGAGGTCAGGCAAGTTCAAATTAGGGTGGCAGTTAGATAAAGATTAATTGGCATCCCTACAGGGACATGATTGACAGCAGCAGCAGCCACCCCAGTTTGTGAGTTGAAAACGTTTCAAATTTGAAACAAATCTCAAAACACAAACAAGAAAATGTAATGGCAAAAATGTTCAATCTGCCTAAATGAAAACCAACTACAAGAAACATAGATTTAAGTTCAACTAATCAACACAATTAGATAAACAATAGTACAATGCAATTATTGATAATTAAAAAGAGATAAACTCCTAAGTCCAAAGTTAGGTAACAAGTAGAAAATGAAATTGTAATAAAAATAAAACATTAGTGTGAAAGTGTGAAAATCAAGGTAAGGTCATAATTTACATCAGATAACATTTCTGCAGCTGGATGATCTCCTTGACCAGCTAAGCAACAGATTCCAGACTTTTGCAAAATGGGGTGATACAAATTGGTGAGACACATTAGACATATGATAAGGCAAGTAATATAGTTTACACACATTAGAGTGTTCAACTGACATTAAAGCTGATAAGCGAAGGGCTTTACCAGGGGTGTATAGTTGGCTGATGCTGTCAGCAATGTTGTTATCAGCTCCCCTGATGTAATGACCTACTATCGAGATATTATAATGTGTGGCTAGATTCGCCAGTTTTTGAAGTAAGGACACAGCTTGTGTGTTTCTTGCACGTATTGTCAGTATAAAGGTCAAGCTGGTATCCTGTGTATGCCCAGCGAACTGTGGCCTCCACTGCCATAGCTAATTCCTTAATATTAATGTGTGAATTGGAAAAGCTTGGTCTATCCAGGATCCAATTTATATAAGTCCAATCATCCAGGCTGAAGGCTCCACCACCAACAGTTGAACTATCCGTAAAAATGGATACGCAGGCTCTATGCTCCCATAGCAAGCGGACATTATGGTCTTGATTAAGGCAAGCAAGCCACCAGGTCAGGTCTGACCTAATGTCTGTATTCAAATGCATTTTATGTCGAGGCAAATGAAGCAGGCTGATGGCCTTGAAAATGCTGTCCATAAAAGCTCTGCCCCAAGGGTGTACATTTGCAGCCCAGTTTACTTTGCAGTTGAGTCTTTGAAAGTCTCTGTTTTTCCAAAACATCCAAAATGTAGGACTTTAAATCCAATGCTTTTTCAGGATCTAAATGTAAAGATCCTTTGACTGTGTCAATCCTAATCCCAAGGAAGGTCAAGCTCTGGCTTGGATCTTGTACTTTTTTCCAGTTAATCCTCAGACCCAACTTACGTAGCAGTTGAATCAATGCATTCAGAGCCAGAGAACACTGAGTCTCAGTCTTTGTGGGGGCGTGTATAAGAAAATCATCCAGATAGCAGCTAACATTGAAGCCCTTTCTGAGCATCATACGCTGGATGCTCTGTGTCAGTCTGTTGAATATGTCAGAGCTTTTCTTGCACCAAAAGGAAGCCTGCAATCTGCCAGGTATGTAGGATGGTTGTCCTGCATAAAAGTCCAGGACAGACCTGTCAGGGTCTGCTCATCTTTCTTGATAGGTACAGATCTATAAGCCCACTGAAGATCTAAGGTGGCCAGGTAAAATACCAGTTTCATATTTTTGTATTTCATCATTTTTGGTCAGTAATTAAATAAGCTTACAAGCAAATACACGCCCTCGCAGGTCCTGGGCCTCCACGCGGCGAGGGTGGAAACACTTGGGGTGAAGTCCTCTATCCCCAGTGGCTAAAACAGGACAGTGCGCATTGCACAAGCTGCTCCAGCTATCCAACGCAGACACTTATTGATTTTTTGCATGCTTCTGGTTTCTACTACCAGCTATGGATGATCAATCTTACCCTAGAGAGCCTCTACATAGCCCACTCAGGTGCTGATGCGGCGTTAAACAATAACACTACCTACCTACCTACAAGCAAATACACCCAGCCACTCCGTCATGAATGATCAAGGTGTTCAGACAGCTCTCATGTGTCTAGAAAATCAGAAGCATGGGATGTATTCGGTAGAAAGTTACCGAAATCTGAGATCGTATTTTTCACACAAATTGTTGTGATTTACACAGTGCTCATAGCCAGCATTGTGAACCTCAGCACTGGTAATGAATCCGATCTCTGGGTCCTATTAATAGGGACATATTTAGGCGCCGTACTGCCCCACCCTGACATGCCTGTCTTAAAAAAGGGTGGTAATCGGCCTTTGACTGCAGTCTCCCTCTAACCGCTCACAATGTCTACAGATCAGGAAGTAATTGAAAAATACTTCTCATCCATCTACTATAATCTGGGCTCACCCGCTAGTTATTCATCGAATGAGAAAATCTGGGCACAAATACAGTCAGACCCTGATAGACCACAGGACGTCACCAAATCGAAATTGACAAAGTGGTTGAATGACCAAGAAACACACCAGGTGTATGATACACCCACTTCAAAAGTTAATACCGAAGCAATAATCGTCGAATCTATCGATGAGATCTGGGATGGTGACATCCTACAGCTACCCAACAACCCAAAAATTAACAAAGGTTTCAGATATCTGGTTGCTTTTATAGATCTGTTTAGCCGATATGTCTGGGCTCGTCTACTGAAGTCCAAATCCTCTAGTGAGACAGCCAGAGCATTTGAAAGCGTATTGAAAGAATGCAGAAGATGTAAGGAGCTGAGAACCGATGCCGGTGGTGAATTTATGGGGAAACCTTTCCAAGACCTTCTTAAAGACAATGGTATACGTCACATGAAGGCCTATGGATCTGTGAAGGCTAATTATATAGAACGCTGGAATTGTACATTTCAAGATAAGCTCTATAGATATATGTATGAAAACACAACTTCTAAGTTCTCCGACTTCATAGACGACCTGCTGAAATCTTATAATAACACTGTGCATTCCACCACCGGTTTTGCACCCGTGGGAGTAACCCGCGAAAATGCCCTCACTCTTTATGAGCGGGTGTACATACCTATCCTCAATAAAAGAGCTAGAGAAAAGATCAGTTTCTCATTTGAGGTTGGACCGCTGGTGAGGTTAAGCTTGGTGAGGGGAAAATTCAAACGCGGTTACGAGCAGAAGTGGAGTGAGGAGATTTTTGAAATATACACCAGAACTGCATCTCGCCCCGCCAGATACAGTATCAGGGATCTTAAGGGTGAAAAAGTCGAAGGTAGTATTATGCCCCGAGTTGAAAAAGGTTAACGCTAAAGACAAGAGCCAAATCAAGTGGAAAATAGAACGAGTGATTTACACCAGGAAAATCAAGGGCCGCCGACAGAGCCTGGTTAAGTGGCTAGGATTCCCACAGAAATTTAATACCCTCATTCCCAGTTCAGACCTCGCCAAGTACCCCAGAAAAAAATAACTACCAATATGTATTTGTACCTCTCCAGCCATTCTAACCGTGACCTCTACCCTGGAAACAACGCTTCAGACTTCAGAGTAAAGCTACCCAGGCCTATAAAGCTACACAATCACGAAGAATGGTCCATAGCTCTATTAGACCTTGAC
Source organism: Alitta virens (assembly GCA_932294295.1). Lineage (NCBI taxonomy): Eukaryota > Metazoa > Annelida > Polychaeta > Phyllodocida > Nereididae > Alitta > Alitta virens. The sequence continues at coordinate 31,138,646 of OW028582.1, forward strand.
TTAACCAAACTTTCAGACAATTATAAACCGAAATTCATCGTAATTCATAGCTCTATTTGCACCCCCACAGTTTTTCAGTCATCTCTGAACCCCGTTCTACAAAGATTGTTATATACTCAGGTCAGGACGGGTAAAGCCCTCAGCATAGACACCCCCAGGTATGTACCCCTGAACACAGGATCTTTGAACATAATAGACTTATATATAACTGATGATGAGGGAGACAGACCGTCATTCAAACAGGGTTCTCTCACCTGCACACTACACCTGCGCCAGACCTAACCATTGGACCTACTCACCATGTCAGCCTTCGACAAGAAATATTTCTCCCTGGATGGCGGATTGAATTATAAGACTTTCCTAAAACATTTCAAAGATCAGGCCAGTGGTAGTCAGAGGTTGCTTCTGCTACAAGACCCGCACAGTAAAGCCGACTTTAAATCACAATTTAAGACCCCCACAACCCGGGGTTCTCTAGTCCTGGTCGACCTCGCTGACCGCCCTCATAAACAAGACAGCTCTCAATTACCAAAAGTAGAAGTTATTGAACCGTCCGAAGCTGACAGGAGATGAGCCCTTGACCAGCTCGAAATCGAGGCTCAGGATCGTAAAACAGCCTCTAGAGGGGTCACTAAACACTGGGGAAACTCTAACGGTGGTCATTCCGTGTCTAGAGACGGGAAGAGACAGACCAAGAAGCGTCCAAACGCAACTGCCACATCATCCGCTGCTAAAAAGATTGTAAAAAAGGCAAAGGATTTTTTTGATTAGTTTTTTCAAAATGATTAACTAATAATATAATGACTGAGGTATTGACAGATTCCATCATAGGCTACCCCCAATTATTGGCCATCTTCAGCAAAGCTGTCCAGAATGTTGGGATTCGTAAACAGCGTACTATAGAATACTATCCCATTAACGATTTTACCACTCAAGGCGTCATCCAGTTCATGATCAGCGGCAACAGCTCTAGTTACATCGATCTGGGGAAGACACTTCTCAACATCAGGTGTAAAATCGTTAAGAGGGATGGTTCAAGTATACCCAAGGCAACACGGGTCACAATTCCACCAGTAGCACAACCCCCCGCAGTGGCTACAGCCAATTCCCCCCTACCCCTAATCCTGCTGAGAGCCAGGATGGAGCTGGTACTGGTGACTCTGGAGGGGGAAGCTCCAGAACTACACGAGCTATCCCTCATAACTATGAGGGTATTGTGGGGGTTGTTGATAACTTTATGAATTCAGCTTTCGGACGGGTGGACCTATCCCTGCAGAATCGGCTACTAACGGACTCGGACAACTGCTATCCTTACCAAGCTTATCTCAAAACTATGTTACACACCTCCACAGAGCTAAAGAATGGTTCTCTACAAATGCAAATGTATTACCCCAACACTTATAACCACTTATTCTCTCAAGACTGGACAACCGCAGACGAAGCTTTTGCAACCCGTAGCCAATTCTTCACAGGATCTCGAGAAATTGATATGTGCAGAAAATTGACATGTGACGTATTCGAACTCGGATCGTCTGTTACCCAATGGGATTTCAATCCATCTAACCCTGTACCCGAACACCCCCGAGTTCTGTCTGATGTCACCAGACCTGAAACCAATGCCCGATTACAAAATTTCCAACCGCCGGGTCCCGGGTTCGATTCCCGGTCGAGCCTAAGTTGGATGGCTGTTTCATCCTTCGTCTCATTGCCATGGTCCCTGCCTGTCCTAATTAGCCCAACTGGTGCAGAAACACAGGACGTAAAGCCCTAATCCCACCCACCCACCACCCGATTACAAAATAGTTATTACCAAAGCCAGTCTACAGATTTGTCACGTCGAAATTTCACCAGAAATCATAGCTGCCCACTCCGAAATCCTCACCGCTGAACCCGCCCTCTTTCCTTACACCAAGACGGAGATAAAAAAAATACACCTTAAGTCAGGGTGTGTTCGGAGCCGAGTTGAATAATCCCTTCGAGTCCCGACTCCCCAGTGAGCTAGTGATTGGCATAGTATCCGGCGAGGCTAGCCACGGTGACTACCACTCCGACCCCTTCCGGTTCGAGCACTGTAACCTAAACTTCATACAAGTTACCTGTGATGGCGAAGATCTTACCAACTCTCCTATCATGACAAAATTCTCTGATACACCCGAGGATAGTCTATACATTGATGCTTACAAGACCCTGTGCGGTGTTGGCGGAATACCTTTTGAAAATCCTATCAACCGCAGAGACTACTTCTTCGGCTACACCCTGTACAGGTTTGTTGTGGAAAACGAAAACACCGCCTCATCCTATGGGGTTGTACCACTCAGACGTACTGGTAATGTCAGGATCAGCATGAAGTTTGATAAACAGCTGGACCAGACCAAAACAGTGATAATATTCGCTAAATTCCCTGCAGGATTCAAGGTTGATAAAAACAGAGGTATACACGATATGTGATCATTATTGTCTGCTCCATCATGGAAGAAGGAACATGCCTGCATAGGTTCCTGCTGCCTAAAAACCTTCTCCTGACAGGGTGTAGTCAATCGGGGAAAAAGCCAATTTATCAAGAGATTATTATTAGAAAAAGAACAGGTTTTTAAACCAACACCGCAGAGGGTGATATACTGCTACACGGCATGGCAACCGTGTTACGACGAGCTACAAAACGCCCTACTTGACTCTATCACTTTCTGGACTGACATACCTAGCACCCAGGAATTGTCAGACCTGTGGGAGCAGGAAAAGGTTGAGACCATTCTCGCCCTGGATGATAAGATGTCTTCCCTCAAGAATGATGCCGAAGGTCGCTCCATAGTTGACATAGTATGCGTGTTATCTCACCATTGTCACATTTCCTGTCTAATCACAACACAAAATCTGTTCCACAGTCAAATTTTGAGAGAAATTTCTCTCAACTGTCATTACATATGTCTGTTTAAAAAAAATCAGAGTCATCTACAAGTTAAAACCCTGGGCACCCAAATCATGCCTCGCTCAGCCGACTATTTTATGGAGAGTTATGAGAAGGCTACTGAAAGAAATTATGGTTACATGCTGATAGATCTATGCCCCGACACTGACAAAAAATTAAGATTGAAATCTAATGTATTTCCTGGAGAAGATCTGACCGTATATCTACCTAAAAAATGACCTAATTAATAATTAATTAATTGACAATGATTATAAATGCACAGCTTTAATTATACAACACACAGTGTGCCAGTAACAGCTAAGGGGTGTACATCTATACAGTCACCTCTCTTTTTTTTCTTTTTTAAAAAAAGCCTGGTCATTTAATCATGGATTTAATCAAGAAAAACATTGAGTTTTTACTCTCTTTCCGATTATTGTCTGACAAACAACGCTCTTCTGTCATACGCAATGCCACAGCTGACCAGGCTAAGATGATTGGTGATATTGGTGTCAATGTGGTTCAGAAAGTGCTTAAAGTTTCGGACTCTGATAAAACCAGATTAAGAAGGTATAAGTCCGTCATTAGGCACATTTCCCTGGAGCCCTCGAAGGTCCTGAGCCTCCACGAGGCGAGGGTGGAAACACTTGGGGTGAAGTCCTCTATCCCCAGTGGCTAAAACAGGACCGTGCGCATTGCACAAGCTGCTCCAGCTTTACAGGAGGGTGTGTCCCCTACCATACAGGGGAAACAAAAATGAATATGTCCGAATCGACAATTTCAGACCGGCTCGCACGTCCCCCGGGTGAACAAGGTGCGCGTCCCTCAGCGGTAAACCAGGCTGAGGTCGAAAAATTGGCTACTGGTTCCAGATTTGGTAAACGTTTGCGTCCATCATTAGATGACGCAAATCAAAGTTCAAATAATTCAGATACATCTAAGCCTTGGCCAAAGTTTCTTGTTGTTACTGGCAGTGATGCTGGGTTTTCCCGACTTTCAGCCATAACAATATGCAGAACAATTAAGGAAAGCATTGGTTTTGTTGAAAATACAAGACGTTTAAGCAATACGTCCTTGCTGGTGCAGGTTGCCCACAGGGACCAGTCCCTGAGATTGCTGGGGTTGGAGGCCTTTGCGGGTGCCCCTGTTAAGGTGGAGCCCCATCGGTTTTTCAACTCCTGCAAGGGAGTTGTAACATCGCATGAGAGCAGTCTCTGCTCCGATGACGAACTGAGGGACTGGCTGGATGACTACAATGTCATCCACATTCATCGCCAGCCCCCAAGATATTCACGACAGCTACTAACTCTGACCTTTGATGGCACAGTGTTGCCTGACAAGGTCAGCATTGGGTTCGAGTGGTGTAGGGTACGTCCCTACATCCCGAACCCAAAACGATGTTATAATTGCCAGCGATTTGGCCATTTTAGCGGCTCCTGCCGCGCCAAACCAACCTGCGCCAATTGTGGGTCACGGGAACACACCCATTCCCGTGACTCACCATGTACGAATACATCGTATTGTGTTAATTGTGGAGGTGATGGGCCAGCCTATCACCGTGGCTGTCCCGGGGTTCGATTCCCGGTCGAGCCTAAGTTGGATGGCTGTTTCATCCTTCGTCTCATTGCCATGTTCTCTGCCTGTCCTAATTAGCCAAATTGGTGCAGAAATACAGGACGTAAAGCCCTAATCACCCACCCACCCGTGGCTGTCCCAAATGGCAGCTAGAGAAAGAGATCCTGAAGTTAAAGACCACCAAGGATATCTCCTTTCCCCAAGCACGCCGTATAGCTGAACAGGCTGCTGGGGCAAGCTATGCCTCAGTCCTGTCTCAGATGGCTGGACCTAGATCTCCTTCACCCAGATCATCGCCCAGGCGAAGGATTGACCTAGATCCTAATTATAAATATTCAAAGGCAGGCCAAAGCACGCAGAAAGAGAAACCAGAATCTAAGACTTCACAGGCAGACGATCACCTCGCAAGAATAAAGCAGCATGCTATAGATGTCGGAAAAGGACATCTTGTAGCTCCATCAGTTAGTGCGTCACAACTTAGTGTACCCTCACAGGGTGCACCTTCCGGCGTTGAGTCGGAAGAGATACACCAGCCGATGGAAGAGGAGGCAGGGACTACCACCATCCCTAGGCCTCAACGGGAGGGGGCAATTGATAAAAGATCAATTGTTCCCAAAAGACCCCCCCCTCATCAGAAAAACACTAGAAAAATCTAGTGCACTGAGCTTCATAACACCACCATCTAAGCATGGTGGGGCCCTCAAAAAGATCTTAACACCAAAAGAGGCAGCGACTTTGAAGAAAAAGTGAATATTCATACAAATTCATACCATGCACTACAGATTTTACTATGATAATATTAAACTCTTTTAACTAATTCATGGACAGTATCATTCAGTGGAACTGTCGAGGTTTCAGAGCCAACTTCGATGAAATAGGTTGCATGGTCCAAGACTTAAACCCTAGTGTTTTCTGTCTACAGGAAACATTTCTGAAACCTCCAAATAGTTTTAAACTGAGAAACTATCATATGTATAATACATATGGCAATATTGCCCACGATAGAGCCACTGGTGGCTCATCAATTTTAGTTAAAAATGGCATCATTCATACCCATATTGCTCTTAACACTAACCTTCAGGCTACAGCAGTTCGTCTGAACCTGAATAAAACATTCACCATATGTTCCTTATATATTCCTCCACCCTTTCACCTTACAGCCAGTGATTTGCATAACCTTTACAATCAACTGCCTGAACCGCGTCTTATCCTAGGAGATTTTAACAGCCATAACCAATTGTGGGGAAGCACTTCCCACAACAACAAAGGAAAAACCATTGAAGATTTTCTCAATGACCACACCCTTTGCTTGTTCAATGATGGTTCACCTACATATCTTCACCCAGGTCATGGAACATTTTCAGCGATAGACCTTAGTATATGTGATCCAGCGTTATTTCTGGAATTTGAATGGAGAGTATTAGAGGACACTCACGGCAGTGATCACTTTCCTATTGTCCTACAAAACGTAGAAGGTACAAGAGAAGTGGGTCAACTCCGATGGAAGTTGCATAAAGCGGATTGGACCTCCTTCGAAAAGCACTGCTTAGAAACAATTACTATGTCTCATTATAGGAATTGTAATAATCTCGTTGAAGATTTTACTGATGATATTACTGATATAGCCAATAAAACAATACCGATGACAAAAAATAATTCTAAACGAAGTGCAAGACCCTGGTTTGACGACGAAGTAAGAGAAGCTATTAAAAACCGTAAGAAAGCCCTCAGAATTTTTAAATCACAGCCGACCATCAACAATCTGAATAATTTTAAGTGCCTGAAAGCCAAAGCGCGTAGAATTGTCAGGCAAAAAAAACGTAGTTGTTGGAGAGACTATGTCTCCAGACTCACTGAAAGAACTCCTAGCAATAAAGTCTGGAAAATGATTAAGAAGATTGAAGGAAAGAACCTAGCTTCGCATGTAAGCATTCTAGAAGTGAATGGAGAACATCTCTCCTCACCAGAACAAATATCAAACGGGTTAGGAGAACAGTTTGCGTACAACTCCTCATCGGAGAACTATACGAGAGAATTTCAATGTTATAAGGCTCAAGCTGAGAGATTAACCCTAAATATACAGTCTAATAACAGCGAAGATTATAACTCCTACATCACCTTAGAAGAACTTCAGAAGGCCATCTTAAAAGCGACTGACTCTGCAACAGGCCCTGATAATATACATTATCAAATCTTAAAACACCTACCTCAATCCTCTTTAAAAACATTACTGTATATCTTTAATCAAATTTGGGAGAAGGGATGTCTTCCATCCCTGTGGAAACAAGCCACGGTCATCCCAATTCCCAAGCCGGGGAAGGATCATAGTGATCCTATGAATTATCGACCAATAGCCTTAACCAGTTGTCTATGTAAGACAATGGAGCGAATTATTACTGATAGACTGGTTTGGTTCCTGGAGTCGAACCAGCTTATTACAGAGTTCCAATCTGGATTTCGCCGTCACAGGAGCACATTAGATCATTTAGTCAGACTGGAAACTTATGTTAGAGATGCTTTCATTAACAGAGAACACGTAGTAGCCATATTCTTTGACCTAGAAAAAGCTTATGACACTACATGGAAATATGGAATAATGAAAGATCTCCACGACTTAGGGCTTCGAGGTCGCCTTCCAGTTTTCATCGGATCCTTCCTACAGGATCGCTTCTTTAAGGTCCGAGTGGGATCAACGATGTCAAGCCCCTACTCTCAGGAGAATGGAGTCCCTCAGGGTAGTATTCTCTCGCCCACCCTCTTTAACGTCAAAATCAACAGTATAGTAAATTCCATCTCAGAAAATCTCATGTCGTCCCTATATGTTGACGATTTTCTCATTGCATATCGTTCCAGATATATGCCAACCATAGAACGACAACTGCAATTAAATTTGAATAGGATTCACAAATGGTCACTCGAAAATGGCTTCAAGTTCTCTAAACAGAAGACAGTTTGTCTGCCTTTCTATTATTTACGATCAAACCATCCAGATCCATCACTAATAATTGACAACTGTCAAATAAAAGTGGTGAATGAAACAAAATTTTTGGGTGTACTCTTTGACTCCAAATTGTCTTTCATTCCGCATATCAAAGCACTGAAAGCCAAGTGCCTGAAATCAATGAACCTCCTTAAAGTAGTGAGCAAATATAATTGGGGTGGGGACACAACGGTCCTCCTTCGTCTCTATCGAGCAATTACTCGTTCTCGACTTGATTATGGTTCTGTGGTATATGGCTCCGCCAGACCATCTTATCTAAAATGCCTGAATTCTGTACATCATCAAGGGTTGCGACTAAGCTTAAGAGCTTTTCGTACATCTCCTGTAGAGAGCTTATATGTACTGGCAGGGGAACCTCCACTTTCCCTTCGTCGTATCAAGTTATCCATGCAATACATACTAAAAGTAGCTTCAACTCCAACAAATCCAACATATGATGTAATATTTCATCCAAAATACATGCATCATTATGAATCTCGTTCAAACGCCATTCGACCACTGGGATTACGCATGAAATTCTATCTTGAGGCTGCAAAAATTGATACTACAATCATTGCCGAGACGGAAGTACCACCCATTCCGCCATGGATTCTCCCAGTCCCGAAAGTTATCCTGGATTTGGCAGAGCTTAAGAAAAGCGAAACCAATCCGGTAGACTATCAAAACCTATTTTATAGTATAAGGTTTAAATACGAATCGTACAAATTTCTATACACAGATGGCTCAAAAATGGAAAGACGAGTAGGCTGTGCAGTCACTTCTTATAAAACCGTTATAGCTGAATGTCGTCTTCCAGACCACTGCTCAATATACACTGCAGAATTAACAGCTATTTACCTTGCCTTAAAGAACATCGAGGACTCAGAATCAGATCGTTATGTTATCTGTTCTGATTCAAAATCTGCTCTTCAAGCAATCCAAAATAAACAACTTGATAACCCTGGGATCTTAGATGTTCTGATTAAGTATTTCTATCTTCACGAATACAAAGACATAGTATTCTGCTGGATTCCTGGACACGCTGGCATTGAAGGGAATGAAAAAGCAGACCTGGCAGCAAAAAGGGCTCTTACAAAAGAGATAACTGATTTTACCATTCCATACACTGATTTTAAAATGACTATAAAATCTTTTATCATGTCTTGCTGGCAAAGACAATGGAATGAATGTAATAACAACAAGTTGCATTCAATCTTACCTTGCATTCAAAATAAAATACCTAGTAGGTTCAATACTCGCAAAGATCAAGGAATATATCACAGATGCCTCATAGGACATTCAAGACTTACACATTTACACCTTTTAGTCAATGAACCGGCACCGGTATGCCAGAGTTGTCGGTGCCCCCTAACAATCAAACATATTTTATTAGATTGCAGCCACTTACAACGCTTTAGAAGACCTTTGTTTCAAGCTAATACCTTACAACATCTCTTTACCAGATATCCAACCCAGACAATTATAGATTTTTTATATGCTTCTGGTTTTTACTACCAAATATAGTTAATCAATCTTAACCTAGAGAGCCTCTACATAGCCCACTCAGGTGCTGATGAGGCGTTAAACAATAACTCACACACACACACACACAGATCATTTAGTCAGACTGGAAACTTATGTTAGAGATGCTTTCATTAACAGAGAACACGTAGTAGCCATATTCTTTGACCTAGAAAAAGCTTATGACACTACATGGAAATATGGAATAATGAAAGATCTCCACGACTTAGGGCTTCGAGGTCGCCTTCCAGTTTTCATCGGATCCTTCCTACTGGATCGCTTCTTTAAGGTCCGAGTGGGATCAACGATGTCAAGCCCCTACTCTCAGGAGAATGGAGTCCCTCAGGGTAGTATTCTCTCGCCCACCCTCTTTAACGTCAAAATCAACAGTATAGTAAATTCCATCTCAGAAAATCTCATGTCGTCCCTATATGTTGACGATTTCCTCATTGCATATCGTTCCAGATATATGCCAACCATAGAACGACAACTGCAATTAAATTTGAATAGGATTCACAAATGGTCACTCGAAAATGGCTTCAAGTTCTCTAAACAGAAGACAGTTTGTCTGCCTTTCTATTACTTACGATCAAACCATCCAGATCCATCACTAATAATTGACAACTGTCAAATAAAAGTGGTGAATGAAACAAAATTTTTGGGTGTACTCTTTGACTCCAAATTGTCTTTCATTCCGCATATCAAAGCACTGAAAGCAAAGTGCCTGAAATCAATGAACCTCCTTAAAGTAGTGAGCAAATATAATTGGGGTGGGGACACAACGGTCCTCCTTCGTCTCTATCGAGCAATTACTCGTTCTCGACTTGATTATGGTTCTGTGGTATATGGCTCCGCCAGACCATCTTATCTAAAATGCCTGAATTCTGTACATCATCAAGGGTTGCGACTAAGCTTAAGAGCTTTTCGTACATCTCCTGTAGAGAGCTTATATGTACTGGCAGGGGAACCTCCACTTTCCCTTCGTCGTATCAAGTTATCCATGCAATACATACTAAAAGTAGCTTCAACTCCAACAAATCCAACATATGATGTAATATTTCATCCAAAATACATGCATCATTATGAATCTCGTTCAAACGCCATTTGACCACTGGGATTACGCATGAAATTCTATCTTGAGGCTGCAAAAATTGATACTACAATCATTGCCGAGACGGAAGTACCACCCATTCCGCCATGGATTCTCCCAGTCCCGAAAGTTATACTGGATTTGGCAGAGCTTAGGAAAAGCGAAACCAATCCGGTAGACTATCAAAACCTATTTTATAGTATAAGGTTTAAATACGAATCGTACAAATTTCTATACACAGATGGCTCAAAAATGGAAAGACGAGTAGGCTGTGCTGTCACTTCTTATAAAACCGTTATAGCTGAATGTCGTCTTCCAGACCACTGCTCAATATACACTGCAGAATTAACAGCTATTTACCTTGCCTTAAAGAACATCGAGGACTCAGAATCAGATCGTTATGTTATCTGTTCTGATTCCAAATCTGCTCTTCAAGCAATCCAAAATAAACAACTTGATAACCCTGGGATCTTAGATGTTCTTATTAAGTATTTCTATCTTCACGAATAGCCCTCGAAGGTCCTGGGCCTCCACGCGGCGAGGGTGGAAACACTTGGGGTGAAGTCCTCTATCCCCAGTGGCTAAGACAGGACCGTGCGCATTGCACAAGCTGCTCCAGCTTTACAGGAGGGTGTGTCCCCTACCATACAGGGGAAAAAAAAATGAATATGTCCGAATCGACAATTTCAGACCGGCTCGCACGTCCCCCGGGTGAACAAGGTGCGCGTCCCTCAGCGGTAAACCAGGCTGAGGTCGAAAAATTGGCTACTGGTTCCAGACTTGGTAAACGTTTGCGTCCATCATTAGATGACGCAAATCAAAACTCTCAATCTGCCTCTCTATCTCAGACATGGCCCAAGTTTCTTGTAATTACTGGCTGTGATGATGGGTTTTCCCGTCTCTCAGCCATTACAATTTGCAGGACCTTGAAAGAAAACGTAGGCTATATTGAAAATACAAGGAGATTAAAGAATTCTTCCTTGCTGGTGCAGGTTGCACACAAGGACCAATCTTTGAAGTTGCTGGAGTGGAAGGCTTTTGCGGGTGCCCCTATTAAGGTGGAGCCCCATCGGTTTTTCAACTCCTGCAAGGGCGTTATAACATCGCACGAGAGCAGTCTCTGCTCTGATGAGGAACTGAGGGACTGGCTGGATGACTACAATGTCATCCACATTCATCGCCAGCCGCCCAGATATTCACGACAGCTTCTCACACTGACCTTTGATGGCACAGTTTTGCCTGACAAGGTCAGCATTGGGTTCGAGTGGTGTAGGGTACGTCCCTACATCCCGAACCCAAAACGATGTTATAATTGCCAGCGATTTGGCCATTTTAGCGGCTCCTGCCGCGCCAAAGCAACCTGCGCCAATTGTGGGTCACGGGAACACGTTCATTCCCGTGACTCACCATGTCAGAAACAGTCATATTGTGTTAATTGTGGAGGTGATGGGCCAGCCTATCACCGTGGCTGTCCAAAATGGCAGCTAGAGAAAGAGATCCTGAAGTTAAAGACCACCAAGGATATCTCCTTTCCCCAAGCACGCCGTATAGCTGAACAGGCTGCTGGGGCAAGCTATGCCTCAGTCCTGTCTCAGATGGCTGGACCTAGATCTCCTTCACCCAGATCATCGCCCAGGCGAAGGATTGACCTAGATCCTAATTATAATTATTCCAAGGCAGGGCAAAGCTTGCAGAAACATAAACCTGAATCTAAGACTTCACAGGCAGACGATCACCTCGCAAGAATAAAGCAGCATGCTATAGATGTCGGAAAAGGACATCTTGTAGCTCCATCGGTTAGTGCGTCACAACTTAGTGTACCCTCACAGGGTGCACCTTCCGGCGTTGAGTCGGAAGAGATACACCAGCCGATGGAAGAGGAGGCAGGGACTACCACCATCCCTAGGCCTCAACGGGAGGGGGCAATTGATAAAAGATCAATTGTTCCCAAAAGACCCCCCCTCATCAGAAAAACACTAGAAAAATCTAGTGCATTGAGCTTCATAACACCACCATCTAAGCATGGTGGGGCCCTCAAAAAGATCTTAACACCAAAAGAGGCAGCGACTTTGAAGAAAAAGTGAATATTCATACAAATTCATACCATGCACTACAGATTTTACTATGATAATATTAAACTCTTTTAACTAATTCATGGACAGTATCATTCAGTGGAACTGTCGAGGTTTCAGAGCCAACTTTGATGAAATAGGTTGCATGGTCCAAGACTTAAACCCTAGTGTTTTCTGTCTACAGGAAACATTTCTGAAACCTCCAAATAGTTTTAAACTGAGAAACTATCATATGTATAATACATATGGCAATATTGCCCACGATAGAGCCACTGGTGGCTCATCAATTTTAGTTAAAAATGGCATCTTTCATACCCATATTGCTCTTAACACTAACCTTCAGGCTACAGCAGTTCGTCTGAACCTGAATAAAACATTCACCATATGTTCCGTATATATTCCTCCACCCTTTCACCTTACAGCCAGTGATTTGCATAACCTTTACAATCAACTGCCTGAACCGCGTCTTATCCTAGGAGATTTTAACAGCCATAACCAATTGTGGGGAAGCACTTCCCACAACAACAAAGGAAAAACCATTGAAGATTTTCTCAATGACCACACCCTTTGCTTGTTCAATGATGGTTCACCTACATATCTTCACCCAGGTCATGGAACATTTTCAGCGATAGACCTTAGTATATGTGATCCAGCGTTATTTCTGGAATTTGAATGGAGAGTATTAGAGGACACTCACGGCAGTGATCACTTTCCTATTGTCCTACAAAACGTAGAAGGTACAAGAGAAGTGGGTGAACTCCGATGGAAGTTGCATAAAGCGGATTGGACCTCCTTCGAAAAGCACTGCTTAGAAACAATTACTATGTCTCATTATAGGAATTGTAATAATCTCGTTGAAGATTTTACTGATGATATTACTGATATAGCCAATAAAACAATACCGATGACAAAAAATAATTCTAAACGTAGTGCAAGACCTTGGTTTGATGACGAAGTAAGAGAAGCTATTAAAAACCGTAAGAAAGCCCTCAGAATTTTTAAATCACAGCCGACCATCAACAATCTGAATAATTTTAAGTGCCTGAAAGCCAAAGCGCGTAGAATTGTCAGGCAAAAAAAACGTAGTTGCTGGAGAGACTATGTCTCCAGACTCACTGAAAGAACTCCTAGCAATAAAGTCTGGAAAATGATTAAGAAGATTGAAGGAAAGAACCTAGCTTCGCATGTAAGCATTCTAGAAGTGAATGGAGAACATCTCTCCTCACCAGAACAAATATCAAACGGGTTAGGAGAACAGTTTGCATACAACTCCTCATCGGAGAACTATACGAGAGAATTTCAATGTTATAAGGCTCAAGCTGAGAGATTAACCCTAAATATACAGTCTGATAACAGCGAAGATTATAACTCCTACATCACCTTAGAAGAACTTCAGAAGGTCATCTTAAAAGCGACTGACTCTGCAACAGGCCCTGATAATATACATTATCAAATCTTAAAACACCTACCTCAATCCTCTTTAAAAACATTACTGTACATCTTTAATCAAATTTGGGAGAAGGGATGTCTTCCATCCCTGTGGAAACAAGCCACGGTCATCCCAATTCCCAAGCCGGGGAAGGATCATAGTGATCCTATGAATTATCGACCAATAGCCTTAACCAGTTGTCTATGTAAGACAATGGAGCGAATTGTTACTGATAGACTGGTTTGGTTCCTGGAGTCGAACCAGCTTATTACAGAGTTCCAATCTGGATTTCGCCGTCACAGGAGCACATTAGATCATTTAGTCAGACTGGAAACTTATGTTAGAGATGCTTTCATTAACAGAGAACATGTAGTAGCCATATTCTTTGACCTAGAAAAAGCTTATGACACTACATGGAAATATGGAATAATGAAAGATCTCCACGACTTAGGGCTTCGAGGTCGCCTTCCAGTTTTCATCGGATCCTTCCTACAGGATCGCTTCTTTAAGGTCCGAGTGGGATCAACGATGTCAAGCCCCTACTCTCAGGAGAATGGAGTCCCTCAGGGTAGTATTCTCTCGCCCACCCTCTTTAACGTCAAAATCAACAGTATAGTAAATTCCATCTCAGAAAATCTCATGTCGTCCCTATATGTTGACGATTTCCTCATTGCATATCGTTCCAGATATATGCCAACCATAGAACGACAACTGCAATTAAATTTGAATAGGATTCACAAATGGTCACTCGAAAATGGCTTCAAGTTCTCTAAACAGAAGACAGTTTGTCTGCCTTTCTATTACTTACGATCAAACCATCCAGATCCATCACTAATAATTGACAACTGTCAAATAAAAGTGGTGAATGAAACAAAATTTTTGGGTGTACTCTTTGACTCCAAATTGTCTTTCATTCCGCATATCAAAGCACTGAAAGCAAAGTGCCTGAAATCAATGAACCTCCTTAAAGTAGTGAGCAAATATAATTGGGGTGGGGACACAACGGTCCTCCTTCGTCTCTATCGAGCAATGCCCTCGAAGGTCCTGGGCCTCCACGCGGCGAGGGTGGAAACACTTGGGGTGAAGTCCTCTATCCCCAGTGGCTAAAACAGGACAGTGCGCATTGCACAAGCTGCTCCAGCTTTACAGGAGGGTGTGTCCCCTACCATACAGGGGAAACAAAAATGAATATGTCCGAATCGACAATTTCAGACCGGCTCGCACGTCCCCCGGGTGAACAAGGTGCGCGTCCCTCAGCGGTAAACCAGGCTGAGGTCGAAAAATTGGCTACTGGTTCCAGACTTGGTAAACGTTTGCGTCCATCATTAGATGACGCAAATCAAAACTCTCAATCTGCCTCTCTATCTCAGACATGGCCCAAGTTTCTTGTAATTACTGGCTGTGATGATGGGTTTTCCCGTCTCTCAGCCATTACAATTTGCAGGACCTTGAAAGAAAACGTAGGCTACATTGAAAATACAAGGAGATTAAAGAATTCTTCCTTGCTGGTGCAGGTTGCACACAAGGACCAATCTTTGAAGTTGCTGGAGTGGAAGGCTTTTGCGGGTGCCCCTATTAAGGTGGAGCCCCATCGGTTTTTCAACTCCTGCAAGGGCGTTATAACATCGCACGAGAGCAGTCTCTGCTCTGATGAGGAACTGAGGGACTGGCTGGATGACTACAATGTCATCCACATTCATCGCCAGTCGCCCAGATATTCACGACAGCTTCTCACACTGACCTTTGATGGCACAGTTTTGCCTGACAAGGTCAGCATTGGGTTCGAGTGGTGTAGGGTACGTCCCTACATCCCGAACCCAAAACGATGTTATAATTGCCAGCGATTTGGCCATTTTAGCGGCTCCTGCCGCGCCAAAGCAACCTGCGCCAATTGTGGGTCACGGGAACACGTTCATTCCCGTGACTCACCATGTCAGAAACAGTCATATTGTGTTAATTGTGGAGGTGATGGGCCAGCCTATCACCGTGGCTGTCCCAAATGGCAGCTAGAGAAAGAGATCCTGAAGTTAAAGACCACCAAGGATATCTCCTTTCCCCAAGCACGCCGTATAGCTGAACAGGCTGCTGGGGCAAGCTATGCCTCAGTCCTGTCTCAGATGGCTGGACCTCCTTCACCCAGATCATCGCCCAGGCGAAGGATTGACCTAGATCCTAATTATAATTATTCCAAGGCAGGGCAAAGCTTGCAGAAACATAAACCAGAATCTAAGACTTCACAGGCAGACGATCACCTCGCAAGAATAAAGCAGCATGCTATAGATGTCGGAAAAGGACATCTTGTAGCTCCATCAGTTGGTGCGTCACAACTTAGTGTACCCTCACAGGGTGCACCTTCCGGCGTTGAGTCGGAAGAGATACACCAGCTGATGGAAGAGGAGGCAGGGACTACCACCATCCCTAGGCCTCAACGGGAGGGGGCAATTGATAAAAGATCAATTGTTCCCAAAAGACCCCCCCTCATCAGAAAAACACTAGAAAAATCTAGTGCACTGAGCTTCATAAGACCACCATCTAAGCATGGTGGGGCCCTCAAAAAGATCTTAACACCAAAAGAGGCAGCGACTTTGAAGAAAAAGTGAATATTCATACAAATTCATACCATGCACTACAGATTTTACTATGATAATATTAAACTCTTTTAACTAATTCATGGACAGTATCATTCAGTGGAACTGTCGAGGTTTCAGAGCCAACTTCGATGAAATAGGTTGCATGGTCCAAGACTTGAACCCTAGTGTTTTCTGTCTACAGGAAACATTTCTGAAACCTCCAAATAGTTTTAAACTGAGAAACTATCATATGTATAATACATATGGCAATATTGCCCACGATAGAGCCACTGGTGGCTCATCAATTTTAGTTAAAAATGGCATCATTCATACCCATATTGCTCTTAACACTAACCTTCAGGCTACAGCAGTTCGTCTGAACCTGAATAAAACATTCACCATATGTTCCTTATATATTCCTCCACCCTTTCACCTTACAGCCAGTGATTTGCATAACCTTTACAATCAACTTCCTGAACCGCGTCTTATCCTAGGAGATTTTAACAGCCATAACCAATTGTGGGGAAGCACTTCCCACAACAACAAAGGAAAAACCATTGAAGATTTTCTCAATGACCACACCCTTTGCTTGTTCAATGATGGTTCACCTACATATCTTCACCCAGGTCATGGAACATTTTCAGCGATAGACCTTAGTATATGTGATCCAGCGTTATTTCTGGAATTTGAATGGAGAGTATTAGAGGACACTCACGGCAGTGATCACTTTCCTATTGTCCTACAAAACGTAGAAGGTACAAGAGAAGTGGGTCAACTCCGATGGAAGTTGCATAAAGCGGATTGGACCTCCTTCGAAAAGTACTGCTTAGAAACAACTACTATGTCTCATTATAGGAATTGTAATAATCTCGTTGAAGATTTTACTGATGATATTACTGATATAGCCAATAAAACAATGCCGATGACAAAAAATAATTCTAAACGAAGTGCAAGACCCTGGTTTGACGACGAAGTAAGAGAAGCTATTAAAAACCGTAAGAAAGCCCTCAGAATTTTTAAATCACAGCCGACCATCAACAATCTGAATAATTTTAAGTGCCTGAAAGCCAAAGCGCGTAGAATTGTCAGGCAAAAAAAACGTAGTTGCTGGAGAGACTATGTCTCCAGACTCACTGAAAGAACTCCTAGCAATAAAGTCTGGAAAATGATTAAGAAGATTGAAGGAAAGAACCTAGCTTCGCATGTAAGCATTCTAGAAGTGAATGGAGAACATCTCTCCTCACCAGAACAAATATCAAACGGGTTAGGAGAACAGTTTGCATACAACTCCTCATCGGAGAACTATACGAGAGAATTTCAATGTTATAAGGCTCAAGCTGAGAGATTAACCCTAAATATACAGTCTGATAACAGCGAAGATTATAACTCCTACATCACCTTAGAAGAACTTCAGAAGGCCATCTTAAAAGCGACTGACTCTGCAACAGGCCCTGATAATATACATTATCAAATCTTAAAACACCTACCTCAATCCTCTTTAAAAACATTACTGTATATCTTTAATCAAATTTGGGAGAAGGGATGTCTTCCATCCCTGTGGAAACAAGCCACGGTCATCCCAATTCCCAAGCCGGGGAAGGATCATAGTGATCCTATGAATTATCGACCAATAGCCTTAACCAGTTGTCTATGTAAGACAATGGAGCGAATTGTTACTGATAGACTGGTTTGGTTCCTGGAGTCGAACCAGCTTATTACAGAGTTCCAATCTGGATTTCGCCGTCACAGGAGCACATTAGATCATTTAGTCAGACTGGAAACTTATGTTAGAGATGCTTTCATTAACAGAGAACACGTAGTAGCCATATTCTTTGACCTAGAAAAAGCTTATGACACTACATGGAAATATGGAATAATGAAAGATCTCCACGACTTAGGGCTTCGAGGTCGCCTTCCAGTTTTCATCGGATCCTTCCTACAGGATCGCTTCTTTAAGGTCCAAGTGGGATCAACGATGTCAAGCCCCTACTCTCAGGAGAATGGAGTCCCTCAGGGTAGTATTCTCTCGCCCACCCTCTTTAACGTCAAAATCAACAGTATAGTAAATTCCATCTCAGAAAATCTCATGTCGTCCCTATATGTTGACGATTTCCTCATTGCATATCGTTCCAGATATATGCCAACCATAGAACGACAACTGCAATTAAATTTGAATAGGATTCACAAATGGTCACTCGAAAATGGCTTCAAGTTCTCTAAACAGAAGACAGTTTGTCTGCCTTTCTATTATTTACGATCAAACCATCCAGATCCATCACTAATAATCGACAACTGTCAAATAAAAGTGGTGAATGAAACAAAATTTTTGGGTGTACTCTTTGACTCCAAATTGTCTTTCATTCCGCATATCAAAGCACTGAAGGCAAAGTGCCTGAAATCAATGAACCTCCTTAAAGTAGTGAGCAAATATAATTGGGGTGGGGACACAACAGTCCTCCTTCGTCTCTATCGAGCAATTACTCGTTCTCGACTTGATTATGGTTCTGTGGTATATGGCTCCGCCAGACCATCTTATCTAAAATGCCTGAATTCTGTACATCATCAAGGGTTGCGACTAAGCTTAAGAGCTTTTCGTACATCTCCTGTAGAGAGCTTATATGTACTGGCAGGGGAACCTCCACTTTCCCTTCGTCGTATCAAGTTATCCATGCAATACATACTAAAAGTAGCTTCAACTCCAACAAATCCAACATATGATGTAATATTTCATCCAAAATACATGCATCATTATGAATCTCGTTCAAACGCCATTCGACCACTGGGATTACGCATGAAATTCTATCTTGAGGCTGCAAAAATTGATACTACAATCATTGCCGAGACGGAAGTACCACCCATTCCGCCATGGATTCTCCCAGTCCCGAAAGTTATACTGGATTTGGCAGAGCTTAAGAAAAGCGAAACCAATCCGGTAGACTATCAAAACCTATTTTATAGTATAAGGTTTAAATACGAATCGTACAAATTTCTATACACAGATGGCTCAAAAATGGAAAGACGAGTAGGCTGTGCTGTCACTTCTTATAAAACCGTTATAGCTGAATGTCGTCTTCCAGACCACTGCTCAATATACACTGCAGAATTAACAGCTATTTACCTTGCCTTAAAGAACATCGAGGACTCAGAATCAGATCGTTATGTTATCTGTTCTGATTCCAAATCTGCTCTTCAAGCAATCCAAAATAAACAACTTGATAACCCTGGGATCTTAGATGTTCTTATTCAGTATTTCTATCTTCACGAATACAAAGACATAGTATTCTGCTGGATTCCTGGACACGCTGGCATTGAAGGGAATGAAAAAGCAGACCTGGCAGCAAAAAGGGCTCTTACAAAAGAGATAACTGATTTTACCATTCCATACACTGATTTTAAAATGACTATAAAATCTTTTATCATGTCTTGCTGGCAAAGACAATGGAATGAATGTAATAACAACAAGTTGCATTCAATCTTACCTTGCATTCAAAATAAAATACCGAGTAGGTTCAATACTCGCAAAGATCAAGGAATATATCACAGATGCCTCATAGGACATTCAAGACTTACACATTTACACCTTTTAGTCAATGAACCAGCACCGGTATGCCAGAGTTGTCGGTGCCCCCTAACAATCAAACATATTTTATTAGATTGCATCCACTTACAACGCATTAGAAGACCTCTGTTTCAAGCTACTACCTTACAACATCTCTTTACTAGATATCCAACCCAGACAATTATTGATTTTTTATATGCTTCTGGTTTCTACTACCAAATATAGATAATCAATCTTAACCTAGAGAGCCTCTACATAGCCCACTCAGGTGCTGATGAGGCGTTAAACAATAACTCACACACACACACACACTCTATCGAGCAATTACTCGTTCTCGACTTGATTATGGTTCTGTGGTATATGGCTCCGCCAGACCATCTTATCTAAAATGCCTGAATTCTGTACATCATCAAGGGTTGCGACTAAGCTTAAGAGCTTTTCGTACATCTCCTGTAGAGAGCTTATATGTACTGGCAGGGGAACCTCCACTTTCCCTTCGTCGTATCAAGTTATCCATGCAATACATACTAAAAGTAGCTTCAACTCCAACAAATCCAACATATGATGTAATATTTCATCCAAAATACATGCATCATTATGAATCTCGTTCAAACGCCATTCGACCACTGGGATTACGCATGAAATTCTATCTTGAGGCTGCAAAAATTGATACTACAATCATTGCCGAGACGGAAGTACCACCCATTCCGCCATGGATTCTCCCAGTCCCGAAAGTTATACTGGATTTGGCAGAGCTTAAGAAAAGCGAAACCAATCCGGTAGACTATCAAAATCTATTTTATAGTATAAGGTTTAAATACGAATCGTACAAATTTCTATACACAGATGGCTCAAAAATGGAAAGACGAGTAGGCTGTGCTGTCACTTCTTATAAAACCGTTATAGCTGAATGTCGTCTTCCAGACCACTGCTCAATATACACTGCAGAATTAACAGCTATTTACCTTGCCTTAAAGAACATCGAGGACTCAGAATCAGATCGTTATGTTATCTGTTCTGATTCCAAATCTGCCCTTCAAGCAATCCAAAATAAACAACTTGATAACCCTGGGATCTTAGATGTTCTTATTAAGTATTTCTATCTTCACGAATACAAAGACATAGTATTCTGCTGGATTCCTGGACACGCTGGCATTGAAGGGAATGAAAAAGCAGACCTGGCAGCAAAAAGGGCTCTTACAAAAGAGATAACTGATTTTACCATTCCATACACTGATTTTAAAATGACTATAAAATCTTTTATCATGTCTTGCTGGCAAAGACAATGGAATGAATGTAATAACAACAAGTTGCATGCAATCTTACCTTGCATTCAAAATAAAATACCGAGTAGGTTCAATACTCGCAAAGATCAAGGAATATATCACAGATGCCTCATAGGACATTCAAGACTTACACATTTACACCTTTTAGTCAATGAACCGGCACCGGTATGCCAGAGTTGTCGGCGCTCCCTAACAATCAAACATATTTTATTAGATTGCATCCACTTACAACGCATTAGAAGACCTCTGTTTCAAGCTACTACCTTACAACATCTCTTTACTAGATATCCAACCCAGACAATTATTGATTTTTTATATGCTTCTGGTTTCTACTACCAAATATAGATAATCAATCTTAACCTAGAGAGCCTCTACATAGCCCACTCAGGTGCTGATGAGGCGTTAAACAATAACTCACACACACACACACAACCTAGAGAGCCTCTACATAGCCCACTCAGGTGCTGATGAGGCGTTAAACAATAACACACACACACACACATCCCAATTCCCAAGCCGGGGAAGGATCATAGTGATCCTATGAATTATCGACCAATAGCCTTAACCAGTTGTCTTTGTAAGACAATGGAGCGAATTGTTACTGATAGACTGGTTTGGTTCCTGGAGTCGAACCAGCTTATTACAGAGTTCCAATCTGGATTTCGCCGTCACAGGAGCACATTAGATCATTTAGTCAGACTGGAAACTTATGTTAGAGATGCTTTCATTAACAGAGAACACGTAGTAGCCATATTCTTTGACCTAGAAAAAGCTTATGACACTACATGGAAATATGGAATAATGAAAGATCTTTACGACTTAGGGCTTCGAGGTCGCCTTCCAGTTTTCATCGGATCCTTCCTACAGGATCGCTTCTTTAAGGTCCGAGTGGGATCAACGATGTCAAGCCCCTACTCTCAGGAGAATGGAGTCCCTCAGGGTAGTATTCTCTCACCCACCCTCTTTAACGTCAAAATCAACAGTATAGTAAATTCCATCTCAGAAAATCTCATGTCGTCCCTATATGTTGACGATTTCCTCATTGCATATCGTTCCAGATATATGCCAACCATAGAACGACAACTGCAATTAAATTTGAATAGGATTCACAAATGGTCACTCGAAAATGGCTTCAAGTTCTCTAAACAGAAGACAGTTTGTCTGCCTTTCTATTATTTACGATCAAACCATCCAGATCCATCACTAATAATTGACAACTGTCAAATAAAAGTGGTGAATGAAACAAAATTTTTGAGTGTACTCTTTGACTCCAAATTGTCTTTCATTCCGCATATCAAAGCACTGAAAGCAAAGTGCCTGAAATCAATGAACCTCCTTAAAGTAGTGAGCAAATATAATTGGGGTGGGGACACAACGGTCCTCCTTCGTCTCTATCGAGCAATTACTCGTTCTCGACTTGATTATGGTTCTGTGGTATATGGCTCCGCCAGACCATCTTATCTAAAATGCCTGAATTCTGTACATCATCAAGGGTTGCGACTAAGCTTAAGAGCTTTTCGTACATCTCCTGTAGAGAGCTTATATGTACTGGCAGGGGAACCTCCACTTTCCCTTCGTCGTATCAAGTTATCCATGCAATACATACTAAAAGTAGCTTCAACTCCAACAAATCCAACATATGATGTAATATTTCATCCAAAATACATGCATCATTATGAATCTCGTTCAAACGCCATTCGACCACTGGGATTACGCGCCCTCGAAGGTCCTGGGCCTCCACGCGGCGAGGGTGGAAACACTTGGGGTGAAGTCCTCTATCCCCAGTGGCTAAAACAGGACCGTGCGCATTGCACAAGCTGCTCCAGCTTTACAGGAGGGTGTGTCCCCTACCATACAGGGGAAACAAAAATGAATATGTCCGAATCGACAATTTCAGACCGGCTCGCACGTCCCCCGGGTGAACAAGGTGCGCGTCCCTCAGCGGTAAACCAGGCTGAGGTCGAAAAATTGGCTACTGGTTCCAGACAAAGTAAACGTTTCCGCTCATCTACAGATGATGCCAATCCAAGTACAACTTATGATGTTATATCTACGCCATGGCCTAAGTTTCTTGTTGTTACTGGCAGTGACGATGGGTTTTCCCGTCTCTCAGCCATAACAATTTGTCGAACGTTGAAAGAAAGTATTGGTTTCGTTGAAAATACGAGAAGGCTCAGGAGTTCATCCTTGCTGGTGCAGGTTGCCCACAAGGACCAATCGTTAAAATTGCTGGAGCTGAGGGCCTTTGCGGGTACCCCTGTAAAGGTGGAGCCCCATCGGTTCTTCAACTCTTGCAAGGGGGTTGTGACATCTCATGAGAGCAGTCTCTGCTCCGATGACGAACTGAGGGACTGGCTGAATGACTACAATGTCATCCACATTCACCGCCAGCCCCCCAGATATTCACGACAGCTACTGACTCTGACCTTTGATGGCACAGTGTTGCCTGATAGGGTCAGCATAGGGTTCGAGTGGTGTAGGGTACGTCCCTACATCCCGAACCCAAAACGATGTTATAATTGCCAGCGATTTGGCCATTTTAGCGGCTCCTGCCGCGCCAAAGCAACCTGCGCCAATTGTGGGTCACGGGAACACGTTCATTCCCGTGACTCACCATGTCAGAAACAGTCATATTGTGTTAATTGTGGAGGTGATGGGCCAGCCTATCACCGTGGCTGTCCCAAATGGCAGCTAGAGAAAGAGATCCTGAAGTTAAAGACCACCAAGGATATCTCCTTTCCCCAAGCACGCCGTATAGCTGAACAGGCTGCTGGGGCAAGTTATGCCTCAGTCCTGTCTCAGATGGCTGGACCTAGATCTCCTTCACCCAGATCATCGCCCAGGCGAAGGATTGACCTAGATCCTAATTATAATTATTCCAAGGCAGGGCAAAGCTTGCAGAAACATAAACCAGAATCTAAGACTTCACAGGCAGACGATCACCTCGCAAGAATAAAGCAGCATGCTATAGATGTCGGAAAAGGACATCTTGTAGCTCCATCGGTTAGTGCGTCACAACTTAGTGTACCCTCACAGGGTGCACCTTCCGGCGTTGAGTCGGAAGAGATACACCAGCCGATGGAAGAGGAGGCAGGGACTACCACCATCCCTAGGCCTCAACGGGAGGGGGCAATTGATAAAAGATCAATTGTTCCCAAAAGACCCCCCCTCATCAGAAAAACACTAGAAAAATCTAGTGCATTGAGCTTCATAACACCACCATCTAAGCATGGTGGGGCCCTCAAAAAGATCTTAACACCAAAAGAGGCAGCGACTTTGAAGAAAAAGTGAATATTCATACAAATTCATACCATGCACTACAGATTTTACTATGATAATATTAAACTCTTTTAACTAATTCATGGACAGTATCATTCAGTGGAACTGTCGAGGTTTCAGAGCCAACTTCGATGAAATAGGTTGCATGGTCCAAGACTTAAACCCTAGTGTTTTCTGTCTACAGGAAACATTTCTGAAACCTCCAAATAGTTTTAAACTGAGAAACTATCATATGTATAATACATATGGCAATATTGCCCACGATAGAGCCACTGGTGGCTCATCAATTTTAGTTAAAAATGGCATCATTCATACCCATATTGCTCTTAACACTAACCTTCAGGCTACAGCAGTTCGTCTGAACCTGAATAAAACATTCACCATATGTTCCTTATATATTCCTCCACCCTTTCACCTTACAGCCAGTGATTTGCATAACCTTTACAATCAACTGCCTGAACCGCGTCTTATCCTAGGAGATTTTAACAGCCATAACCAATTGTGGGGAAGCACTTCCCACAACAACAAAGGAAAAACCATTGAAGATTTTCTCAATGACCACACCCTTTGCTTGTTCAATGATGGTTCACCTACATATCTTCACCCAGGTCATGGAACATTTTCAGCGATAGACCTTAGTATATGTGATCCAGCGTTATTTCTGGAATTTGAATGGAGAGTATTAGAGGATACTCACGGCAGTGATCACTTTCCTATTGTCCTACAAAACGTAGAAGGTACAAGAGAAGTGGGTCAACTCCGATGGAAGTTGCATAAAGCGGATTGGACCTCCTTCGAAAAGCACTGCTTAGAAACAATTACTATGTCTCATTATAGGAATTGTAATAATCTCGTTGAAGATTTTACTGATGATATTACTGATATAGCCAATAAAACAATACCGATGACAAAAAATAATTCTAAACGTAGTGCAAGACCTTGGTTTGATGACGAAGTAAGAGAAGCTATTAAAAACCGTAAGAAAGCCCTCAGAATTTTTAAATCACAGCCGACCATCAACAATCTGAATAATTTTAAGTGCCTGAAAGCCAAATCGCGTAGAATTGTCAGGCAAAAAAAACGTAGTTGCTGGAGAGACTATGTCTCCAGACTCACTGAAAGAACTCCTAGCAATAAAGTCTGGAAAATGATTAAGAAGATTGAAGGAAAGAACCTAGCTTCGCATGTAAGCATTCTAGAAGTGAATGGAGAACATCTCTCCTCACCAGAACAAATATCAAACGGGTTAGGAGAACAGTTTGCATACAACTCCTCATCGGAGAACTATACGAGAGAATTTCAATGTTATAAGGCTCAAGCTGAGAGATTAACCCTAAATATACAGTCTGATAACAGCGAAGATTATAACTCCTACATCACCTTAGAAGAACTTCAGAAGGTCATCTTAAAAGCGACTGACTCTGCAACAGGCCCTGATAATATACATTATCAAATCTTAAAACACCTACCTCAATCCTCTTTAAAAACATTACTGTATATCTTTAATCAAATTTGGGAGAAGGGATGTCTTCCATCCCTGTGGAAACAAGCCACGGTCATCCCAATTCCCAAGCCGGGGAAGGATCATAGTGATCCTATGAATTATCGACCAATAGCCTTAACCAGTTGTCTATGTAAGACAATGGAGCGAATTGTTACTGATAGACTGGTTTGGTTCCTGGAGTCGAACCAGCTTATTACAGAGTTCCAATCTGGATTTCGCCGTCACAGGAGCACATTAGATCATTTAGTCAGACTGGAAACTTATGTTAGAGATGCTTTCATTAACAGAGAACACGTAGTAGCCATATTCTTTGACCTAGAAAAAGCTTATGACACTACATGGAAATATGGAATAATGAAAGATCTCCACGACTTAGGGCTTCGAGGTCGCCTTCCAGTTTTCATCGGATCCTTCCTACAGGATCGCTTCTTTAAGGTCCGAGTGGGATCAACGATGTCAAGCCCCTACTCTCAGGAGAATGGAGTCCCTCAGGGTAGTATTCTCTCGCCCACCCTCTTTAACGTCAAAATCAACAGTATAGTAAATTCCATCTCAGAAAATCTCATGTCGTCCCTATATGTTGACGATTTCCTCATTGCATATCGTTCCAGATATATGCCAACCATAGAACGACAACTGCAATTAAATTTGAATAGGATTCACAAATGGTCACTCGAAAATGGCTTCAAGTTCTCTAAACAGAAGACAGTTTGTCTGCCTTTCTATTACTTACGATCAAACCATCCAGATCCATCACTAATAATTGACAACTGTCAAATAAAAGTGGTGAATGAAACAAAATTTTTGGGTGTACTCTTTGACTCCAAATTGTCTTTCATTCCGCATATCAAAGCACTGAAAGCAAAGTGCCTGAAATCAATGAACCTCCTTAAAGTAGTGAGCAAATATAATTGGGGTGGGGACACAACGGTCCTCCTTCGTCTCTATCGAGCAATTACTCGTTCTCGACTTGATTATGGTTCTGTGGTATATGGCTCCGCCAGACCATCTTATCTAAAATGCCTGAATTCTGTACATCATCAAGGGTTGCGACTAAGCTTAAGAGCTTTTCGTACATCTCCTGTAGAGAGCTTATATGTACTGGCAGGGGAACCTCCACTTTCCCTTCGTCGTATCAAGTTATCCATGCAATACATACTAAAAGTAGCTTCAACTCCAACAAATCCAACATATGATGTAATATTTCATCCAAAATACATGCATCATTATGAATCTCGTTCAAACGCCATTCGACCACTGGGATTACGCATGAAATTCTATCTTGAGGCTGCAAAAATTGATACTACAATCATTGCCGAGACGGAAGTACCACCCATTCCGCCATGGATTCTCCCAGTCCCGAAAGTTATACTGGATTTGGCAGAGCTTAAGAAAAGCGAAACCAATCCGGTAGACTATCAAAACCTATTTTATAGTATAAGGTTTAAATACGAATCGTACAAATTTCTATACACAGATGGCTCAAAAATGGAAAGACGAGTAGGCTGTGCTGTCACTTCTTATAAAACCGTTATAGCTGAATGTCGTCTTCCAGACCACTGCTCAATATACACTGCAGAATTAACAGCTATTTACCTTGCCTTAAAGAATATCGAGGACTCAGAATCAGATCGTTATGTTATCTGTTCTGATTCCAAATCTGCTCTTCAAGCAATCCAAAATAAACAACTTGATAACCCTGGGATCTTAGATGTTCTTATTAAGTATTTCTATCTTCACGAATACAAAGACATAGTATTCTGCTGGATTCCTGGACACGCTGGCATTGAAGGGAATGAAAAAGCAGACCTGGCAGCAAAAAGGGCTCTTACAAAAGAGATAACTGATTTTACCATTCCATACACTGATTTTAAAATGACTATAAAATCTTTTATCATGTCTTGCTGGCAAAGACAATGGAATGAATGTAATAACAACAAGTTGCATTCAATCTTACCTTGCATTCAAAATAAAATACCGAGTAGGTTCAATACTCGCAAAGATCAAGGAATATATCACAGATGCCTCATAGGACATTCAAGACTTACACATTTACACCTTTTAGTCAATGAACCGGCACCGGTATGCCAGAGTTGTCGGCGCCCCCTAACAATCAAACATATTTTATTAGATTGCATCCACTTACAACGCATTAGAAGACCTCTGTTTCAAGCTACTACCTTACAACATCTCTTTACTAGATATCCAACCCAGACAATTATTGATTTTTTATATGCTTCTGGTTTCTACTACCAAATATAGATAATCAATCTTAACCTGGAGAGCCTCTACATAGCCCACTCAGGTGCTGATGAGGCGTTAAACAATAACTCACACACACACACACACACTGGGATTACGCATGAAATTCTATCTTGAGGCTGCAAAAATTGATACTACAATCATTGCCGAGACGGAAGTACCACCCATTCCGCCATGGATTCTCCCAGTCCCGAAAGTTATACTGGATTTGGCAGAGCTTAAGAAAAGCGAAACCAATCCGGTAGACTATCAAAACCTATTTTATAGTATAAGGTTTAAATACGAATCGTACAAATTTCTATACACAGATGGCTCAAAAATGGAAAGACGAGTAGGCTGTGCAGTCACTTCTTATAAAACCGTTATAGCTGAATGTCGTCTTCCAGACCACTGCTCAATATACACTGCAGAATTAACAGCTATTTACCTTGCCTTAAAGAACATCGAGGACTCAGAATCAGATCTTTATGTTATCTGTTCTGATTCAAAATCTGCTCTTCAAGCAATCCAAAATAAACAACTTGATAACCCTGGGATCTTAGATGTTCTGATTAAGTATTTCTATCTTCATGAATACAAAGACATGGTATTCTGCTGGATTCCTGGACACGCTGGCATTGAAGGGAATGAAAAAGCAGACCTGGCAGCAAAAAGGGCTCTTACAAAAGAGATAACTGATTTTACCATTCCATACACTGATTTTAAAATGATTATAAAATCTTTTATCATGTCTTGCTGGCAAAGACAATGGAATGAATGTAATAACAACAAGTTGCATTCAATCTTACCTTGCATTCAAAATAAAATACCTAGTAGGTTCAATACTCGCAAAGATCAAGGAATATATCACAGATGCCTCATAGGACATTCAAGACTTACACATTTACACCTTTTAGTCAATGAACCGGCACCGGTATGCCAGAGTTGTCGGTGCCCCCTAACAATCAAACATATTTTATTAGATTGCAGCCACTTACAACGCTTTAGAAGACCTTTGTTTCAAGCTAATACCTTACAACATCTCTTTACCAGATATCCAACCCAGACAATTAAAGATTTTTTATATGCTTCTGGTTTCTACTACCAAATATAGGTAATCAATCTTAAGCTAGAGGGGCGGGGGCCTAGCTCAGAGGTAGCGCTCTGGGCTTCCAACCGCTGGGTCCCGGGTTCGATTCCCGGTCGAGCCTAAGTTGGATGGCTGTTTCATCCTTCGTCCCATTGCCATGGTCTCTGCCTGTCCTAATTAGCCCATCAGGTGCAGAAATACAGGACGTAAAGCTCTAATCCACCCACCCCACCCACCCTTAAGCTAGAGAGCCTCTACATAGCCCACTCAGGTGCTGATGAGGCGTTAAACAATAACTCACACACACACACACACATTTCCCTGGAAGAGATCAGTCAGAAGGAGAGGCTTAAACTGGTTAGAAACAATCTAGCTAGGGGCGGGGGCCTAGCTCAGAGGTAGCGCTCTGGGCTTCCAACCGCTGGGTCCCGGGTTCGATTCCCGGTCGAGCCTAAGTTGGATGGCTGTTTCATCCTTCGTCTCATTGCCATGGTCCCTGCCTGTCCTAATTAGCCCAACTGGTGCAGAAACACAGGACGTAAAGCCCTAATCCCACCACCACCACCCACCAGAAACAATCTAGCTGCCGTGAGCACCCTCATACAGACCACCGCTGAAAAATTAGCCAAAATTGCAAAACAGTAAATATGAGTGAAGAAAATATTCTAATTCCTAAATCTCGTTATGACAAGCTCCTTGCCAGGATGACACAATCCTCTAAAAATACCTCCCCGAGTTCTACAACCGAAGGTCAGACCCAGGGTCAGACTCAGGGTCATACTCAGTATCAGACTCGGAGTCAGATACAAAATGACATCCAAGAGGAGCCCCGCCCTGATATTAGCGATGAGGACCCGACTAGAGAAAATATCTCATCTCCGAGCACCCCACTGGATAAGACCATGTCTGAGAAGGGGGCCCTATCACCCCCTGCCAAACAGTCCGGAAGAAGCCTTGAGGAGATAATAGACAACCACAAAGCCTTTTTACCCCCGGGTATCAACCCCGACCCCGAAATGGTACCAACAACGAAAAGAAGCCAGGAAAGAAAAATTGATGAACTATCTAACAAACTTTGAGTTAAGAAAAATGTCACAAGCAAAAAACCTTACTCTAGAGTGTTAAAGGAATGGATTAGTCTGTAAAAAGGAAATAAAAAAATTAAAAATGATGTCAAATATCAGTCTTAATCATGGATATATTTAATTATTTGTAAAACCGTTTTATGGGATTTTATTTACCTGTATACCATTAATTTTTTCTATAGTATTTTTTAGTATCAATAAAATAAAAAAGAAACCAATTGAAGAATTTTTTTGTTTTGTTTTTTTCCACACCTGTCAAAAAAAGAAAAACGTGACTAAAGACAATTCCACCGAAAACTTGTCTTACACACCCTTTCACCCTTACCCAAGACAATTATTTTTTCAATAGAACCGGTTGTCTTAACCTATTTTGTTTAAAGGTCTGCCAGTAATGACAAAAAACCTGCCGAAATTATGTTCTGAAGACACTCACGCAATCTCACGCAATCACACGCAATCTTTGTCTTAAAGAGCACCTGTAATACGCTAGACTAATTCAGGGGGCACACGCCCCCATCCCCCTCCCCCCATCTTTTTTTTTTTTTTTTTAAATTGCTTCAAGTTGATTGGGCTAGTGGTACACACACCCCTAACCAAACCGTGATGGCCGGCACGTGCCGTCAAGTACCTCTTATCGTATAAAAGACTCTCCAGGTCATTCCAGGTCACCCTTTTTTCCTGAGACTTTCTACTCCGGCAGAGAAAAAAAAGGTTACACTTTTTACAAAAAACTTTCTGGTTGGACACTACACTACACTACAGTCTACTCATTAACCATGGAGAATATCTCATTGAGGAAAGGAATTGTTAGGAGCCAACCAGGAGTCGGGTGGAACGTGGGCCAGTCCTTGCAGGATTATCTCATATCCAGCAAAGGTCTGCCTCTACCGTATTCCGGATTGTGGCATCTAGAATTATCACCCACGAAGCACGTTTTTCTAAACAGGGGAGATGAACTAAACCTCCACATTAAGCAATTCGTCGAAAAGGATCATAGACTACAGGTCTGTCGTGATCAGGTGACCCTCGATCGCGAGAAAACTGTCAACCTCATATTCGCATTAGATGACCTCCTTTTATTTTTATCTTTTAAATTTTTTTTTATTTCTAACCTGTATAACCGGTAGGGTAGCACAGCATTAGGAACTTTTTGTACCAGTTATAACAATCATAACAGTCATAACAGTCATAATATTAAGGATAGTTAGATCTAGCCATCTGAGATTGTCTATTAATTTATATTTCCCCATTAATTATATACCAATCATATATATATATATATATACGGGTCATAATCTTATCAGGAACTTTGCCTTATTTTAATCAATTCCTCTACAAAAATTAGAGTCATAGCTACCGTTGATTTCCGATTATAAAAATAAAATATGATTTTTTTTTTTTGTATTTTATGGATAATCGGATAAGCATACACCTTTTAGGTTATCTAAAAAAATATTCTATTATATATATTTTTATTTTTTTTAAAAAACAGCTGAGACGTAAAGAGCTTTCCGCGGTCCAAACCAGAGACGGCGTGGTCTATGACTTCCCCAGTCTACCTCCAAAATTCAAAGACATACATCTGGGTAGACTCCTTTTCGCCAGCGCTAAAGGTCAATATAAGTCTGTCGAATTAAGGAATTACATCATCCCTACTGATAAAGTAGCTAGTGAGGGTGTGGCAGCTGCAGTGCTAGCCCTTGGGGTCACCCTTTACTACAACAAATTCATAAATCTCTGCAAAGGGTTACCCTCTCTAATAGAGAGGTGGGGTATGGAGAGCTGCCTACCATGCCCCTACACGCATTTCAACTGCGATGATGAAGAGATGGGCGAGAACTGCCAGCACTGTTGTCCCACGGGGGAGACAATACGAGCCTTACCGAGGAGGGGGCTAGAGAAAAGATTCCCTTACAGACCGATCTACAAAGACCCCAACGACCATGAAGAAACACCTTAGACCGGTCTGGCTGCCTCATTGACCGAGAAAGTGTTATTCGTCATGACCATGTCAGGTTGGCAACCCCCCATCAGGATAATAGCGGATGCCGTAGCAACCTCGGCCAGGGCCCCCAACAAACCTCAGGCGTGTATTCCTGGCGCTGCGATCACCCAGACGGCCAATTATGCTAGGGCTGCACCGAAGAGTCAGAGCCGTGAGCCGGGACAGTCTACTTATACAGACCAACCAAAGGGGAGAACCCCCCGCAGGAGAAGAAGCCCTGGAAACCACATGGGGTAGTTGTGAAGATACTCTACTGTTATTAGGAGAATCGACTGATCAAAGCTCCTCACCAGTTCTTAGACAGCCCAAGACATCTATGCCGATAGCCGGTGTTGAAAATCCTACAGCCAAAGTAAGCCGTACCACTACCGGGTCTACATCCGGCCAAAACGGTGTAACCAACGACGTGACCAAGGACATGACCAGCGGCTTGACCAGCGGCTTGACCAGCGGCTTGACCAACGGCGTAACCAGCGGTGTGACCAGCGATGTGACCAGTGGTGTGACCAGCGGTGCTACCCATGATGGACATGTCAGAGTTGTGAGCGTTGTGAAATCTGAACAGCACCCCTAAGCGAGGGAGGGAACCATACTCGCCTATAAGCCCAGCCGAATCACCCCTGGCCGGCCCCCTTCTCAAGAAAACACCACCAAAGATCAACAGCCAGCCAACCACCGTCCAAACCGTACTCTGCCCCAAAACCAATTAGCAGAACGGCCCATGTGAGAAGAAACCTCAAAAACGTCACCAAATGCGAGGTGGATAGATTGGCCTTAGCTGCTGAGGAAATATTCGGAGGCGAGATAACGCCTGTTGGGAGGCCTTTTGGGAGGTCTATGGGGAGAGCCAGTGACAAGTCAACCGGACAGCAGGACCTATCACACCGTACAACTACTGCTAACCTCGTAGAGGGTGGTCAGAATAACTTACCCAAACCTGACCCAGATATTATTAACGTTATAGATGACACTTATTAACTCTAGTGATGATGATAATGATGATATGATGATGATGATATGATGATGATGTGATGATGTGATGATATGATATGATGATATGATGAAATCATGAAATCATGAAATGTTGACTATGTTAATGATATTCTGATGATTTGGGTAATAATATCTTGATTATACTATCATACTATTATACTATTATAGCTGATAAGTGGGGTTGTAAGCTTTCTTTTTCTTCTTAAAAATAGTAAAATAGTCTTTTAACTGTTTTATTCGAGGGGTAGAGGTGTATATTTTAGATCGAGTGTGCTAGAGTGTTCTAGAGTGTTCTAGAGTGTTCTAGAAATACTAGATAAAAAAAGATATAAAATATAATAAAAATAACTAGATTTTTTAGCAAGTTGGTTTAAAGCTATTTAAAAAGCTATTTAAAAAGCTATTTAAACTGTACTATGTTATTCGTACCTGTATAATAGAAATATATTTAATAAAAAAAATTTATATTTTATTTTTTATTCTTATTTATATTTTGTATTATTTTATTATTTTTAGGGAGGAGTGCTACCCGCCTCAACTACTTAAGGCTGGTAGCACTCTCCACCTTAGAGTGAGGCACCCCTACCCCTAAAGCCCCCTAGAATGGGAGAGGTGGGGAGGGGGTGAGGGGGAGGGTGTGAGGGGGAGGTGTAGTGGGGAGTTCTTCGTTATTATATTAGTTATTTTGAAATTTTTTTTATTTTTTCAGCAATTACTGCTGATATTTCGAAATAAAAAATTACAATACACCCAATAAAAATATAATTATATTATATAAGTTACCATTTTATTTTTCCGTATATATTCCCGCATAACGGCATAAAATAAATAATAAAATTATTCTGCCGCTAACTATCCTATATCCTATCCTATCCTATCCTATCCTATCCTATCCTATCCTATCCTATCCTATCTTAGCCTAGCCTAGCCCAGCCTAGCCTATAATTTTCTGTTGATATTAACTAGCCATTGCTTCATTAGCTCCACTAGCTCCAGTAGCTCCAGTAGCTCCAGTAGCTCTTTTTTTTTACGTATATAAAAAAAAAAAAATTACCTTATAAGTTTCCCACAGCCGCCATATTTGTTTTTGGAAACTTTTCGAAAAACTTTTGTCCCTCTTGTCAAGGTAAAATCCATGATTCCCCTCGGATGGTACATCCTCTCAACGCTACCGCTTGGTACATCCAAAACCGTGCTACATCTCGAGAATAGTCTGACACCCTATCCACGGTGAATTTAGACTCCGTGGGGGAGATAGATTATAGTCCACAATAGAAGGGCCTCGTGGACCTACCTCGTGAGAACACTTACAACGCATTAGAAGACCTCTGTTTCAAGCTACTACCTTACAACATCTCTTTACTAGATATCCAACCCAGACAATTATTGATTTTTTATATGCTTCTGGTTTCTACTACCAAATATAGATAATCAATCTTAACCTAGAGAGCCTCTACATAGCCCACTCAGGTGCTGATGAGGCGTTAAACAATAACTCACACACACACACACCTCGTGAGAAAACTGAGAAAAAAAACCTCACTAGATGGCGAAACCTGCTAGCGGTTGGAGACCGCTCTGCAACAAAAAATTCGAGCTCACGGTCTAGTGGCGACACTCCTGTGACTTTTTCGAACTAAACAGTTGAAATCTGTCTCCGTCTGTCACAGACCGAGTTAAATCGTAACTCAGCGAAAGAACTCGAGAGGGCGACAGGTGTTAAATTCTCCAGTACTAACCGGTGGCGCCATAGTGGTTGGGCGGCTGAGCCTGTTAAGCGGCTGAGCCTGTTAGGCGGCTGAGCCTGTTAGGCAGCTAGCCGAGCGGATTGCTGAGCGGATTGATGAGCGGATTGCTGAGCGGATTGCTGCCCGGCATAGATCACACCTAATCTATACCTCCAGAACCTAATCTAATAAAGTGACGACTGTCATAGAATAATACGTAGAAGTGACACGGCGGCTATACTGGCAGGGGGGAAACCATAGAATACACGGTTAAAGATGGGGGACGCCGCTCTATGCGTCTGGACGCCACTCCATGCGTCTGGACTTGTCTAGACTGTTATTAAATCGGAGTTAGATATCTACTGGGGGGGCGATGAGTGCAGACGCATAGGACGCATAGCGTGGCGTACGGCTCATTCCTTTTTGAGGTGATTAGGACGGGTAGATTGCGTGGCTAAAAATAGCATGGTATTAACATAGTACTAGCACGGTATTAGCATGGCGGAAAAAATAGCCTGGCTGAAAAATGAGCGCATTTATAGCACAGGCTTAGCGACGGGGGGGTTTAGCCACTAGTTTAAACATGGGCTTAGCCGGTGTACCGGGCGTAGCTAGCATAGAGATAAGAGGGGGGTGGTAAAAGGTTGTCAAAAAATGTAATAAAATAAATAAAGTAATTTTTTTTTTTGATTTTTTTTTTAAATAAATAAAATAAAAAACGAGCTACCGCCATTACGTCCATACCTCAGTACAGTCATGAGCATTTTTCAAGGTGGGGGTGTTGCGTGACTGTTGTACCCGTTAATTAGCGTTTTTAAATTAGTCACGTGACGTCCTATAGGTTCTTTTCATTCTAGTAGCTGTACCGCAACTGCCATTTAGTAGGAAAACGCCCTAGGAGACGGACGTGTACACGATATATTAGACCCCCACACACCCCCCACACAGAGCCTGTGATGGAATCGGTAGAATTCGCCATACCCCCCAGATTTCTTAATCTGGATACCATGATAGATTAGGGGTGGGGGCCTAGCTCAGTGGTAGCGCGCTGGGCTTCCAACCACTGGGTCCCGGGTTCCATTCCCGGTCGAGCCTATGTTGGATGGCTGTTTCATCCTTCGTCTCATTGCCATGGTCCCTACCTGTCCTAATTAGCCCAACTGGTGCAGAAATACAGGACGTAAAGCCCTAATCCACCACCACCACCACCATGATAGATTACGTAACGAATCAGTTAGACAGAAAGGGAGCTGAACTGGTCTTGAGTAGGCATAGGGGGGTTCTCCTACCACAAGAGCTGACACAGACTTATGAGCTCTTCAGAGAAAGAGAAATCAAGCACATCCAACACGTTAGGCTATGCATGGATGTGCTAAGTAGCCACAACGCTGTCAACTCTGCTGTTAACACCGCTGTCAGCACCCACGACTATAGCAAGACCGAGTTTTATTTCTTCATAACCATCTGCGCGTTTAACATGAAAGAGCATTGCGCTGTAGATGGGGTGTTGTTGAAGGAGGTCATTAAAGAACATCACCAGACCGAACCCCACCACCCAGAGTTCGAGATTTACAACACCGAAGAAGAAATATGCTGGTTAGACATCTTGGAGATGGCCGTGGATAGACTCAGTCGGAACCTACAAGCCAATGAAGGAGACTTTAACGCAGACCAGATCAGACATTACGAGCCTCGCTTTGTGAAACACCACGATGTCAGGATAGAGCTATACAGGACCTTGGTCTTGCTTTTGAAACCGGTTGTTAAAGACAGATGGTTGCAAATTTCTACCACAGACCGGTTGGATGGCTGTTTCATCCTTCGTCTCATTGCCATGGTCTCTGCCTGTCCTAATTAGCCCAACTGGTGCAGAAATACAGGACGTAAAGCTCTAATCACCCACCCACCCATCTACCACAGACCGAGTAGACAGTGTAGACAGTATCTAGACTGTGTAGACTATGTAGACTATGTAGACTATCTAGAGACTATGCGTATTTTTTATTTTTATTTTTTTCCACCAGTTTTTGTTTTGATGGTAATAAGATTATATATATATATATCCAGCTATTATTGAGGTTGGAAAAAAAATGTTTTTTCGAAATTAAATAATACAAAATGACAACTGAAAACATTGTTATGGTTAATGGCATCTGTTTAATATTAATAAAAAAATTAAAAAAATAGTCCATACTTTTTTTTTTTCATAGTACAATGTACCTTTTTTACAGAACACATTCGCTTTAATGTACATAAAAATTGTAATAATGAATATTTTACCAGTTTACATAAGCCAGTACTGAAATAAAATCAGTTTTTACCGTAAAAACGGGTAATACATGCCGTGATACAGACAGTAACACAGACAGTAAGGCAGACATTAAGGCAGACTGTAAGGCAGACAGCCAGGACAGCAGCAACACGGGTGTAGTGACATACCACTAGATAAAATACAAGATTACTCAAGAAAACAAAAATGGTCATGGTTACTCTTACTAAAGACTAGTTACGAGGTGACTAATCATACACCGACTAGGAAAAAAAAAAAAAGAGTGACAGAGTGACAGAGTGACACTGACTAAAACTAGTTTTCACAGAGATCAGTAAATCTGCTGGATATTTTTTTTTTTTTTTTTTTTTACAAAACAAAAACAAAAACAAATTAATAACATTATCATATAATATTAACCACTAAAACAAAAAATAAAAAAAACACTCTAAAACAGTACAACTAATCGATCTCAAAAAATGATTATGAGATCCGGACATGGTGGTGGGGGTGGTGGTGGTGGTAGTGGTGGTGGTGGTAGTGGTGGTGGTGGTAGTGGTGGTGGAGGTTCTAGGGAGTTCACCCTGGTAAGCAATGCCGCTGAAACTCATGGTCCTACTGACCCTTCTAGCCCTAGGTCTAGCCCTAGGTCTCCAGGGGGGCACCCGATCCTCTGACATGGTGACCAATCCGCCCCGGTACAGTGGTGTGAACAGTCTATGTCTGTTGAATGGTGTAGAGTAATACCCCCGGGGGGTATTCTCAGAATCACTCCAGCAGGTTGGTAGAGGAATTGGGGATGTGGCAAAGTCACGCATGATGAGGTCACACCGGGGGGGGGGGGGACTCTCGGTGTTGAGGGGTGTGCGGTTGGGTGATGTGGTAGAGTCACGCAGGGGTGCACTCTCTGTGTTGTTAGTGCAAGTCCTGGTTTTAGGACGGGTATATTGACCCACGTCCCTGGTGGTGGGGGGTTTGGGGGTATTGGTCCAGCGGGTGGTCCGGTGGGTGGTCCGTGCCGCAGTGGAGTTGTTGCGATCTGAAGGGTGTGTAAGAGAAAATAAAAATAAAATATTAAAAATGTATTGTTAGCAGTTTTGAAAAAATAAAATAAAATAAATGACAAAAACCAAAAAACTAATAACTGTCTGTGTGTAAAATGACTGGTCACTTATATTCACCACCATTATGTTTCACAAGTGATGTGTGTATTTTTATTTATTTATTTTTTTTTTTACAAATATATCTTTCTAATTACCTGTAAAAAAATCTCTAGATCTTGAGGGGGTATGTAAAGACTGCTGGTGTCTCGAACAGCAAGGCGACTGGCCATCAAAGGGGATCCTGTCATCAGAGTGAATCCGGTCATCAAAGTGAACACGTTGGGAAGTCAAAGAGGAAGAACTGGCAAGAGGCTTGGGTGGTCGTGGTGGTGTTGGCGGGGCTACGGGTGCTACATTTGCAGCTACAGGTGGCGGCGTTACGGGTGCTACACTTGCAGCTATGGGTGCTACACTTGCAGCTACAGGGGTGTGGCCCTCAGAGCCTCTCACGGGGTTGCAGAGCTTTTTCTGAAAAAAACAAAAAGGATAAAAATTAAATAATTAGTTAATATTCTTATTATTAGCAGGTATATGTGGAGCTGCATTTGCTGGTGTTATGATATCGTTTTCAAGAATGCAGGGTTTGTAGCCTAAGCTAAAATCTTCATGGTAATTGTTTTTTCCCTTCTTTTTTTACAAAAATGCTTAATATAACCGGTATATATCTCACTAATGTTTTTTCACTTCGTCAAATAGCCCATTATCATGTAACTATATATATTTTTTAAATTAAAAAAAGAAATATCTAATAATATGTTAAAATACATAATAAAAATAATAAAAAATACCCGATAAAATAAAAAAAAGTAAGTACCTTCCATATCCACACGACTAAGGCGAACAGGAGCGTGGCAGCCAGAACGACTACCCCTGTCCTGAGAACAATGACCATGAGGCCAGGACCCGCTCGGTCAGTGGTTTTAGAAACCTGTCCAGTCTTCACGTCCCCAGTCTTCACATCTCCAGGGGTGATTGGTATGAGTGAAAAACCCCCCGGGGTTGTCAAGGTGATGGTAACAGTTGAACCACGTGTACCACTTGTACCACGACATCTCACCGGTGGTTGTTGTCGTTGGTCATTAGGACGGGTCCTACCGAATACAGTGCCGGACATATCCACTTCTGCTATCCTATACCTCTCTCAAGACGAAAATACAGGGGGTCTGGATAAGGCCGGCAGACCACTACAGTCGACCATAACACCCTGGGTTTGGCTGGTACAAATGCATGAAGTGTCACCGCACACATAAGAAGGCATCCCCATAACGAAAATTAGTCAGCCTCATAAAAAAAACATCTAGGTCCTTCGGAGTTCTGGCAGAGACTAAATTAAATTCCCAGCTTAATTTAAGGAATTTTAAAGGTAGCTTTAAGGGAGCTTGAGAATTTCTTAACCGATTAGCCATTCTACTGTCAGGTTATGCGAGATTATGCAAGATTTTCAATTGTTTACCTAGCTCGGTTTTTTTTTTTTTCTTTCTCTACTGTGGGATAAAAGTACCATATTATCTAGTTAAAACAACAGCAGAAAAACAAAAGTCGCTTTTTAAAAAAAAATAAAAATAATAATATAATCATAAAATCATCCAATAATATAATTATAATTAGTCCAACGATATAAATATAATTCATACAATAATATAATTATAATTCATCAATTAATTTAATCATAAATCATGCAATAATATAATTATAAATCATGCAATAATATAATTATAATTCGTCCAACGATATAAATATAAATCATACAATAATATAATTATAATTCATCAATTAATTTAATTATAAATCATGCAATAATATAATTATAAATCATGCAATAATATAATTAAGGGTGGGGGCCTAGCTCAGAGGTAGCGCTCTGGGCTTCCAACCGCTGGGTCCCGGGTTCGATCCCCGGTCGAGCCTAAGTTGGATGGCTGTTTCATCCTTCATCTCATTGCCATGGTCCCTGCCTGTCCTAATTAGCCCATCAGGTGCAGAAATACAGGACGTAAAGCCCTAATCACCCACCCAATAATATAATTATAAAACACGCAATAATATAATTATAAAACAATATTATTCAAATTCTGTAGGGGGGGTGTATAAAAATAACTACACAATGTTATACAATACAGTGCCTTTAACATTTTCTAAGGGGTAGTAAACAGTTGTGGTGCGACTCTCAGTTATTTCAATTACACCATGCACGAATAAACTTCTTAAAGAACTTTGGGGTGACCTCTCGGGTGACCTCTCTGGTGACCTACCCCGTTTTGACCACTGCGATAGCTTCCTGTAGACGTGACATAGACAGCAGAACATCTAAAATAAGTTAAATATAAGTTATAATATAAACATACACTTTTATAAGATAGGGTTTAATCAATTGTATTTTTTATTTGTTTTATACTTACTAGAATAACAATAATTGTAATACAAAAACCAGAATGAATGCCATGGTTATATAGGCTATTGCACTGAGAATTGCTGAGGATGTAAGGAAAGTTATAGGTGTTATTTCCACAGAGCTGCTGATAGGTTGGGTTGGACGGGGGTTGTTACCGGCAATGACATCATTGGTAGCATCAGTGGTGAGCTGGTGAGTGACATCATGGCGGGTGACATCATCGTGGGTGACAGCATGGGTGACATGGTGGGTGACGTCGTGGGTGACATGGGTGAGGGTTTCAAGGTTGTTTGAGGGGTAGGTGTTGGTATCATAGGTGTTGGCATCATAGGTGTTGGCATGGTAGGTGGTGGTATCATAGGTGTTGGCATAGTGGGTGGTG
Organism: Alitta virens; assembly: GCA_932294295.1. Taxonomy (NCBI): domain Eukaryota; kingdom Metazoa; phylum Annelida; class Polychaeta; order Phyllodocida; family Nereididae; genus Alitta; species Alitta virens. The sequence goes on from OW028582.1 coordinate 31,179,703, forward strand.
GCATCGTGGGTGGTGGTATCGGTGGTGGTGGCATCGGTGGTGGTGGTATCATGGGTGGTGGTTGCATCGGTGGTGGTACCATCGTGGGTGGTGGTGGCATCGTAGGTGTTTGCATCGGTGGTGGTGGCATCGGTGGTGGCATCGGTGGTGGCATCGTAGGTGTTTGCAGGTGTTGTTGTTGTTTCGAAATCGGGCTCGTCGGCTATCTTATTTGGGGGGTAACCTGGTACCCCGACCACAACTTCCTGGGTTAAAGAATCCCCCGAATTAATTGTCTGGCTCTAAAAGAAAAAAGGTTGAGTCTATGATAACAAAATTTTTTTTTTTTGTAAAATATAAGAGTAATATGAGCACTTACCAAAGTTACAGATTATGTAGCCAGATCTTATTTGGCGAACTCTGCAGAAGGGTGTGCCTGTCATGTCTATGAATTTTATAAGGGCGTTGCCCTTGAAGATTGGTGGCAGAGCTCGTCGGGTATAAGTACAATCCACCTCGACAAGACCGTCGGAATCGAACCCACAGATGCACCCCTGACATGAGTACAAATAGTCGCAGAAGCCGAAGCTCAGTCCGCTGAGCAAGTAAAATATGTAGACCAATAAATTCATCCTGCTTGCTGTTTTTTGCATTTTCACCTTATTATGAGCTAGTTGTACGGTGTGAAGAGTGGTGTGAAGAGTCAGAGTGAGAGAGAAAGCATACGACTCTTCCGCATATATTGGCCAAGAAAATCAGATTTTTGGCAGAGGAATGAGATGGTGATAAATGCTGATATAGTGTTTATTTAATACATAGAGCGTCTTCTAATATGAATTGGAGACGTTATACAGTATTGAAAACTACAGGCATGCACAAAAATTGGTTACATTTTTAAGAATATTTCAAAAATAGGTTACATTTTTAAGAAAATTTAAAAAAATAGGTAACATTTTTAAGAATATTATTATTTTTTTTTTTCTAGCGAGCTGGTGAGATCCCCTTGTAACCATAAGGTATAGATACATAGGTACCTGTTGGGACCACTCTTTTAGTGAAAACTTTTCTGTAAACCTTGGAGAATGGTCTTTTGTATACAATACCGGTGTACTTAGTCCTAGTTATCTGACTGGATAATGGTGTCCTAACACGGTCAAGCTCCTCACTGATTATTTTTTTTACAACTTCAAAATCTAGTACACTAGAATTTTTGTAATTGAAACTTATGCCCTTGAGTTTGAGCACCTGTTCACCATTATTGAGTTTATAGGAATAAGACTTTGGTCCTGATGATGCAAAAGTCTTTATGAATGTACCTGGGGGTAACTCATCGGTAAGATCACCTAAAAGGTCACCTGTGATTAGATTTTTCTTGTGTTTTTCTTCAGAGTATATCAGAGAATCAGTGTCCATGTAGGCAACAGAGTGGCCCACTAGCTCAAGAGCCTTGTAGAGCTTCAGTCTGCCGTAGGTGGTGGTCAGCACACCTATAATGTCTGATTGAAACACATTATCTTCTTCAAAGGTGTCTTTCAGCTTAAAATCTATTGCAATTATATCATCGTTTATCGTGTGAAAGTCTGTGACATCCTTGGCGGGATCGTTACGGATTCGGGCCAGTTCCAGTTTAGTTTTGACAAACACAGTCTGAGTTTTGTTCTGTCTCTCGCAGAATTTACCCCAGCAGGAATTGAGGTAAAGCTTTGCCACCAGTCTCAGACCAGGGTTTTTGTATATTTTGTCTTTGTCCAGGGTGATCCCCTGATTAGCGCTGTAGTGGTCAATGTACTTCTCCTTTTCTTCCGGGGTTGTGACATGGGTTGGGTAACCGGAGGCCTTGAGTAATATATTTTTTTATTATTACATAAAAAATAAAATAAAAAATAATAATAATAAAATAAGAAACAGAGTTAACGAAAAAACTAACCTCTTGTTTGATTTTGAGAAACATGGTGACATACTGTTTGAAGAGCCCACCCTGGTCAGTTTCTTTATTGTATTGCGTCATCTCAGGGTAATGGTATACCTCATACACTTTCAGTATCTTGTAACCTCTTGGTATGGCGGTTTTTATTTCATCAGTGGCCCAGGTGGCTGTGAGAGCTCTTGCTGTGCAATCACAATTACACTGTTCTTGGTTCTCAGTCTCACAACAAGTTCTGCATAGGGGAAACATGAGTTTGCCATTGCACCTGTAAGGCAGTACGGGTATGAACAGGTCTGGTGGGGGGAGGATCTTGACCTTGGCAACACCAGTGTATGGTATCAGGGATTGGTCTATGACTGCGGGATCTGTGAGAATGGTAGCATGGGTGGTTGGATAACTGCCAAACCAGTTCACATAGGGGTATAAGCTCTGAAAATGATACAAATATATATATATATAGACATATAATTAAGTGTAAAATAAGTTATTATAGCAAAAAAATATAAAAAAAAAATCAGATAATTTTCTTACACAAAAGTCGAGGTATTTCATTTCTTCATCAGGGTCACAGTCGTAATAAAGACGTATCGGTTCAGTCCTCCCCCCATACAGAGCATCTCTGATCCGGAGAGGTGGTGGTACATCAAAGTTTTCCACAAATCCTTTCAGTTCATCATCGCCCTTGACCATTCTGTCCCATTGGCACTCCCAAATAGTTTGGTGGATAAGACCTGCCTCCTGAATTTTTTTCTCTCTGAGTTTGGACATGGTCCCTGCCTGTCCTAATTAGCCCAACTGGTGCAGAAACACAGGACGTAAAGCCCTAATCACCCACCCACCCGCTCTCTGAGTTTGGTCATGCTGTGGAGTTGCTCCATGTTGAACCTGGTGTGCGGGTCTCGAACTTGTCTGGAAGGTATACAACCGTGACCATGCCATCGGCAGCCATAGAAATCAAATGTTTTACCAGTTAAGATGTCATACCCATCGGTATAGAAATTGGTGTTTGGAACTTTATACTCGCCACCATTTCTGGCATGCTGTAATGGCCTACCCAATTTCTTACCTACCCACTCTAACCATATAATGGACTTGAGGCTGTGGTTGATGTAACTTCCGTAACTACGGGGTGGAGCTGGGGTAGTTGAGATTTTAAGAATTTACTTTCAGCAATATCTTCAGCATCAATGATCTGGCCATTATCAGCTCTTGACCACACCCCTGCTTTTAGATTCCCCTACACTAGGTCACCGTCTTGGAGCCGTAAATCATGCTCTTCGCTCATAGTGAGCTGTCTAATGATCTGCATTGCACTACTGGCCAGGGTGACATGGCTGAATACGTCAATGGGGGGCGACTTTGCACCAGGCACCGTAGTGGCAGTCTTTATTAGGGTTCTGAATTTGGTACAAGCTTCCCTGAGAACCTTAACATCAGCTCTGGTGTATTCCAACATTTCTTTTTGAAAGTCAAAAACTGAATCTTTCTTCAACTGGTACCACTTCAGAAATTCCTCCCTGTCTTTTCGGGACATGAAGTCGGGCATGAAATGTTCTTTAGCGGGCCATGGACCTACGAAATTGAAATTTTCTTGACAGTTAAACAGATGAGGGAAATCGCTTTTTTTTATCTGAGATTCTAATGCTAGAGCTGCTGGTAGCTTTCTCAGTGCCATGGGTAGAAAATTGAGACTGTCAATAAAAGTGATCCCTAAGCCTGCAGCCACATACATCCTCATTATTTTTGATCCGCAATATATCACTTGAGGGGTGATGGTGTTGTTAAGACAGTAATTAAGTATGAAGTGCGCATCAAATGCCTTAGCATTGTGAGCTATGAACGTGAATTTCTTGTGGACAGGTGTGAATAACCACTGACAAAATTCTTCAGTGGTCTCTGGACCTTTAAATACTTTCTCTCTCCTACCGCATTCTCCATTTTCGCACAATTGAATGTAATTGCCATCCTTATCTTTCTTAGGCCTGTAGCAATTTAGACATTTCCTCCACCGGGGACACAGTTGGTCGGGGAAACAGTCGGGGCAGTCTTTCATAACAACATTTCTGTAACCATTGGGGCATACAATTTTTGTGTCTTGGGAAGTCTCGAAGTCGTAGTATAGAAAGCGTCCTGAAGATGTCTTGGGTTGCCTGATCCTATAATAACACAAATGCTCGCAGACAACGTATCTGTTACACTGTCTGCAAAAATATTCACCGCATTCGTGTTTGGCGGTGTCCCTTTTAACCCTGTTGATGACAACCTTACACTCTAGGCACTTGTAGAATGTGTCACACTGGGATAATCCTCTCTGCTGGCTGGCGGATGGACCCTTTTTGTATGTGGAGGGGATTTTGTGGGAGATGTAACATTGCGGGTTTCTACAAGTGTGGTTGCAGTCATTACAGACCACACCGTTGTCGATGAAATTGCAGTTATTTTTCTGACACAGGTTGCACCTAGCAGAGCAAGGATGGTACTTGTTTTTTTTTTGTGTTGTACCAGGTAAAACAATATAAGCATAGCAGCTTATTGGGTAGGAAACCTTGAATGTTAACTATACTGTGAAAATGCGAATCCTTCAGATATAAAATTTTTTTTTTTTCCCTGTTGCGGTATCCTGTGTAGCACACCTCATTGAGCAGATCTGCGGAAATGACCACAATCTGGACATAGAGATATTCCTCGAACGAGTAGAGATCCCTGACCATGATAGGGTCTTCCAGCGATAGACCTACATTTATCTGTAGATTTGTAGCCTGTACTTTTTGAGAATTGGCATCATTACTTCTAGCCCTTGTTTTATTTATAAAAGCTATGAAAGCGTTTCTAGGCATCCCTTGTAGTTTGGCCACGCAGGTTACGATGGCTCTAGCGCCACAGATATTTTCACCATCAATTGCGGGTATGAAAATGATAGACTTCTTGGTTTTAGCTGAGCATGTGTCGGATGTGTTGTCGGTATTGATTATAGGTGTAGGGCCCCCACCACCTCTGTCTTCCTTTTGAAGAGTACCCACACGTACCTCGAAGGTTTCATCAGTGTCAATAACTTGTTTAGAATTTAAAACGGCCTCAAATCTGCAATAAATTTTAATAAAAATACAGGTACAAAATAAAAATATTTTTATATATATATAGAAAAGGATAATAGAGAGTTATCAACAGAATAGCATTAGATAGCGGTGGGGGGAAAATAAAAAGATAATTCCATGAAGGATAAATACACACCTGGATAGTATAGTATCTGCAGTGATATTCCCTCTGGGTTGAAGGTGTATAGTGATAGGTTTATCCAGACTCCTGTGATCAATGGACATTCTCATCTTGTCACCATCTTGGTAATTTGTTGAGGCCTGGTCCAATATCTCATCAAACATCCCGTGTAAATCGTCTCTAAAATCAGATATCTTAGAGCGTGTGATGTCATTATTAAATTTGGCTTTGTAAGTTGTGAATTATGTTCTTTGGAGATAATGAATAAAGTCAATGATATAAAGGTGCACCATTTATTCAACGCAGTAATCAGTAGTGGATGACTATGAAGGTAAGCGGTACTGCACTGTACTGTATACTGTATAGGAATGTACTGGTGAATCTACAATAAATGAATTATAAGAAATATGTAAATCTCAATCATCAAATAAATATCTAAAGCAAGTATACAATAGGTCATTTATGGTAACTGGTAAGTATCATCAAACCTTTACATGTGATATTACACAATGAAAATATATACATTATGCAATTTACATAATAAATTATACTCAGATTTACAGTTTAACACAATGGTTTAATGAAATAAATAATCAATATGAATACTCACAAAACATGTGCATATCATTGAGAACACAACCCATAACATGTCATTATGATGGTATATCATGTAGCTCTGGTGTGGCAATGCAAAATTCAAATATGTTCTGTTGGTTTTATTAACACAATTTCTTTCACACTGCATTCAACCAAATGAGGTCACAATTCAGCCAATCAGATTACACTGTTCACATGATATTCTGCTAAACTTAACATGTTAGAATCTGTGTATAACAATTTTCCCTTGTTGTTTAGTGTATTATAGCTTATGCTATGGCTCCACTCACACCAAGTTATTAACACACACAACTGTGAACACAACATGACTCTGCTTGCATTTTGTTATGATCACAATTCCACTCATGTCACATTTACAAACAAACTTTCTGACACTTAAATTAGAAACAACTTAAACCTAATAATATGCAATAAATATTTACCTTTATAGAAAGACAACTTTGAAATATTTAATATAAAATGTATAATCATTCCATGGGAAGGAATGACATTCCCCCACCTTGGATCTCTGGAGGATCCAACTGTAAATAACCACATAACACAAATTTATATCACATAAAACATTATACAACTGTAGTTAACAATATGTTTACAATTTATTATCAATGTCCCCTTCCAGCAAAACAATCTTTGTGATAGGTCTGACCAATGTTGTGGACTTAGTTTTTACATTCACAGACCTAACTAAACCGTCCTCAGACAGCTTAACTTGTGTAACAATTCCCATTGGCCAGAGCCCTCTGGGGGTACTCTCATCAACAATCAACACTAGATCATTGACTTTCACATTTCTAGCAATATTGTACCACTTTACAGTCCTTTGGACCTGAGGAATATATTCCCTCAACCATTTCATCCAAAATACATTTACCAAATGCTGTATGTGGCGCCATCTCCTCCTATAAATATCAGACACTGAAAACTGACCAGGTTGGAGAACTGGACCCTCCCTAAGTAGTAAAATGTGATTAGGAGTTAGTGCACTTGTGTCACATACATCATCAGAAACTTTGGTAATTGGCCTGCTGTTTACCAAACACTCAACTTCACACATGAAAGTATACAAAATCTCATCAGTCAATCTGGCATTTCCTAACACAGCATTTAACACTTTCTTTACAGTTTGGATCATTCTCTCAAAAACACCACCCATATGAGGTGCTGATGGGGGATTGAATACCCATTCAATCTCCTGCTTCATGCAATACTCATAAATTCTGTCATGATCCATCTGTTTCATACTACGAGATAGCTCATTATGACACCCTACCAGATTGGTCCCATTGTCTGACCAGATTTTTGAAGGGGCCCCACGCCTAGCAACAAAGCGTCTAAATGCATTTATCATGGAGTCTGTGTCCATTTGATGCAAGATTTCTATATGTACTGCACGTGTGGTAAAGCATGTAAAAATACACCCATACCTTTTTACTTGTGATCTCCCAACTTTAACCATCATAGGCCCAAAGCAATCAGTACCTACAAATGAAAATGGGGGTTTCCCAGCCATCAACCTTTCCACAGGGAGGTCTGCAATACGTTGAGTACATGGAGATGCATTTAATTTTCTGCAAGAGATACACTTCAGTTTAATACTCTTCAATAGTGGTCTACATCTAGTGATCCAATATTTAGCCCTAATACGACTCAATGTCCACTCTGTCCCTAAGTGAGCCACTCCATGTTCCTCCATGGCTATCAAAGTTGCAACTTGACTTCTGTGAGGAACAATGACTGGATGCTTCTGTTCAAACCCCAGTGAGGCCCGACTGATACGACCACCAACCCTCAGTAGACCTGCATCATCCAGCACTGGCATCAGATCCCTAATATGACTAGAACTAGAAATCTTACCACTTGATAACTGCTGAATATCTTGTGCATAAAACTTACTTTGTTCATGTCTGAGGATCATCACTTCTGCATCTTTGATTTCACTGACAGACAATGGATCAACAATAGACTGTTTTGTGAACAAACACTGTTTTAACCTCAATAGCCAACCTACAGCCCGTTTCAGCCTGTAATAACTAGAGTAATGTTTCATTACCAAGTCAATGGGATGAGGTTTGACATCTGCAGTACAAACAACCTGAGAAACAACATCTTTTCCTCTCTTGACTTCAGGATCATCATCGCTGAGATCTGATGACACCTCATTCACTTTCCACTCACCTTTATACCTGTGTATGAACTCTGGACCTTTAAACCAGTTACTATCACTCAACCTCTTAGATCCATGCCCCTAGTGATAATGTCAGCTGGATTTTCAGCACCTGACACATGATGCCATTGATGTGGCTTAGTGAGACCACGAATCTCAGCCACTCTATTTGAGACATAGACATGGAACCTCTTATTCTCATTGGCAATATACTTAAGCACAATCTCGCTATCCACCCAGAACTTAGGCTCACCCAAGTGTAGATGCAGCTCATCACGAAGCATGGAGTTCATCCTAGCAGCTAGCACAGCAGCCTGTAACTCCAGTCTAGGTATGGATAAGGTCTTGAGAGGAGCTACTCTGCTCTTACTACACAGCAATGCAGTTTTGATCTTACCATCCTTATTTACACTCCTAAGATAACTGCAACTGCCATACACTCTCTCATTAGCATCACTAAAATGATGAAGCTCGAGATAGGCATCATCAAACTCATGATTTTTGACACATCTGGGAATTATTATATCACTGATACCATCTAGAGTCTGGAGCCAATCACACCATGACTTGACCATTTCAGTGGGCACAAGATCATCCCACCTCAACTTCATACGAGTCACATCTTGAAAAAGTACTTTGCCCTTAATAAGAACAGGTGCTACAAGGCCAATAGGATCAAACAATGATGACACTGTACGCAACATATTCCTACGAGTCACCTGACCAAACTCACCAAGTTTCAAGTCAAAATACAGACCATCCAACTTCACATTCCATTTTATACCTAGTACTTTGCTCTGACCCTCCAACTGCAAATCTTTGACCTCAACTGCCCTGTCTGCTTCTGCAACACTGGACAATAAATTCTCATCATTTATGACAAATTTTGTGAGGTTAAATCCACCATTTTTTAGTAACTCCTTAGCTCCATGTATGATTTGTAGAGCCTCATCCTCACTTTTCACAGATACCAAGCAGTCATCAACGTAAAAGGCATCTCTAATAGTACTGCTAACAAGATCAGAGCACTCAAAGTCTGCTACTGTTTTTCTAAGTGCATAAGCTGCAGCACTACCACTCCAAACACCACCAAATACATGGACTAGCATACGATAATGTTCAATAGCACCATCTTCATCAAACCACAAAAATCTCAGGTAATCTCTGTGTGCGGGTGGAACATGGACTTGGTAGTACATGGCTTCTATGTCAGCTGTTACAGCATAGGAATGGTTGCAAAATCTGAGAAGCACTGGTAACAATTTGTTGTTCAGGTCAGGGCCTTGCATGCATACATCATTTAATGATTTACCCATGTATCTTGATGCACAATCATACACAACTCTCAACTTGCCTGGCTTTTTATCAGATATCACTGCCTGATGTGGGAGATACCAGGCAACTTCACTCTGTGTTACATCATAAATAGGTATCTTCTCAGCATAACCCTTTGAGCATAATTTCACAATTTCATTATCATACTGATCATATATGTCTCTCTTCAACAAACTTGGTTTCAGAGAGTTCAACCTGGACATGGCTACTGCTATGTTATTTGGGATCTTCACATTACCTCTCAAGGGTATGGGCAGCTGATAATGGTTATCGATGAGTTTTACCTCTCTGTCCCACATCTCTAGGACCTCTCTATCCTCTATTGATGACCCAATTTTATCTTTAGACACACACCCATTTTCAACTTCCCACAACTTCTGTATGTCACTCTCAATGGTGGAAGTGCTTACAAAATGAGAGATAACCTTCTTACTCACATTATCAAGTTGTGTGACAGGCCCATTTAACGACCATCCCAACATCGTACAAACTGCGAATGGCTCTCCCTTGGACCCCTTTCTCACATCTAATGGGACCAATGCCTCAGCATGGTCCTGCCCAATCAGAATTTCAACTTCAGCATTTACATTATCAATAGGCAAATCACTCAAGTGTTCATATTGTGTCACATCGACATCAGGAATAAATACAGGAATTTTGTCCACCACATACACATTTTTCAACATCATCATTTGTCCATTATTTATAGATCTCAAATTTACATCAACAACCATGGAACTCCTTGTTTCATCATTCTGACTAAGTGTATTTAGACTGTAAGTTGTGACTGAGCCCTTCAGCCCCAGTGACTGATCTAACCTATGAGTACAGAAACTGCTTGTCGAGGCTGTATCAAGCAAAGCATATGTGGGGTAATCATTGACAGTTACTGGCACCACAGGGACACACACAGACTTAGCTCCACTAGCACAAGCATTTTTGACTTCTATGTTATGTACATTTCCACTCTGACTATTAGGTTGAAACCTACCTCTGTACTGAGGACTAGTTTCAGACTGAGCACCATATCTAGTGTATTGAGCATTACCACTATCACTGATATGTATGAATTTAGTGTGCTTCATGCCACATCCAGGGACAGAGCAAACAGTGTACTTCCTGCACTCTGCCACTGAATGATTTGACATCAAACAATTTTCACACAGACGTTTATCTTTAACTAGTTTAAGCCTCTCGGTTGGCTTCATCGATTTGAATTTATCACAATAAAACAACCTATGGTTCTGATAACATAACACACACTGAGAATATTTCCTTTTGACATCACTAACATCATTTACATGGGTTGAGAAGCTAGTAGAGACCTTACCATGCTGTTTTACATTACTCGACTTAGCAGAGAGTCCATATACAGGGTCTGTGGCATCTTCTGCCTCTTTTCTTACAAAGTCTACAAAGGCTTTAAAGTCAAGATATTTACCATCATCACGTTTCTTCTCCATTGCTCGACGTCTCCAACGATGTAGACTGTAAGATTGCAGCCGATTAGCAACCTCAGCAATACAGGACTGAGTGTCTACTTCTTGAAGACGTTTCATGGAGAGAAGTGTTGTGTAGCATATGGAGATGTTGTCTGCGAGTACCTGGAGATCAGAAGGTGACTTGACTTGACTTCCAGTCTTCAGGTCTTTAATTATAATGTCGGAAATAAGGTCATCATCACCAAACCTTCTCTTAAGGATCTTCCTGGCTTCCTTGTAGCCCTCTCCTCCTGGGATAAGAGCACAGGCACGAATGGAGTCCTTGGCCTTTCCATCCGTGTACTGAAGCAACCTGGTGAGCTTCACTCCAGCATCTGTAGTCCGTTGATCCACATGTTCATCAAACTGAGAGATGAAGCTGGTGAACTTCAGAGGATCCCCATGGAATGTCTCCAGCTCTATCTTGGGTAGGTGCATGAGGTCAAACATCTCTGCTCGGGTGAGCTCATCTCTGGACTCTGTAGGTGTTACCTTCTGTGGTAAAGTTTCAGCTGATGGAGACTTCCCTTGACCATTGTATCTGAGCCAACCCTTGATAGTTGTAAGTGCAGTTATGTACTTATTTTGGACATCTATGAAGTACTCATCACTGTCATCAATTAGCTGCTCATCCTCTAGAGCTTCATGATACTTTTCATGGGCATTCTCGAAGTTGGCAAACCTTTCTTCAAGTACCTTCAATTTGTCTTTAACTTCCTGTGCCTTGTCCTCTGCTATAAGTATATTGACTGCATTTATCTCTTTAGTGAGGGCAGACTTGAACCCCTTTCTACTTCTTTTGTCCTGTTCTGTCATCATGGAAGATCAGCTTGACTAATGTTTTATTCACTGTGAATTATGTTCTTTGGAGATAATGAATAAAGTCAATGATATAAAGTTGCACCATTTATTCAACGCAGTAATCAGTAGTGGATGACTATGAAGGTAAGCAGTACATTCCTATACAGTATACAGTACAGTGCAGTGCCGCTTACCTTCATAGTCATCCACTACTGATTACTGCGTTGAATAAAAAGTGCAACTTTATATCATTGACTTTATTCATTATCTCCAAAGAACATAATTCACATAAGTAATTCCTCAACACCATACTTTATAACCCTTTTCTCATTTATCTTCTTGATGTTGTAGGGTTTGGGTGGTGCTGCTCCGTCTTGTTTAGGTCTTTTAATGGGTAACATTTTATAACAATGTCATTATGACCTGAGAGAATATCCAAATAACATTCCGTACTGGTCAATGTCTAACCGGGTAATGCTTCCTAGAAATACAGGTGTAGAATAACGGGAAATTTAAATTACCCCATAATTATCATTCCCCCCATGGGTTGAAGCTCCTCTCACCCGTGACAGAGTGAATGATGGCATGATAAGAAGTCGTCAGGGCCATTTGCACAGAGCCTGGCCTGGTGCACAAGCGGTGTCCCAACCTTGTATAAGTCATACAGACCAGAGCAGTATGGATAAAATGGTGTTTCTGGACCCTGTTTTTATAATGGGATAGATAGGAAATTGCCTCAGACCCACTGTGGAGCAGCCACTGGTGAATATTAATGAACCCTCATTGGTATAACGGAGACCACCAGTCATGGTATCAGTCATGCACTGTTGAACACTATGACCTTTTGATATGAATGAAATAAATATCAAAATAATTAGACCCCCTAATTAGACACCTCGATTAGACCCTCTAATTAGACACCTCGATTAGACCCCTCTAATTATACACCTCTAATTAGACACCAATTAGAACCCCCTAATTAGACACCCCTAATTATACCCCCTAATTAGACACCAATTAGACCCCCCCCCCCCCCCCACTTGGCACTGTGCCAAACGATTCCAAACGCGGTCTATTACTACTAACTGTTACATACCTTGTTTTGTTCAGCGCTGCAAGTTCTACCAGTTTATGATGTGAAATTATTATTTTTTGATATGAAATTATTATTTCTAATTGCTCAGTGTGTCTTGTTTTTTATCAATAATGTGAGATAAACGAGATAAATCATTTCCAAGTTCTACCATATTATTTAAAAGATTCAAAATCCAAATTCCACAATAGGCATGACAGAAAATATTAACAAGCAATATAAAAAATATATTAAACAAAATAAAATAAATCCCAGCTGTATCACAAATATTTACAAATTATTCTACAGGCCCATTAAAGTGAATAACTTAAGGAATCACCTATGGTCTCTGCCTGTCCTAATTAGCCCAACTGATGCAGAAATACAGGACGTACAGCCCTAATCACCCACCCACCACCCACCTTAATCAGCTGCCTTGCTGACAGATCCTCAGCCACATATCTGTCCCAAAGTTCAAAGATCTTCACCTGCAGTCTTGCGTACTTGGCTCGCTGGTACCGACTGAGCTCCTCTTCATGTAGTAAGCTCAACTGCAGGTGAAGATGTAGACTTTCCTTGTGAAAGAGATTCACAAGCTGGTAGAAACCAAGGTTTCCACGTCTGGCACGGTAGTTTAGTTGGTGATGCCACCCTTCAGTGTCATTGTTCATTCTGATAGGGCGCATAAACACTGACCAGGAGGCTACGGGCCACAGAGGACTTACAATCCACTGTCTTCGAACGTACTGAAGTAAGTCCCTGTACAGATGATGGGATGTCCTGGCGCTCGCTTCATAGCCCTCAAACATGGCTGTAATCTGCTCTGGTGGCAGGAAGGGCAATGCCATCAGTCCCCGGCAGAACTTGAATGTTGCAGCATTATTTTTGTACATGCGGCTTAGTCCTATTTCCTGAATATGTCTCCAAACTGCCTGTGTCCAGTGGAAGTGGCAGCCGAAGCACTGAACATCAGGGAGCAGACGTTGTACAGCTTTCCACATTGCTGCTTCAAAGTCCCTAGTAATACTAGTGACCTCTGGCGCGCGAGGCAGACAACGAATGATATTTTGAAGAACGGCGAGGTAGTCATTCATGCTTTGTGTGGCCTTCTGTGCAAATGAAAGCGTGCACGGAAAACAGCTGATAGAATGGCTGGCTGACAACCTTAAATGTTGCATCGACGAACCAGTCGTTGGCCTTCGCAAGTAACTCCCCCATGAGGTCGCTCATGAAAATGATGTGTCGTGCATCATCCAAATTGATGTCATTCTGAAGAAAGTCATTAGGGATGAAGTTGGGATCTACGTTGAAGTCCAGTGACGTCGGTTCCTTGGACGTAGGTTCTGGCGCCTGTGGTTTGTGTTCCGCGCTAGATAGTCTGGATTTGGCACTCCAGGTTGTCCGGGCTGGAACTCCTCCTGCAGCACTTCCTCGACAAGTGCTGCAGCCAACTCATATGGGCGATCGACAGCCAGTCGCATAACCTTGGTTATGGTCTTCGCTTTGGCCAAAGAACCTGGTTTGGGTGGGTGAGAATGGGCATACACACTCGGCTGGAAGTCCACGTTCTTTTGGTGAACCGTTGCCTTGCAATAGTTGGCCTTGCCCCTGACTTGGCATCGCCAGTTTTCACCTGAAAATAAGGATAATGTTTAAGTAATCTACCAATGGACATACATATATGCTTTGATTGATGTTTTTCTACAGCACTTATAATATATGTGTATTTTGCAAAGACCAACAAGTATTATACCCAACATTCATAATGTAGGATTGATTCTTTTCTAAAGCACTTATAATATATGTGTATTAAAAAAAATATATATATATATATACCTCTGGTTGGTTTGGGCAGAGGCCTAGCTCAGAGGTAGCGCTCTGGGCTTCCAACCGCTGGGTCCCGTGTTCAATTCCCGGTCGAGCCTAAGTTGGATGGCTGTTTCATCCTTCGTCTCATTGCCATGGTCTCTGCCTGTCCTAATTAGCCCAATTGGTGCAGAAATACAGGACGTAAAGCCCTAATCACCCACCCACCCTCTGGTTGGTTTAGTCTTTGTGTAGACATAACCCCGGCTGTCAATCAGTCGAGGCTTGCCTCTCTCTGTAGAAGCTGGCACAATTTAGTAAGTGACTGGACCTTGCTCCTCTTGCCGAACCTCATCGGGCAGTTGCTGGTCCTCGAGGACAGTCCCTCTGGGTGCTGGGGAACCTATAATGTAAAATTATGTTTTAGATTCTGTTGTAGTTTATGGAAAACTTGTACCATTATGTTTAAGATTAAGGTAAATCATAATAACATTTCATTTATTTTATATCAACGGCGAGGTGCACGGTGAGGTGCACGGCGAGGTGCACGGCAAGGTGCACGGCGCCTGCGGATTGGCGAGGGTGATGGCACCGGTGAAGCTGGCGCACGTACGGGGACTGGTGCAGCTGGCGCAGGAACGGGGACTGGTGCAGCTGGCGCAGGAACGGGGACTGGTGCAGCTGGCGCACGAACGGGGACTGGTGCACGGCGAGCACGGCGCCTGTGGATCGGCGAGGGTGATGGCACCGGTAAAGCTGGCGCACAAACGGGGACTGGCGCACGAACGGTGACTGGTGCAGCAGCAGGTATACGAGGCGGAGGTGGAGGTGGAGAACGTCTGACAGCATGCAAAGCTGGAGGTGGTGACCAAGGAGGTTGGATAAGCTCTTGTTCCTGAAAAGCCAATTTATTTATTATTACAAGGCCTACATATTATATTGGATTCCTTGCAAAAATTAGTTTGTATTCAAACAGTTGTCTCAATATAGCTACTCGGTTTTTCTGCATACAGTAATTGTTTTTATGAGTGACACATGTAATATTTAGGATTCTAGGACACATAATATTTAGGATTTAGGATTCAGTGTACTCACAATAGACAGTCTGAAATTGGGTTGGGCGAAGTCCTCTGTCAGTCTTGTGGAATTGCCACCGGGAGAGGGATGTAATCCAACTCCAATGAATGTCTTGTAGGTTGTTCAGTGGGTGCATCAGCCTGGACTGCTGCAGATCCATTTGCTGACTCACAGATCGGACAAATCCAGCGGAACTCCTCTGGGAGTGAGTCGTATTCTCTCTGAGAGATACCTGAAAAAAAGAAAACATGCAGTTAGGATCGATCTATGTCAAAGTTAAATAAAGATAATTGGAAATTCATTTTATTACACAATAAAGTGCTTATAATCATACAAATTCAATTAATATTTTGTTAGGCCAAGTTCTTTTCATTAAACTTATACAGTAAGTTTCAACATAAGTTGCAACATATAATGTTATTACAGTATTGTATTTCTGTTAATTAAAATATGCCAATATCACTACAGCTAATATTCATGTTTTCCCAAACATTAATTAATGTTAAAATTTTAATACAACGTAATGTTCCAACATCCTAATATATTGATATACTAATGCTAAAATAACATAATGTTGCAATATTCTATTCTAATGATATACTATATATAATTTTTATTGACAGTAAAATATCATCCATGATATATATGTCATAAATAAAATAAAGAACAGAAAATACAGGAATACAGAAAATACAGAAATGTTCAAATAAAATTTGTAAACTAAATATGCTTTACTAGTAACGTGGTTCCAGCCCCCAAACTTTATTATTTTTTTTTTTAAATAATGTTTATAGTGGCATCTTTGTAAATATATACTGTACAGTGTCAGAAGATGGAGAACATATAACTCACATATCAATATCAATTAAGAATTTTCCCAGGCACCTCAGTAGCTCAGATTCCTTTGAGCACATGATAAAAAATTTATTGGTGTCATTCATTATGTCAAAATCATATATGTAAACTCTAGCTAGATCAAACAGGTGTAGGCGCAGTGATGTGTTATTTGGACATATTATTAATGAGTGTATCTCATCCTCAACTTCATTTAAGTTACATTTCGTACATGGTCTCTCTTCTACAGGTATTAATGGTCTTTCATGTCTACCTGTTTCTATACGAAGGTTATGGGAACTGGTTCTGAATCTAGATATTTTATTATAAGTTTTTCTACCCAAGTTTAACAGAAGGTATGGTTCAATTCTATAATCTGGTTTGATGAGTTTATATGTTCTAAGTTTTGGTTGCTGGATAGAGTCATATATTTTTGCCAATAGGTTTTCTTGCGTTTTAGTGTATATGTTTACTGCAAATGTTCTAGCAATTGTATTTAAGTCCTCAACTTGTACAAATTCAGTAATAATTTGTTTAACTTTTCTTAGCCAACTACTCTGACCAGAACTTAGTGCATTTTCATGAACATTTAAACATTTTTTAAGTATACAGCTATCAGGTAGGAGCGGTATGCCAGAGTTGTCGGTGCCCCCTAACAATCAAACATATTTTATTAGATTGCAGCCACTTACAACGCTTTAGAAGACCTTTGTTTCAAGCTAATACCTTACAACATCTCTTTACCAGATATCCAACCCAGACAATTATTGATTTTTTATATCCTTCTGGTTTCTACTACCCAATATAGTTACTGGTGCCGAAACACAGGACGTAAAGCCCTAATCACCCACCCACCCACCCAATATAGTTAATCAATCTTAACCTAGAGAGCCTCTACATAGCCCACTCAGGTGCTGATGAGGCGTTTAAACAATAACTCACACACACACACATCAGGTAGGCGCTTCAGTTTTAACCAGTAGTTTACCATTCTAACCTGTTGTCTGACATGCAATGGAAATCTGCCAGTTTCACCATAAACTGCCAATGTTGGTGTTTGTCTTCGGATTCCTAATATATTTTTAAGATATCCTATTAGTATTTTTTCTATATCATCAATTGGCTTCACATTACTCCAAATTTCACACTTATATTCAAGAATAGGCAAAATATACGTATCAAACATTTTCATTGCTAGTTTTGGGGTTATATATCCTAAAGAATGTTTAGTGTCTCCTTGAAGCGCAAACAATGCTTTCTGGGCCTGAGTTGCAAGGTATTTTCCCATTTTACTGTGAATATTACATTTGTTGGTCAATATATGTCCCAGGTATTTGAAGGTTTCTACATTTTCAATTAATTTTTCATTATAACAAAACTGATGCTGTGAATTATCACCTATTTTCATTACATTAGTTTTACCTACATTTACTATGAGATGCCATTTTCTACAAAACTCATGCAGAGCGTTAATGTTATTTTGGAGAGATGTCTCACAGTCTGCTACAAGAACTATATCGTCAGCATACAATAGGTGTGTGAAGGACAGATTGTTTATGGTAAGTGGGTAAGTCATATAAGAATTCATTAAAGAGTTTAGGACTGAGAATTCCCCCTTGCAAAACACCACATTTACTATTGATAGGATCACCAGTGTTTCCTAAATGTTTCACTCTTGCACTAGCTTTGTCATACATACTCATGATTACTCTAAGCATTTTATCCCCAACCTGTTGTTTCATTAATTTATAGCGGGCGGGGCCTAGCTCAGAGGTAGCGCTCTGGGCTTCCAACCGCTGGGTCCCGGGTTCGATTCCCGGTCGAGCCTAAGTTGGATGGCTGTTTTATCCTTCGTCTCATTGCCATGGTCTCTGCCTGTCCTAATTAGCCCAACTGGTGCAGAAATACAGGACGTAAAGCCCTAATCACCCACCCATCATTAATTTATAGTAAAGAGCATTCCTGTTAATGTAGTCAAACGCTTCAGTGAAATCCACAAAACAAAGATATATAGGTTTTCGCTTCTTTTGTTGGTATCTAATTACAGTGTCAAGTACAAACAAACAGTCTGTTGTGCTGGCCCCTGACGTAAACCCAAATTGATATGTATCATCAAGAATTAGGGCTTCGTTTTTGTAATATAGACGGGCATTAAGTATAGAATCAAAGACTTTTCCCATAACAACGTTAACAGTTATTTTTCTATAGTTATCTGGATCTGACGAATCTCCCTTTTGTGTAAGGCTGTTATTAACCCTTCTGACCATTGTAAGGGATATTCTCCGCTCTCAAATATATAGTTAAAGACTGAGCAGAAAAGTGCTTCGAGTTTTTCACTTGCATATTTATAAAACTCAGCAGGTATACCATCGATGCCTGCAGCTTTGTTGTTTTTAAGTTTTCTCAAATGTAATGCCACTTCATCTATTGTGATAACACTGTCACATATCTCACTAGATACAGAGTTGTTACATAGATAGGGAGACTCGTACAATGAGGCTGTTATGCTATCCATATGCTCAGTATCAAAATATTCCCTAATAGGAGGATGTGACTGTTTCTCAAAATACAGGTGGAATGCACACAAGTTGGGACCACTATTTGGATTTTTTCCTACACTTTTAAGTTTATTCCAATGTTTCTAACAATCGGTTTGGTTTTTACTAAAAAGATTCTCCATGTTTTCCCTGTTCCGTTGCTGAAATTTTCTCTTTTTCCTCTGAATTAACTGTTTATATATTTTACACAAATTGTTGTATATATTTTTATGTATATGGGCTGAGATATCATGTTTCTTAGCAAATCATCCAACTTTTTCATATCAAATACATATTTATACAGGGAACCATTAGGCTTACTGCTTAAATTTGATTGTTCATTTCTCACATTTGTTGCTGACATTTTAAGCCAGAATTTAAGGGGAGTGTGATCTGACTCTACTAGTTTTTTAGATATTTGGAATGTTTGCAGAATGTGAAAAATACTTTCGCTGCATATCAGATAATCCACTATAATTTGCCCTAAAGCATTAAGACATGTATATTCATTAGTTTGATCCGCAATATAAAAACCGTTCATTATTCTTAATTTGCTACTCATACAGAGCTCAAGCAGGTCTTTACCCTAGGCATTAACTTTAATATCTTTGGACAGTCTTTGTTTAAGATCCCATGGCTGATCTGCTCGTGTGCCAGTAAAATGATACACTGCATCATTAAGATCTTCAACAACAGCTGAATTCCTACCATTTACGTACATTTCAACATCACTTAATTGCCCAGTTCTACTGTTAAAGTCACCGCACAGCGATACATATGGGGTTATGTCTAAGTAGGCTGCGACATCCTGCCTGATCTGATTAAAGACGTCTAAGCAAGTACCATAAACATTACTTGTGCTATTCTGCAGAGGGATGTACAAACCACCTACATACATAACTGGCTGATGTTTTAGTGATATTTTTAACCAGATGACATGCTCATTAGCTTTAGCAATAGATACTTCATTTGATTTTGAAAAGTGTTTTCTTATTAGCACTGCAATTCCGCCAGAGGGGCATCTAGCTCTTGGATGTTGGAACGTTTTTTGGCAATGAAAGTATTTATGATCATTAAATTTAGGATCAAAGAAAGTTATCTAGTTTCATAGTTTCATACAAAAAGGTTATATCATTTTCCATAATTAGTTGTCTAATTTCATTTATCTCAAATTTTTTTCCTATTCCTTGGATATTCCACGACATTATTTTTAGTGCATTTACATTTGTGTTATCATGTGGGTTATCATTAATTATTTCAACTGAGTTTAAAAGATCTAGAAACATTGACTTTGAAACATGAGGACCAGCCTCTGACACTGTACAGTAATTTTCTCCTATTAAACAATCATAATCATACATCCCTTGTTGACTTTCATTTGTGACAATAATATCACTAACTTGTGTTTCGAGAGTGTTGTTTAACTGGTCGACATTACAATATTTTTGAACACGATTTTCTGGCAATTTTGACTGGAACCTATTTACATAAAAACCTGATGTTAGCAATATTCTTATCTAATGTCAACTTTTTATGTTAAATCCTAACATCAGATAACCTTTTTGGCAGTTGAAATGACACCATAGTTCACATAGATCACACAAGATGGCTTTGTGTCTTCTAGTGACACGCTTGTCACAGACAGCACAAGGGTAGCAACGAATCTTTCAAGAGCATCAAGAGAATGATACTTTCCTCAGCCAACCCTTGCCTTTTATGCCCAAAGCAATGCTTCTTTTGGCAATTAACCAATAGGCAGTGGACAGTTTAGCCATTAGCCAATCATTAGTGACCTACTTTAATGTGCTAATTGCAATTGACTTCATTTTCTGGTTAACCATGGTATGGTAAAGAACTAACTCAATGTCACTGAAGCATACAGACAACTTATATATATATATTGATTTTATTACAAAAACCATTAACACCATAATCTTCCATTTATGTATCAAATAACATTTGTAACTTAACTTAATTATTTCGGTGTGTACCTTTAATCAAAGTGTATTTAATGAACACACATATATATAATAATAATCTGTATTCAAAAATGAAAAGGGCAAAAGGGGTTGCTATATAGATGTAGTAGCCCTATTAAATGAAGAAAATAATAAAGGAAAACAATAAAATATAAGCTGTATTTGAATTTTTTGATTACAGCTAGCATGTAGTGAATCAGATGAAACAACTCTGCAACAGCAATTAGGACTTTATCCAGGCTGATTACAATTGTTTGATGTAATGATTACAGATAGCATGTAGTAAATCACTAATTGCTAATAGCAATTAGGATATGGATATTACGGCCGCCGAATTTACCCTCCGCCGAGTTCACTTGGCCGAATCCACTATTTTGTGGGCCGAATTCACTGTTTTATATGCGCCGAGTGTGCATTTGCGCCGAATTCACCCGAATTCGTTAAATTCCATCCCCAGTCACTGACAAGGTCCAGTGACTTTAGTGTAATTGTTGGAGAAGCCAAGATATCTTAATGTGTCCATCAGCAGATGTGCTAATGATCAGGAAGTCATCCAAATATGCAACTAGGCTTTAATCTCCCTTTGCACGCATGATACGGCAGACAGCTTGAGTGAGTTCATTAACTATTTCTGGGCTCAAACGAGCTCCAAACATTAATCTAGTGTCATACATTATCGATGGGGTATCCTCCCCTTTGAAAGTCCAAGCTATGCCTGACACTTGATCATCCGTGGGGTGAATTTTTACTGATAATGTAAGCATTTGATGATCCACTTTTGCTATGTAATAGTTCTCCTTTATCAAAAATACAACATCTTGCACAGATCGCAGATTGGTAAGAAAATTTTCCACTTACGGCCTAACCATTTAGCGCATTTCCCCTTGCCTGCTGCAATGATGGATAAGGCAAATTTTGTTGCTATTATCCTTGGTCTAGAGGTGGCCATTGTATACCGCCCATTAGCCAACTCCTCTAGGATCTGTTGTTCTACCAGATGACGTTTATCTGGATCTGTTGCAGACTTGTAATTGTTCTCCCAAACGAACTTGTCACTATAATCCACAGAAGTCACTTTAAAGCCTTTTTATTTACTCCTTGTAAGATATACACTAGTCCCTTTTGGGATCACTGAGGGACAATTCTGCTTCCCATGCATCATATAGCAGGGCCCCCTCAGTGTTGACAGCTAATCGTTTTTTAAACCATTTCTTGCAATCCTCCTCAGATTTTGCAGATTGTTTACTGAAGCGTACCTTATGCTGGGTCAGATGCTTTGGGACCAGGATTTGTATTTGTAATGCCAGTTTCATGTTGCCCCAAAGAAATCCATGTTCTGCTTGGAGATCACGGTACCAATTGTTAAATTGCACAACACTTGACCAATCATAAACATCTGCTAACTCGAACAGCTGCATTGTGTAGGCCAGGTAATACTCAACATGATCCCGTAGTAGGTCCCCATTTTGCAGGAGGTAATTCATCAAACGTGCATTAGCTGCTCCCCATTCTGCTATTGTGATGTTGAAGGCATCCCCCTCAATGTTCTTTATGGAGATAGTATTGTCTTCTCCCTGTGTTAGGATCAAACGTTCCCGCCGAGTCTTCTGGATCCTTTCCTTAACCTGCTCAGGCAGAAAAGGGTGGATATTTTCAGCTTTCTTTTTCGATGGCTTGGCTAAGAGGAGGATCCGGGGTCATATGTCCTTCAAAAGGGCATCAAGTTGAGCCCCTGCGGCCAGCAATGGATCTACCTGGTGGTCTGTGTCTTCTGGACCCTTCCTCTGCCATCCAATCACTGTCCAGACTACCAGTTTCTGTGCTTCTGTTTGGCTGTCTGCCCTTGCTTTGTTGCTGGGTTGTTCCACAATTTCCTGGAAGTTGGGATTGCCCAGTTTGGTCCGGCCCATCCGAAAAAAGATTTCTTGACCCAGATGCAGCCCTGCTCTTTTGACCTCTTCAGTCTTGATTGCACGCAAACAATCGAAATCAGCCAGCTAATGAGTCCTCAAGGCATTTGTGGTTTCCCTGGTCAACTTGTTTTCAAATTTAAAGATCTTGTCTTTAAATTTAAAGATCTCTCGTTCAGCCATGATGTTGCATGTATACAGTAGTTACAATTCAGTGACCTTAACGCGCTGGTCCCTTGATGCAAACTGACCAGGCCCCCAAGCCTCCTTGGCTTACGCCCGCAACTAATTTGCATAAATATGAGAGCGCACCCTAGGGTTGCTTAAAAAATTAATAACATAAGTGTTGTAACCCCAAAAAACTACAGTGACCTATTTTGCCAGTAAAGTAACTTAACTTTTACTTGTGCTTGTAGAAATTTCAAAACTTTGACTATCTGTACTTGTAACAGACACAGACGAAATGTAGGTAGACTTTAAATGTCACAGAATTTATTCTCAATCTCACATTCATTCATTCTTGAATTCATTAATCCGCACATTCATTCGTGACACTGAAATAATGGAAATGATGATGAGCATGATGAACTATGGAAAGGTATAACTATAAATGTAAGACAAATATGTTGAGCTTAAATAAGAAATTACCTTTTGGAGTCTGTAAGCAGTTATAGATCTGTGTCTATTGAAAGCAGAAGTGAAAGTGAGCAGAGAGAGGATAAAAGGAAGGAAATTGAGTAGGAAGAAAAACTGCGAAAACTAAGAAGGTGTGAAATGAGTGACATGAACAGCATGAGCAATATAAACAACAATGATAAGCATAAAACTTAGCAGTTTTATATAAGCATGGTCAGCTGATTGACAAATACAACACTCAGGATTAATCAAGAGCAGACACTCAATGCTAATGAATTCTTGTGAAATAGTACACAGTCAGACCACTGCAATTTTTGCCGAAACAAACTACCCATTGCGTAATATGACTGCAACAATTTTTAACAAATTTTGCATTCTTTTGCATCAACGTTTGAAATATGTTTGCTCTCAAATCGTAAAGTCTGAAGTCATACCAGAGGGCCAAATACAAGTATTCTTTCTGGATGATGCTGCAGGTCGTGATGTTTCGGTCTCAGTTTTTTTTATTAGGGAAGAGTCTGCACCTTGAATTGAAATACTCCTCGATGAAAACATCCAGGTAAGCAATCTGTTCATGGGTAACTGGACTAACCACAAACTGAACAATGGTTTTTAAGAGGACAAAAAACTCCCATACTTCATCATTGCAATCTACTTCATCCCCAATGATAACTAGCAACATTCTTACGAAAACCCAATTTTGTACAGCATTTCCATTGACCTTGTCAGCTTTATCTTTAAGTGGACATTGTTTGTCTAGTGCGTCTGAATCTTTAAAAGTAAACTGTTCAATTTTGGTGTTCAGAACTTCATAAGTAAGCCAACCTTGATTGACAAAATGTTTATGAACAGGGCTACATCATATGACACAATGCCCTCAAAAAGATCATGAGCTAAGCATGGGGGTAAGCCCAGTTTGCATTCATGATAATTTTTCAGGGCATTGAAAGGAGAGTGAAGTTTTATCCCCTTGTCCTCGTGAACATTTCCCGCATGGAGTGTTTGAATACTTGCTTGTAAATATCAACTGTCTTTTCTGTCCAACTGCACAGGGGTTTTTCTCAAATTCATTGCTTGTGATCAATGTTTTCAATGTGTTGATACTCAAATTGCATTGAGTCATTTTGTTGATTATACAAATACTTTATTGTGTCTACTATTGGAATATACTGATAGGTTAATGGTTTTCCATTTGTGTCATATTCCTTCGTCTCATTGCCATGGTCCCTACCTGTCCTAATTAGCCCATCAGGTGCAGAAATACAGGTCGTAAAGCCCTAATCCACCCACCCACCCACCCACCATTTGTGTCATATACAAGTAAAACTTCCTCTGGCCTCACATACCAAGACATTTTTTCATAGTATTTATTTCTTGATTTAACAGTGTTCAGCTCTTTGTTGTGAACAACGTCATTCTCTTGTAAGTCCCCTAATAGACTAGTGGGATTTCTGCAAAAATGTGAATGTTAGGGGCATTTTTAGGTAAAAGTTGGGAACCTGAATCTGATGAACCCGGTTCCCAAGCAAAATTTTGCGTTTTTCACCCTCTAATTTGCATAAACAAAATGGCCACCAAATTGCAAATTGTTGATTAATTTTTATTCATTTTCTTTAATATTACTACAATCAGGCATGCAAAAAATACAAATAAATGGTTGTATTCTTTTCTGCAATCAAAAGAATAACATTAAGAATTAGTTTCAGTAAATAGTGATAATTAACTTTCGTATATATGCAAATTAGTGGCGGCCATTATGGAAAAAAATTTTTTTGCCAATATCTCTGTAACTAAGCAAGCAAGCACGACAAATTAAATGTCTATACCTATGTTCTGAAGGTCAAGGAATATGAATACGACATCTTTGAGGCATTTAGTGGTATATCAACAAATTTATTGCCAAGGTCAAGCTATGTGATTGATGCAAAAACAGATGGCTAAATTGTGTAAGTGAGCTGAAACGCCAATAATTTTCGAAACAATCCATGCAATGTAGTTATGTCAAAATACTCCTTGATGGTGCAATTGATGTTACTCATTGGTTTAAATCGACTGATTAAACCATATTCATACAAGGAGTTTCGTCATGCTTACAAGCACACATAGCTGTGCATTGCAACTTGGATTTTCGGCATTTGCAACGAAGTGTCCTGCATTGCTTCTGACATGAACAAGAAATCATTTCCAAGCAAGTGTCGGGGATAGGATTCAGTGACATTAAAATAGGTTGTAGTCCTGAAACACCATTTTTCCACCCCATGTCCACGGGTGAAGGCAGCTCAGGTATGGCACAGTGAGAATTTCTCCAAACCATTGTCTGGTAGTGCACACGCATCAAATGGAAGTGTAGGGCATCACTTGCTTCTGGTCTCAAACTTTTGCTGAAGAATATGTGTCTAGCTGCATCAACTGAGTCTGTTTCGCACACATCATAAATTCTGCAGACAAACATTTCAGCGGATCGAATGGTTTCCTCTGTCAGTCCACCAATTCCCAAGTTTTTCAGCAGTTGATGATGTTCCAAGAAGACTTTCCATGATGACCTTTTAGTGTGATTTGCAATATACGACGTGGTGTCACACCCAGTTAATGCATGGAATGGTAACAGACTTGTTGCTGAATCTCTTGGTAATTTGTTGAAAACTGCATCAATTGGTATGTATTTTTTCTTCTTGGCAGTCCCAGACAGCATCCACAGGTGTTCACATTGCATTTGCGGGAATTTGGACACCAAAAGAACAAGAACATCATTGTCTCGTGATGACACAACAACTGTATTAAACTGACTGATGAAAGCATGTAACACCAACCTTGTGTCAGCTTCTTCATGTGTTGTTCTCAATTGACTAAAATCAGTGATGGTCTTTGATGACCGAACATCAAGTTCCTCCCTGAATCCCCCAGCAACTACTATCTCTTTATCATCTGGTGCCTGAATACAGAGTTCCTCAGACAGGAAATGGGCAAGTTCTACCTTGTTCTCGGGAAGGGAAATGAAGTTTTTCCAGTTTATTGGAAGAGGCACATCGCGACCTTCAACAGGCCGTCTGATTGGTCGAGCAGTTTTTGTACGTCGTTCCATGGTAGTACCCTTGATTGTCTCCTCTTTGTATCTGTCAAACATGACATCTATCCGTTGATAACTGGAGCCTGCCTTCAGTACTGCTTTGACATATGTGTCCGCAAAATCCCCAAAGGTTACTGCGTTTTCAGGCTTTCCCAGAGCAACCACCAATGCCTGTCCATCAATGATGAGGCAAGATGAGGAGTTGTGCTGTTGAATAGCTTCAGGACAAGCTAGTTCTTCAGTTAACTTATCTGCCAATACGGACTTGTTTCCAGTACGAAGTGCCCCATTCATCTCTGCAAGTGATATGGGAACTGGCAGGAGTTCATGCTTCAGGACAGCTGGCAAGTCAACTGGACGACCTGCTTCATAGGCGGTAACAAGACGTTGTAGGACATTTCTGTCAGCTTTTAGAACAGTTCTCTTGTCTTTATCTCTATTGTCTTTGTGACCACTTCATACAGGGATGCAAATGTTTTAGCATTACTCTTGTGAAGGGATGCTGGCACAATCAGTCTCTCCTCAATGAATATGCTTACTTTTTCTTGTCCTAGTTCTTTGGCACAAAGTAATGAGTTTTCGATTTCATCTGTTGCTAGGTCTTTGGTGACAATATTTTGCAAGGATCCTGGTGAAACTGATGTAAACACTTTGAATCTCTCAAAGACTGTGAGTAAGGCCATTTCATCATCATTGTCCCGCTTTTGTCGTGATTTGGTAGCTTCATTGTGAACTTGTACACCAGCAGGATGATGATTGTACATTACATATGTTTCAGCTGTAATATGAGACCTCAGATTATATGACAGTCCATCTACACAGGGCTGAAGTTGTCTTGGTGATGCCTATGATTCCACCTCCTTTCTTTCCTGTGCCATTTATCCATTCCATGGCTTGGTCTGGGTCTACTTGATTGAACTTCTGAACCGCACGCTTCACAACAAAGTTGCCTTTTAGAAACTCTGATAGAACTGGTTCTGGAAGATGGTGCATCTCAGCTATGTACACTGAACCCCATCTTGCATAGTTCAGGTGGTCATAGCGCATGAAGTAGGGTAACATCAGACTGAAGGTGTGGAGATGAAGTTCCCAGATTCCATCACGCTGAGCTCAAGTGAACTGCAGTAGTATTGACACCATGTCGATGTAGTTCCACCAGAAGACAAAGTTAACATCATCAGATTTGCTTGTAAAGAAATCTTGCAGAAGCTTGCGAAACTTTTCCTGCTTCAGATACATTGTCAACTCTGCGATTCTTTCATAGAAATTTTCGTCAGCTGCCATTGCAGAAATTGCATCAGTGTATTCTTTGTCCAATTTTGCAGCAAACGAAAGAAAATTTGGCAACAAAATTCGCCACAGGGCTTGTAGCGTAAGTTTGTGTGCTCTCATAGCCTTATTGTATGCTTTTCCTGACAAGACAAGCTGTACTGCACCCTCTCCTAGCAGCCCACTCTCCAGCCACACTTCAGCTAAACCGGATCCAGCCATGTGATCCCCAATAGTCTTCAGGAAGTTCATTGCTGTGTGGAGTCCACCGAGGCGAAGGATCAATTTCTCTCTATATTCCTCAACTGACCACTTTAGCTCCATGAGTTTGCAGAATATAGCTTGATCCACTGTAAGAACTGTATGCTCCTGGCCAAAATGTGAGGATATTGCAATGTACCTCTTAACAACTGTATTTAGTGTATCAAACTCATGAGCGGGAGCAAGAATAATGGGCAGATATCCAACTGCTGTCTGCTCCGATTCCTCTGATGAGACTGATTGATTAAATACTGTCCAAGAAGGCTTTGTTTTCAAGTTTTGATGTCGCAGGAAGAAAGCCATATCTACTGCCTGTGCTTGTTTTACGCAGTCACTGTCTTCTTCGGGTTTTGCGAACCAGACCTTCTGAATAGGGGCAGTGAATACTGGCTCACTTGCTGCAGGATTTATATTAGCAGGATTCAAGTTCTGCAGGACATCTGGCACAATCAAAGTATGTCTGGTGGATGGCTCTAGCATCTGAAGTTCAGCATCTGCGCTTTGTCCCCTCTGCCATGCTGCCATTTGTGTCGCATGGAAAGTATTTTTTCCATCCAGTGTATCATCGAGAATATCGATATTATCTGCGGTGAAGTGGATGAATTTGTCAGGGACAAGGTTTGGTGGAATAATAGCTCCTGTTATCCGATCCATGGATTTTAGGGTGCTTTCAGCTAAGGAAGTATCTACTTGTAACATTTGCTCATAGCTCAAACAGTGGCCTGCCTTGTTGAACAACTGTACTAGATCTTTTGATCGTGTGGCTTGATGCAGTGTGTTGGCAAGTCCAATGTGCTTGGGGGTCCATTTTTTGCCACCACTGACACAGTAGACTAGATCTTGTGCTACACTCAGAACTCTGCTTTTGATAAAATCTTCATAGTTTTCAGTATTGTCATGTTCCAGAGCCTCTTGACCACCAAACAATAATCTTAGAAACATATACAAACTATCTGGAATACATGGAATTGCATCATTTTCACTTACAGAGAAACCTTTGTGCCCAGGAGTTTGCATCATGTCTCTACGAATTTTCAAAGCTACGTGTACAAGTGACAGGAAAATGTCATCTTGGGGCACATACTGCGGTAATGTTTCTTCAGTTTCCTCGGTTTGCTTCATTTGCAAAATGGCAGTATGCTGGTATTGATGGGGAATCAGCATTGTTCCTCTTTCCGATGTTCTCCTGTCAAGTGGCTGGAAGAAGTTGAAAGTATCTCCCAGCCGAGACTGCAGCTTCTCCTTGAATGTTGTCCTTCTACTGTGGTAAGATGGCTGAATTGTGGTGGATGATTCCTGAGCTAGTTCTTTATACCGTTCCCAGACATCATCCAACAGGATAACGTGTCCTTTGTCTGCTGAATGTTGCAACTCCTTGCATAACCAGATCATCGCAAGGTCTGTATTTTCCGAGTCCTTTTGTGTTTTTGAGGTAGATTTTGTGAATGCGCTAAAACAGGTCAAGTGGTATTTGGCATCTGCAATTAAGTCAATCACTCCAGCCAATCGAAGGCCAATTTTGTAGTCAAGAGAGGAGGCTTGAATAATCTTATCACTCATTTGTTTTGTCATGACTGATATTAACCGTGTCTTTGCAGCAGTTTGACAGAAGATGCATAGGTTCCAGTTTACTGGTTCTGCATGCCTGCGTAATGAATGTCTGTTAACTGTGTCACTGCAACTTGCTTCTTGTTTGCAATCTACTGCATGTGACTTCTGCAAACGTTCGAGTTTACTTTTGTCCGTGAAATGTGCATAGCACAACTTGTGCCACACAAGATTTTGGGCATCAGCAGAATGAAAAACCTTCTCAAGGCGGTCAATCAATATCATGTTCTTGAAGTCCCTGAGCTTTCGTCTAGCACTGGTAGCGTTCCTGACTGTTGTAAGTCCATGGTCACTTGCTTTCCTAAGTGGACCACTGGCAGAATGAGTTTGGCAGAATATGCACAAGCAATAATCCACAGGTAAAGACCTCTTCAAGCTAACTACTGGGTCCATCCTGGTCTGCAAATTGAAGAAAAATTGCATGTAGACATATGAATTCTGATTTAATAACTTGTGGAATAGCTCTGAAAGTAGTTCAGTTACTTACCAAACTTGAGAAAGTAGATAAATCACAAATGTTCATGTGGTAAACAGCTAAAATGTCGGGGCTTGTTGATCACATCCAAGAATCACATTTGGAACTTATGATGTCACTACTGAAAATGAGGCTGAATCACTGCTACTCAAAAAGAGGCTCAATCAGGAAAGTGTCCTACTTCAGTGAGGGTCATATCTCATATACGGTATAACTGGGTTATATGCCAGAGTATAATTAAAATGTTTTATTTGTTGTTGTAAAAACAAGTATATCAATGTATCTTTTATATATATATATATATATATATATATATATATATATATATATATCCCGCAATAGAGTGTGAACATCATAGAAAAACCATGAGGTTCACACAATGAGGTTCATTGTTGTTAAACTCATAACATACATTATCCCTTATACAGAAAAGAGTTGGCCAATCACAGAGCAGCATTTACACTCCATGAACATCATGAACGTCATCAGTAGAACTTGAAAACTCTTCACAAACCCATAAAATGAACAAATTAGCTTTGCCTGACTCAACCTATCAACTTTTATATTCCTTCAATTCTTGAAAAGTCTTTGTAAGGCCAACAATGCTTCAGTTTGTTGACTGTATGCTTGCTGAAATGTTTGAAATGGTGACGTGATCACCATGGCAACCATTCAGAGTGAGGCAGAACAGATAGACAAAGTGAAAGTTTCCTACTCAATGCTGCAAAATAGTTCCTACCAAAAGAAAAACAGGGGTTATTGCGGGATGTAAATAAAACCTAATACTGTGTGGTTCAGAGCATGTGTTTTTTGCTTGCTTGATTGCACAGACTTTAAACAAAATTCATAAAGAGTCAAGAATTTTCAAGTTATATTTTAAAAATTCTGAAAATATTGATTTGGTACATTTTTTAATATAACTTATTCTAAATGCCTCAAAATGTTTTAATCATATTATTTTACCTCCTAAATTGTTATGCTAGCTTGCTTAGTTACGCAGATTTTTGATAAAAAAAGAATATTCGGTTATGGCAGCGACTAATTTGCATATTATATGAATATAATTTGCCACTAAGTACTTGAGAGATGTTTTGATACTTCTCCCTCAGTCCAGCTATTTTATTTGTATTCTTTGCCAGCCTAATTGCAGTGATATTGCAGATAAATAGATAAAAATAGGGCGCAAATTCTCAATTTGGCAGCCATTTTGTTTATGCAAATTAAGAGGGTAAAAATCCAAAGTTTTGCTTGGGAACCGGGTTAATCAGATTCAGCATATCTGAATTATGCTAAAAAGTTTGGTTCCCAAATTTCACCCAAAAATTCTCCTTAGGCCTTACAGAAGGCCTTTTATTAGAAATCTAACTAGTCTATAAGATTTCTTGCACTTTTTTCTCTGAAAGATCTGGACCAATTTACCTGTACTTCCTTGCACTTGCAAGAGCTGTGCAACTGGCTCATGAAGATGTGCTAGCCAAAAAAAAGACATGGACAAAAATTCTTTCTCCAGAGAACCTGTCTTGAATTGCTCGCGTTTGATCGCTTTCAAGCCAACATTGTTCCAATGTCAAGCCAATCTTGGTGTCTTTGATGCGATCGGCTTATAGGTATGGTAGATCTATGAATGACTCTTCAAGCGTTTTCATTGATTAGTAGTAGTAATTTAAGATTAATGACATGTCAACCACTAAAAAGATCATCAGCTTTGACTAAAAAGTATTGCTGAATTTTTTTGCTGTTTTTGCATGTGTTGAGGTCGTCTGCCGTTCACTGAGGCGATTTATGAGTGCTATTGAACTGTCATTCACAGGCTTTCTATCTTGCTAAATATATGTCGCAATATGATAAAATACAAAATATCTAGTTTCATTGACTGGTGTAGAATATTAACAAAGTTATTGACGATTTTTGCCCACCTGCAGTGACATGATTTGTGCAGACTCAGTCACTGCAACGAGGGACCGGGGTGGCCCCTCGTTGCATTAGCAAGGCATTAGCAAGGTGGTCTCTCTTGGGGGTTGACCAAGAGTATGATTCAAGACAAGAGTAGACAGTGGTTTCGATTTGCACATTGTGATTTTTATAAAATGCTTTTCAAAAGATGTCCTATATACATATTTACCAACACAAATGTAAAATAAATACTATGAAATCTTGTCATTCGTGACTGGCTCTCACGAATAGCTACCAGTCCGCTGTCCACAGGACATGCAATGTAGGTCTGTTCTGGCTGCTTCATGAATAACAAGTACTTCAACTTAATGCAATGCATACAGATTTTTTGACATAAATCTGGATATCATACTTCAGGCCAATGGCATATTGTTCACAGATAAGAAGCATTTGCTTCAAGCCAGCAACACTCGGGCTAAGTACAGTCAAATCGTCGGCATAGGCCAGTTCAGCTAAAAACCGGACCCAAAAGTATGTCCTTCCAGACCAGTAGACGTCTGTTACAAGCAGATTTACCCAATTTCAGACGTCTGTACATGGACAGACATGGGGACTTCCATACAGTCTGGATACCACTCTTTTTAGCAAATTACAGACTGTATCCCTTGAGCTATTAGGACTCTAGTGCTTATATACAGACGTCTATATATAGTCTAAAACCTATTCTTACAGACCGTCAGTAACATACTGAAAATTGTGGTCAATAGACAGTCTGGATGTAGTCCAAAACCAGGTCAAACAGACTGTCAGTAGCATACTGAAATATGTGCTCAATAGACCCTCTGTATACAGGTAAATAATCATGTTACAGACGAAGGCCTAGTGTATATCTGTGCTATGATACTTTGTCTGGATACACATCAAAGTGGGTTCGTACAGACTTTGTCAGCATTAACGACAATCGGACAACTTACAGACGTCTACATGTTACTCATCAAATGGTACTACAGACATTTTTGTTTTTGCAGCATCCATTATAAGATTATTTTTGGAAAACAAACTGACAAGACCAGTCAAAAATAACAAATTTTATTACTACAACAAGGATAAACAAAAAAAAAAAAAAATTCTCTTTGGTCTCCTCACAGCCAGGCAGGGGCTTGCTGCAGCAGGTACTGTTTCTGTTATTCTTTTCATAGTCTGTAAAAGATGTAAAATAAAAATAAACTTGAAATTTACATGTATGCAAATACAGTATCAGGGAAAAGAACACTTGTATTAGGCTATCATTTGATTAGTATTTATCACTATTACATTTCAACAGCCATAAAGAAATGTGGAGTCTTTGGCAGCAGGAAGAGACGGCAGAATTGGACACACTGGCATTTGTGATGAATGATCCCCAGCATTCAAATCCACGAAGTCCAACTTAAGCATTTTCTGAAATTGTTCATCTTGGTCGTTAATGGCACTTTTCACAATAACTGTCATTGTATGCCACCCTACTGTGTAGATAGTCCCAATGGTTGGCAAACAGTAAGTTGCATTTATTAGAACTCCAAATGATTGTAACTTGTCCATTGATTTTTGAAGATTCCTGAGACAGTTGTTAATAAGAGCAGTATTTCCATCTTTCTTATCCTTAGGCATCTTTAGTATATATAGATTTTATTGACATGTAAAATATCATAAGTGATACATATGTCATTCAGTTAAAAGATAACATGAAAGAGACATTAATGTAAATACAGAAAGCAATAAAATTTCAATGATCAAGGTTCCAGCCACCAAGTTAGTGTATGTGTTTATCCTCCAGTGAAAATGAAGTAAATGATGCACAGTGATAATGCTTGGGGGGGGGGGGGGGTGCTGCAAGGTACCAGGAAATGTTGCGCATGACTGAACCTGTCATTGGCTGCTGCTTGTGTGTCTGATAAGTGATTGGCCAAAGGTCACATGTCTCCCTAAACCCCCCACCCCCCCCCCCCCTTTCACTCAGCACAGGGTTAGCTTAAACTTCTTAGATTGACTATCATTAGCATGAAAGCTGAACACTGATGAATATGTTTCTCAGAGAAAAAGTCGCCAGGAAGAAAACAAAAATCAACTGACAACTGCTGGAAAAAAACAATTCTTTGGATTTTCTCAAGCAGGAATGTGACTACAGAAAAGAAGCAAGGTAAGTCATTTACATATAGATTACTGATGTTGGTTGATTTGAATTTCTATGTTTAAGTTCTCTAAAGTTTGAAATTGCAATATACATAATGCTCATATAATGATCTTTATCCTCTATCATGATCAATGTTCCCATCCTTACTGAATGTTTCAATCATAACTTCGACATCACCATGTCCAAACTTATGTCCAAATTAACTTAAAAATTCAATTGTTGATATTTTAGGGTCACATTCATTTGATTATCCTGAGGGATTATACAGGGGGGTTGCTTATAAAATTTTATAATAACAGTTTTGCTAAAGTTTTGCTAAGTATGCTAAAATGTCAAATAATATAGCATATTTCAAACAAGCTAATTTGTGCCAAACTATTCTTTGAAACAATGCACTTTTGTTGTTCAGCAAAGAGCAAATTAGCTGTGATATACCACTACTTTGATACTGCATCACTATTACGTAATAGGGTCAGAGACCCAGATGGCTATGTTGTGCACTTGTTGCTTTGATTGCAGAACAAAGGATGCAGACAGCTGCAAAATATTACCCATCATCTTTCATGTTTATTTCATGTTAACATTTAACAAGTATAAAAGAGAAATAAAATCTGACTTGCTTAAAGATAATGGACAAGCCCTTTCAAATTAACCTGAAAAAATATTTACTAACAAATTTGTAGATATGAAAGGATTGGAATTTTAAACTATTTTAATATTTCATCTGTAGTCCTTAGATATGAATAATGAGCATGTGTTGTAAGCTTTACAATTATATTAATCCATGTCCTTGACTCTATTCCAATTCACGTCAATTGCAATTAAATCAGCTAGTACATACAAGCCACCCTACCTGATTTGAGCAGTATAGATCAAAAGAACAGTTCTTGAATAAATTGAACCTACATTTTTAATTGTTTATTTAAAGGTCATGGGCAATCAAAATCAAACTTTGCCAGAATAAAGTATAGGCTATTAGAAATTTGTACTCTGAATATTATGTAATTCTGACTTTTGTGTAAAGATATATGAGCATTTATTTGCGTCAATTAACGCAACGGCATTTTGAAAGGATCGCTGAAGTGTAACCAGCTGAACTCAAGCAGTGTAGTCAGAGTTGCTGTTGATGAGAACTAAAGGTTCTTGATCCTCATTTACACAAAATGCACGGGAAAAAGTTTTTTGTTTATAACATTCACATTTAAAGTTTTTTCACTGCAGATCTTTTTAATGGACTGAGATCCATTTGATAAGTACATTTTCGCCAATAGTATGATTTTGATTGACTTTTAAGTATATGTTTAAATAATTTACTTGTGCAACGGATTTTGGTGCATAATATATATATTTTTTTTCATTGCAGAGTTTGTGGAGTGGGTCAGTTGGACGGCCAGTCACGGTATATACAACTACTGGTAGCACACAAGAAGTTTGTGCAGTTGAAGACACTTAAAGGGGTTTATCCCCTCGTTGATGGCAAAGGTGGATTGCTTTCAAAGAAGTGGCTAATTGTGGAAGAAAGGGAATTTGTGGACGGAGACCCTTGCATTAGTTTGTTTGTATGTGACTGTACAGTTGGACACGAGAACAAAGTTAGACTTTCGAGTATCACTTCACTTATTACAAGTGAAAATTTGTATAAATTTAAAGCACGGGAGGAACAGTTGTTTTGTAAGCACTGCGAAGCTGTACAGTCTCAGAAAAGAAGTCTTAACTGATAGTGAAACTCCCACTTTAAGTCCTGGAGTTTTCACTGTCTTTTGTCGACATCGAGTCTGCCTGGGTTTTTCACTTATGACGTCTGCCGAGAGCCCAAAGACTCCCTTTCAACTGCTTCTTACCCGCTTCACAAACTATCTTCCCCAAGTGCGAATGATATACGATAACTGCTGCAATTTGCACCAGTATGCTTTGAATAGGGAGCCAGCTCGTGTTGCGGAAACAGTCTTTTTAGTTGACCGTCTTCATTTCCAAGACCACAGTGCATGTACCCTAGGTTATAGTACTAATTCCTACAACAGCGACCCCACCATCAAAAGTTTGAATACACAAATTAACGAACAGGCTAACGCTGATCTACGAAATTTAAGCAAACAGGTGGCCTACATGAAGCCCGAAAATGTAATGCTTCAACTGAAACTGTTTTTAGCTGATCGTAACCGAAGAATGAAAAATTTTGATAAATGATTTTAAAAATAATATGCTCAGTGTAGCTTGATCATAATGACTTATTGTTTATTACTGTTAGCTAAAATGCTTTTATTTTGTATTTTCACTTTTTACACTGTATGTCCAATGTGTCTGCCGATTAATTAAAGAAATTATGAAATGCATGTGTCTCTTCTAATCGTTGTAAAATAGGGTGCAGTGTGCAATGCTCAGAAATGTAGCAAATCTGGACGTCTGCATGCTAGAATTTTGAAGCAATGCAGACGGTCTGTCAACCTAGAAATGTATATACTAGCAGATTACTTTCCTATTTCAGTGAATGGTCTGAAAAAATTATGAAAGCAGCAACTCTAGACGTCTGCAAGACTGAACTTGTGCCAGTCTGTAAGAACAGAAATTTATCATGTAACAGACGGTCTGTCAATCTAGAAATTTTAATACTAACAGACTACTCTCATATTTTAGTGAATGGTCTGTAAGAATCAGGAAAGTAGTAACTCTAGACGTCTGTAAGACTGAACTTGTACCAGTCTGTAAGAACAGAAATGTATCATGTAACAGACGGTCTGTCAATCTAGAAATTTTGTCCATCTAGAAATTTTAATACTAACAGGCTACTCTCATATTATAGTGAATGGTCTGTAAGAATCAGGAAAGTAGTAACTCTAGACGTCTGTAAGACTGAACTTGTACCAGTCTGT
The DNA here is from genome assembly GCA_932294295.1 of Alitta virens. Taxonomy (NCBI): domain Eukaryota; kingdom Metazoa; phylum Annelida; class Polychaeta; order Phyllodocida; family Nereididae; genus Alitta; species Alitta virens. The sequence continues at coordinate 31,216,691 of OW028582.1, forward strand.
AAGAACAGAAATGTATCATGTAACAGACGGTCTGTCAATCTAGAAATTTTGTCCATCTAGAAATTTTAATACTAGCAGGCTACTCTCATATTATAGTGAATGGTCTGTAAGAATCAGGAAAGTAGTAAATCTAGACATCTGTAAGGCTGGACTTGTGCCAGTCTGTAAGAACAGAAATTTATCATGTAACAGACGGTCTGTCAATCTAGAAATTTTAATACTAACAGACTACTCTCATATTTTAGTGAATGGTCTGTAAGAATCAGGAAAGTAGTAACTCTAGACGTCTGTAAGACTGAACTTGTACCAGTCTGTAAGAACAGAAATGTATCATGTAACAGACGGTCTGTCAATCTAGAAATTTTGTCCATCTAGAAATTTTAATACTAACAGGCTACTCTCATATTATAGTGAATGGTCTGTAAGAATCAGGAAAGTAGTAACTCTAGACGTCTGTAAGACTGAACTTGTACCAGTCTGTAAGAACAGAAATGTATCATGTAACAGACGGTCTGTCAATCTAGAAATTTTGTCCATCTAGAAATTTTAATACTAGCAGGCTACTCTCATATTATAGTGAATGGTCTGTAAGAATCAGGAAAGTAGTAAATCTAGACATCTGTAAGGCTGGACTTGTGCCAGTCTGTAAGAACAGAAATTTATCATGCTGCAGACGTCTACTCTTACAGTATACTGCATAAGTGAGTACACACCTCTTGCAAGGTTGGTTTTTCAGCCTCAGCTCAGAAAATATAAGAGATACAAGGAATCTGCTGCAACAAAATCTTTATCTAACAACAAAAAACCATTTCACAAATTATAATCACAATTGGTTAGATCAACAGTTCATATTATATAAATGGTTTAAAATAAAGACAAAGCAAAAATGAGTACACAGTAACATAAAGTAAAGGTAAGTATAGTGTCTTAGTATTTAGTGTGTCCACCCTTGTTTCTCAGCACTACATCAATCCTCCTAGGCATTGAATGGACAAGTTCAAGGCATACTGAAGCATCAATTTTCCTCCATTCCTCAAGGATGACCTCTTTCAAGGCATTGATACTTTTGGGCCTTTGTTGCTCCACTTTCCTTTTCAAAACACCCCACAGGTGATCTGTTGGATTCAGATCTGGAGACAGGCTAGGCCAATCCAGTTTCTTCACCTTGTGTTTTGTCAGGAACTCAGTGGTGAACTTTGAAGTATGTTTTGGGTCATTGTCTTGTTGAAATATGGCCCCACGACCAAGGGCATGGAGGGAAGGTAGCATCTTTTCCTTGAGAATATAGCAATACATATTAGAATCCATAATGCCATCAATGAAATGGAGTTCTCCAACACCTGCAGAGCTCATACAACCCCATAAGAGGACACTGCCACCAACGTGCTTCACTGTGGGTACCATGCACTTTACATTGTACTCATCACCTGGACGTCTCCAAACCCACTGGATGCCATCAGACCCAAACCGGTTGATTTTGGTCTCATCAGACCACAGGACTTTATTCCAGTTTACATCCTTGCTCTGGTTTGTTGTAGCAAAAGCCATGCGATCCTGCTTGTGTCTTGGCTGGAGCAAGGGCTTCCTTCGAGGTCGGTAGCCATACAGTCCCATTCTATGCACTGTGCGCCTTATCGTATCAGTGGACACAGTCACCCCAACTTGACTTTCAAGAGCTTTTGCAAGCTCCACAGTACTTGCTTTTCTGTTTTTTTCCAAGGATCTCCCCAGATGTTGCTCATCCCTTGGAGTCAACTTCCTGGGACGACCTGACCGCTTCATGTTCAGCACCTCTCCATTTTTCTTGAATCTCTGAATCACTTTAGCCACTGTGTTTCGGCTTATTTCCAAAGCATTGCTTATTTTCTGGTAACTGTGCCCCTTCTTATGCAGTGTGAATATTCTTTTCCTTATTTGACAAGAAATCTCAGTCCCATGTGGTGCCATTGTTGTCATATCACTTTGAAGATGACTGTTTAAGGTAATTTGACCTATTATACAACTTAAAGACCGAGCCACGACTATAAAAGGGGATAGCAGCTCAGAGGCCTCATTTGGTTTCAGCCCCTCAAAGTGGAAACATCTCTGAATATTTCACACAATTTCCCAATAACAACAACACACAATGCAATAAAGCCATATGAATTTGGTATCTGCAGATTCAACAATTTATGCAGAAACGAATTATGCCACTCTCTAAATTATATTTGGTGTACAAGTAGAGATATTATGAATTATATGTAGAATTATGAAGACATCTTCCAGAATTTGATTGACAGGCCCTAATGACATTTCAATGAGCTGTTACCATGGTACAACAACCCTTGTAAGCTTAATGACCTCTAAAAATAGTGCTCATTTGCATAGAAACCGCATGGCTACAGGTGCAATTAGGAAGGGGGTGAAGTTCATACTCCAATCCTCTTATGACATAATATAGATATTATATTATCATGTATATATAGGCAATAGCAAGGATGCATACAATTCAACTTGTATCTACATAAAGCAGTCTTACCTTATTGAAAAATGTAACAGCAAATGTGATCCCTCTATATATGGTAATTCCCATGGTTAGATAAACATGTACTATATGATAAAACAATAGTCCTGTCATTGCCAGAATAAGGGCTTGGTGTGAATTGTCCTGAGGTACAACTTAGACTGACCAAGAGTTAATGGACTGACTGTCTGTAAAATCAGCTCTGTTACACATCTTGTTTCAAAGGCAGTATCAACTGATTTCATAACTGATATTTGGAGTCAAATTCAAATATTTCTATGATGATGCAACATGCATTGTTCTCTACACTAGATTACCCCCAACAAAAGCACAAGAGTTGGTGGTCACTTCAAAGGAAGCCCCACAATCTATGAAATAAAGATTTGCATACAGTTTGCAATTTAATAAATGTCTAATTATATCATAACAGCTAGATGTTAAATATATATCTTTTATTTTACAGCTTCATTTCATTCATTGTGTCACAATGTAAACTGAAAATACAAAGTAAATTACCTACAGTAATAATTATAGAATAATAGAAAAGTAGTACATGAAACTAGGTTCAAGCTATGATAAAGATTTGTTACAATACAATAGCAACATAATAATAAACACTTTTTAATTAAAATTCAATCTTGTTATATCTATCTATATATATATATATACATCTTACAGCATTATCCATATCAAATGCTGATAATGTTCTTTTCTTCAAAACCAAACTATTAATGAGAAATATCAAATGTAGGAGATTACATTTCACTGTGTTATCCACTCAGTTAACTGACCAGATGTAAACAAACCCTGTTCAGCCAAGCATCAAGCTAGAGGGGGGTGGCTTTATTGACCCCCTTACAAGCCATTGCGTAAGGCAGGGCTAACTACCCAGTGTCCAGCAAGCTGCCAATCAGCGTTTTATTGCTTTGCGGTGGCAAATTCACCCAGCTGCAGCTCGGTCTTTAAGGGTCTCTTAATTCAGATTCATTGGGTGGAACGCTTCATCAAACATCTCTTATTAAGTATTTGATAAACTGTAAACTTTTTATCTGGTTAAATAGCAACATGATAAATTGTTATTTTTGGTGTGTACTCAGTTTTGCACTGACTGTATTATAAACTATTACATAAAATGAACTGTTGATATAAGCAATTGTGATCATTCTTTGCGAAACAGTTATATGTTGCCAGACAAAGATTTTGTTGCAGCAAATTCCCTGTATTTCTAATATTTTGTGAGCTGAGGCTGAATAACCCACCTTGCAAGGGGTGTGTACTCACTTATGCAGTATACTGTACCCAATGAAGGAGCCACCAGACGTCTACAGCGTCTGTTAAGGGGCAAAAATTGGCCTGGTTTTTATATGGCCAGTTCACCAAAATAGTGCGACCCCCAGCCAACATCCTATTCCTGTTTCTTGTAGCTTTTCTAATAATCCATTCAAATATATGCAGAATAAAACAGGGGATACTACACTACCTTGCCGATCCCATTGAAGTATTCTGCACTGGTTTAGAAGTATAGGTATTTCAACTGGGGGGATGCCCCTGTCTTTAAGGGTTGCAAATCAAAGCTAGTAATATAATTTAAAATTGTTCAGTAGTAAGGTGCGTAATAATCATTTGGGGGACAAACATGTGTATAGTGTAACTTTACATCCATAAAAAAAATGCAGCACTGTTGGTTAAAAAGCTTTAAACAAATTGTTCTTTGCACTGATCGAAAATTTGCAATGAATTAAAATATTTCCTAAATGTTTAACAGATGACCTCTGCTTAAAGTGCATAATGATGAGATAAGGCGTGTTGTCCACACCATCTGTCTGTCTATCTATCTATCTATCTATCTATCTATCTATCTATCTATCTATCTATCTATCTATCTATCTATCTGACACTGTCAAATCATGTAAAGGTTTGGTTAATTTACCAACCTTCCAACACATTATATGTTATTTTATACATGATTTTTGTCACATATACTTGTAAATTAATGAACTTGAGTGTTGGTGAATAATAAAATGTCTAAATGTCTAAATAATCAAAATTAAATTATGTTTAATGCAATGTGTAAAATATGTGCTAAATCTAGCATTTGTCCCTATAAACTACGCACAGCCAATTAACAGCAGGAGCTCAGATTTTATCAGTGTGTTTCCGTGAGATAAAAGCATGGCAATGAAATCCTTGTAATTTAACTCAACTGAAAATATGAAATTACAATACGTTTGACAGCAGAGCTTTAAAAAAGGGACTAAAACATATAAAGAACCATTTTGACCGCGTTTTGTCAGTTTGACAGACAGACAGACTGAAGCACTCATTATTAAACACACATTGGGTTGTCTCCTAGTGACAAAACTATCATTTAGGCCCAATTAAATTGCTGTATACAACACACAATAGCAATTTACGATCATCACTTAAATTTTACGACATTGGATCAAACTTGTAAACATACAGACAGTAACTCACATATGCTCGGATCCTTGTGAAGACTGTATAGATCAAAAACATGATACCTATGAAAATATTGGGAATATTTTTTCTTGGATTTACTCTCTTGGGACCGAGGTTTTCTTTAGGATTTGGAAATGGAGCACCATCAAAAGTTTGTGATACTATGAAACCAAGCCATGGATCAGCTGAGAGACGCCTTTCACCTTATACAATAAACGTTTCAGAATCGTCGTTTTCTCCCAATGGTTCATTAACAAGTAAGTGTGACATCAAAGTGATGTAGATCAAGACATTGTGTTTATAATTAACCTAAAGTATATCTTAGAATCCCCCAGAATTAGGACCACTTAGTACCCATAAATGCACACAGTGGTACATTACAAACCGAAATAAAGTATAACAACCTTTTCAGTAAGGATTAATCAGCCCCTACTTTTTTTCTTTTACAACTAAAGACTCCCTCTGAATCACTCCCTACTTTTAAAAACCTTTTGGCAGTAGAGCTACTGCCATCTGGGGTTAATATGTGGTACTAGTGGCATGTGTTAATTGCAATAGTGGATTTTCACGGAAGCTTCTTAATATTTCCACCAGGTGGCTACGACAGAATACTGCAATTATATTGGCTGAAAATGTTCCCGCCCTTCACTGTGATTGGCTGAAGCAAAGTGCATCCAAGCAGCAGTATTTCTTGTGCATTTTAACATCTTATCATTCTTGATAAATGTTATTTTCCTGAGAAAGTTATATTTATCAAATAGGTTAGTTATGATCTTCTATGTCTGAGAAGCAAAATGAGTTAGAAGAGGAGAAGAAAGCCTTATGTCTTGCTGAATTCAGGGCTGCTCAGTCAAAAGACTCTATTAACATGGGGTGGAGCTCACCGTTACTGGTAGACCATGTTAAAAGTTATGATTTTCTTGCAGTTGTGATTGTCTAGCAGTATATTGTTATTTTTTAACAGATCCCTAAGCTTAAGAGTGTCAATCATTAACTTAGATCATCTAACTAATTAATTTATTAAGACCGGTAACATGCATGGCAACTGTTATTCTTAAGTACTTGTATACAATTTTGCATGCACTATAAAAAGGCATTTACTACAGACTTCAATTGCATGAATTGATTTCAATCAATGTGGCTGAAATATAAATTATATATTTTTTTTCAAATTCCCTCTACAATTGCATTACAAGTACACATTGTCATCTGTAGTTATCTTTATATCCCCCCATGAAATATGATATATATTTGTTATCTGTATAGAAAAGACCAGATCTGAAATTAACCAATATATCACCGTATAATGCAAGTTTCGACTGTATTACATTTATTTATTTTCCAGTTACTATTGTGGGTGACGTTTATAGAGGATTAATGCTTCAAGCCAGACATCCTGAAAAAATCAACCCAGTTGGTATCTTTAGGTATGCATTTAATGTGCACAGTGTTACTTATTAGCTCACACTTATACTTCACCACGTGACCTTTTCTATTGTTCTTTTGCGGGATATAACCAACGAAAATGTTAGTTAACTTCCTCCTGAGTGCAAACTGAACTGTTATGCGTAATAAAGGCATTAACACAAAACAAACAATCAAACAAATTTAGTAAATATGCAGTATAATTTATTTAAATCCTTCATAGTTGGGAGACAAACAAACATTTGTGTTGCCTTCGGCGTCGAGATATTACCAACAAAAATGTTAGTTAACGCCCTCCTATTTGGGATATAACAAATACTTACTTAGTTTAACCTTGTATGTCCTTGATCTGCTGAGTGCACAACATGTTAAGCATTACCCCATGGGTGGGGTATTTTACTTGCTTCACCATAGACACTGACCTTAGTCAGATGTCAATGACCTTATTAGGTTAAAACGTTGTTAACTTCAACTACCCTATATGTTACGAAATATACCATAGACACTGAGTGAAGGCAACACCAATTTAAAATCTATTGCTACTAACATTTGCCAGTTTAATTCCTCATCAGCTACATCAATGTTAACTTGTCATGGTCCCTACCTGTCCTAATTAGCCCATCAGGTGCAGAAATACAGGACGTAAAGCCCTAATCCACCACCACCACCACCGCATCAAGGTTAACTAGCAGATCTATGCCTTGACCACTACTAGCTGCAGGGAGAAAACTCCCTCATTCGTAGGTACAGACTTATGATGCTCTTTTTCTACATCTAGTATTACCCTGCACACTTGCTAGCCATACTTATATAGCCATATCATAATTAGACGTTAATGACCTTATGGGTTAAAACATTGTTAATTCAACTCCCTATACCCTCCGTTGTAAGTGACATTACAGAAGCAATATCAGTGTGAAGCAAAATCTAAGGACAGCCATTATATATAATATCGATTAAATACAAAATGACAAAATTTCAAGAATGTTTTGTTTGAAATCGTCAGGCAAATGTTGAATTAAAGTATGGTAAACAGAAGTTGTTTTTTAATATATTAATTGTATTATTATTATTTTCCCTCTTCATTTTATCAATATAGTGATACACTCTACATTACAGATTTACGGCTTGGAAATATTATTATACTTGCAATACTCTAGACAAAATATTTGTCAATATATGTAGTCAGTACAAATTTTCAAGCCTACAAACCCTTTTCTGTGATAAATACTCATGACAAATGATTGTGTCAGGATTTTAAAAACTTTTCCTCCTAATGATGGCATTGTTGATAGCAGTAAAGACAAAATATAACAGAAAATTCTGTTAAAGGTCTGATGACTGGTTTGTGTTACATTAATTTTATATACATACAATTAATTTGTCTCTCTATATATATATTTACCTTTGATATACTATGTATTTCCTTCTGGAAGCAATAAAGATTATATTACATTAGCTTGGAGAGGACGATGCCCATTTTCATATTTCACATTGTAACTTTAATTATCATGTTTTGATAGTAATTGCTGTGTATGGTATTGTATTGTTTACAGTGATTTTCCCTACGGCACTAAACCCATGAAATGCTCAGTGAATTATGATACAGTGACACACTCTTCAGCAGGTGGCAAGAACAACCTTGCTGTGTACACCTGGACTGCCCCATCTGATATAAAGCAAGATATTTACTTCGTGTAAGTGACTATTCTACTATTCTTCCATTAAAGCTGATTAGGTTATAACTATGGGTTACAGAGCAAATGTGTTTTTATTGTGTTGTCTGACTGAAATATAGCTCAATTCAGATTTCAGACAAATTATTTGTATCCAATTTATATGTAAGAAATATCTAATTATATTAACCCATTAAGAAATAAATTAGGAAGCCCGGTAACCTCATTTGTAGTATAAAGTTACTGTATTTTTAAAGCTAGACTTGGAACCCATAACCACAGAGAAGCCAACAATAGCATTACCATTGGGCCACAACATTTTTGGAACAATTTCTATTCTCCAGGTGTATTTTCTGAATGCATGGTTTTATACCCTGTACCCGTGATGTCGGCTCTTTATCATGTTTATTAAAAACCAAGTCTGTGTGTCCTCGTGCAATTATATTGTGAACCTGATGTTGTTGTTGTTTTTTTTTTTTTCTTTTTTTGTGCTGAGAACCAAACTGGATTGCTATTAATAAACATTTCTTATAATTATCTTTATAGTGCCACATTAGCAGTTCACAAGTACATGTGGTGGGTGAACGTGCAATCAGCTTTGATTACATTGAAACTGCCCACAACAACTACATCTACTACCACTACTACTACAACTGCCACTACTACCAGATCTACTACCCATTCAACATCAACCACCGCAACTACAACTACTACAACAAAACCACCAATTGTGACGTCAGCAAAGCCACGTGCTACCCATGTGACCCAACTTTTGGAAATAATAATGAATGACGAAGTAAATACAAATCAAACCATCATAACCAATGATGTTGATGTGCTGGGAGAATGGGACAGTGAACCCATAGATTTTGCCACCAGGGGCGCTCCATCTAGTCCTACAACCACTGCGAATCCCACAAGAGGTAAGGGACGCCATTTGTTCTTTGTTAACAATGGGAGGCACAAGTACCACCAGAGGTCACTGGCACCGAAGGAGATAAAGCACAATTAGATGAAGTTATCATTGTAACAAAAATTACATCACTGAATAGGTGACATCATCAGACAATACTGAATAGGTGACATCATCAGACAATACTGAATAGGTGACATCATCAGACAATACTGAATAGGTGACATCATCAGACAATACTGAATAGGTTACATCATCAGAGCTTACCTGCTTTGGTGCCAGTGACCTCTTGTGGTACTTCTGCTTTCCATTGTATTGCATTATCTTGAAGATACTGGTCAGCTTGTATGTGACCAGCTCTCAAAGGCAGAAGTAAAGATGTCATAATAAGGAAAGAACTAGTATCCATGAGTGATCTATTTTACTTGACTCACTATGCACATGTACCATGTAGTGAGGCAGATACGTGCCATGCTACCCCAAAAAACGTCAAACTGTTATAAAAGCATGAAACTTTCCAGGACCTTTAGAAAACCATATTTGACACATTTTTGGATATGGAATTTGACCTTTCAAAATGTCAGCCATTTTATAAAATGGCAATTATTTTCGCAATTTCTGCTAAACAGATGCTCAGTAACTGCTCACTTCTAAAAAGTTTTATTAAGACCTAGAATTTTAATGAAATGTTATTTCTCAATACTTTATACATGTAGGTATATTACACATTACATAATTAAACTGTATTTATATACATACTTGAATTATAATGCCCGGATACTATTTTGGTACTCCCTATGGTATACCATGGCCTGAAATGGCTGTAAATGGCATTCATCATTAGCCACATAATATTTAACATCAACACTTAACAGTAAAGCTAATCATGCACTAAGTTACATAATTTAAGTATTGTTCTAAAACTCAAAACAATTATGAAATCCCCAGAATAGGTGTCTTCAAATATATTACTAATTTTGTGAATTTTTAATGCGATGTATACATGTTTTCGTGTTTATGTATATCACCGTAGCAAAACATATGAATTAACATGTACCAGGAAAAATATCAGATACTTAATCATCAAAACTTTTCTAATATTTTAAATCTAGGAATGCAAACACAAGATAGAAGGAAAGCCAGCTTTCCCCAACTCACTTGAAGAGAACAGTGTACTTTAGTGCAGCTCTCTTGACATTTACAAAATATTATCCTCTACAAGCGTTATTAGCATCAGGGATGTTTGTCCAAACAGGCCCAACATTCAGGAATAGTTCAACTCCAACTTTAAGCATTGTTGTGACTTGTTAAACTGTTTGATTGGTCAAAGACATAACAGAGTTCAGGTTCTGACACCTGATAATGGAAGTGCAGAAAATCCTTTTTGTCAGAGCCTTTAAACCCAGTTCTTGAGGTTCTATTGGTGTCCCACAGATAAAGCATGAACTACAACATCAGTGTCTGTTATTTCAATTAAAATCTTTACAGTCCAGCACCGACATGTATCTGGCAATATGGCCCTCGAAGGTCCTGGGCCTCCACGCGGCGAGGGTGGAAACACTTGGGGTGAAGTCCTCTATCCTCAGTGGCTAAAACAGGACAGTGCGCATTGAACAAGCTGCTCCAGCTATCCAACGCAGACAATTACTGATGTTTTACATGCTTCTGGTTTCTACTACCAACTATAGATAATCAATGTTACCCTAGAGAGCCTCTACATAGCCCACTCAGGTGCTGATGAGGCGTTAAACAATAACACTAACTAACTAACTAACGTATCTGGCAATATTAACAAATGTTGTCAGCTTCGTTGTGATTGCATGGGCCAGAGACGGATTAGCAGAGGCCAGGGCTGTAGGCTAAAGAAAAAGTTTGAGCCCCATATCCCCCCCCCCCTGTGTATTCTGTGCATTTTGGGAAAATACAGAGGGATATTTTACTTAATTTCTGCATACTTTAAATATGCATCAGTAAAATTACTCAAGCAATTAATACGATGAAAACACAATGCTCCTGAATAAACTCTGGTGTAAAAAAAAATTAGCAGTATACATGGTGTACCTTCATTTTACAGTGAAATTCATAGAGTTGGAAACCATGCTCATGCCATGTGAACCCAGAACTCCCATTGGCCAAGGCAGTCCCTCAACCAATGTGATTGCTGGATTAACATGACATCATCTGGAGTTAAGCTCCCAAGTCTGAGAGAGTTTTGAAGTCATTGAATCTCACTGTAATGCAAAAAGGTAAACAATTCTGAAAATTTAGCGATGCTTGACTTTAAAATTTTGGATTTATCAAAGCACAGAGAACTTCATGATAAGCAGGCTAAGAAAACAGGAAATAAAGGTGTACAAAATGGGGGACGTCTATGTTCTGCCAATCATTAAAAAATATATAATAAGGATTTTTTTCACCCCATATCAGAAGTACAGTCCATCTTATTTTACATTGTATGGCTAATTGGTCATTGCTATCAGTTGTGGTAACTTAAATCTGTTTTTCAGATGACTTAGTCACATGAACTTGCAAAACAGCAAAACATTCTTGATAATATTGCTTATTGTCACAGAATAAGCCCTTAGAAATGCAGTTAATGACCACATGGAGATATATGTCCTTCACCTCACGTCAATTATGGGCATGGACCGGATTACTGACTTTAAGGGATATTTTCAGTTTATTGTTTGGCCTGAAATTGGCCAAGAAAAAGTTATCAATAAATATAATTTAATAACTCATGATTATTAATATTGATTTATAACAAGCAGTATCCTGCACTGAATGCTGTTCAATAGATGAAGTAAAGGGTACAGCTGACTTGACACAAATTCTTAGTGCCAATTGTGGAATTATTATTATTATTTTTTGGTCACAGGCCCTTCAGAACTCTGGGCGTGGGGGCCTAGCTCAGTGGTAGTGCGCTGGGCTTCCAACCACTGGGTCCCGGGTTCAATTCCCAGTTGAGCCTATGTTGGATGGCTGTTTCATCCTTCATCTCATTGCCATGGTCCCTACCTGTCCAAATTAGCCCAACTGGTGCAGAAATACAGGACGTAAAGCCCTATCCACCAGCACCACCACCCCTCAGAGCTCTGGGCTCCAGGCTGAAGCCTACCCAGCCTATTAGGTAATCCGTCCCTGGCATGGGCACAGCATACTTGCCTCATGATCCTTCAGAGAGATGATTTTGGCCTTTTGGAGTTATCACTTGCAAGTCTATGAAACAGGTCAGGTTGTCAGCAACTCTCAAGAATGTCTACTGCAGGGGTATTCAGAGCTTTTCCACTGTTCTTTGAATGCCAATTCCGTCAGAAAGTCGGGTACTTGAATTCAATGGATTTATACATGGACTTATGCGACACTATTTCAGTCAATTACAAGTTGTTTTACTGCGACTGAATATATTATTTTAAATGGCAAAACAGCTCAATCAAAAAAGGGTTGGCAGGATGTTGGGTTGAGCATATGAATGACCGCTCCATCTAGAATGAGCACATCAGCCTATGGAGCAGTAATAACATTTTGTCAGTGGGGTTTCAAACAGTGGAAAAGGCCTGGTTTGTCACAATGCAACACTGTACCATCAGCAGAAATGGGTGGCAGATACATTGTACAGAAGTTTTGAGTGTAAAAAATTGTCCTGATTATTTTGTTAAGAAAGGAAGTACAGTCATGATTACTATAAAGAGACACTGTTCATTGTCCACATGTCTATTTGATATCAAAATAAGAACTAGGTATAATATTAGAAACATTTTGTGTAGAATTCAGGTAAAGGCTATCTTTAGTTTAACTATCTTGGTGTACTTGGCTGTCTGTTTGGTCTCCACTTCCAGTACTGATTTGATCTCCACTTCCAGTACTGATTTGATCTCCACTTCCAGTACTGATTTGATCTCCACTTCCAGTACTGACACAGAGGGGTAGCGCTCTGGGCTTCCAACCGCTGGGTCCCGGGTTCGATTCCCGGTCGAGCCTAAGTTGGATGGCTGTTTCATCCACCATCTCATTGCCATGGTCTCTGCCTGTCCTAATTAGCCCAACTGGTGCAGAAATACAGGACGTAAAGCCCAAATCATGCACGCAAACAGTACTGACACAGCCAAATGCCTGTTATAATAGCTGCCTTCAACTGTTGATGAAGATAGGTTTTCATCAGTTGACATTATCCTCAGCAGCAATAGTGAAAAGATCCTGACGTATATTGGGAGGGCATAGAACACACCCCACTTTCCAAGTGGTGTTAATTTAGATAAAGCCAAAACATGGTCATCAGAGATCAACAGACCCAGACTGAACATACTGTCATATATAAAGAAGCATTCGAAGATACACAGGTAGAAATGTTTTTCTGGCTTTGGTGATGACTTGTTGAATGCTTCACTAAATCACTATTAGTAGTTGATTATTAAACAATGTTTTTAATGATCCCAATTTCTGAAAGTCTGCTGCTGTACATAGCATGGCAATAGAGGCACATGTAATATTTCTATGTTAGTGATCAACTCAACCCATGCTAACCTATGAACACATTGAACAGGCCACTCCTTGTTATTGTGCAAACTTACCAGACAGCCAGTGTACTTCAATGACAATCTTGTCACTGGCATTTGCTACTTGTTGAAACATGGAAGCATTATGCAGCTCGCCTCTTTTCGTGAAATTACAGAAACTTGGTGCCTCTTTTCACAAAATTACAGAAAGTTGGTAATCTTCGTAGGAGACTAATTTGAGTTGCAAGTTTATTTAACTTGCTTGTCTTTATTTGCATAGAAAAGTTTCCTAGCTAACATGCCATGTCAGCTTGGTATTAGTTTGACATGGAACTGATCCAACATATTATCCAGGGTAGAAGTCATCACATTGTACTTGTTCTGTGCCAGGAAGCATTGTTCTTTATGGAGTGTTATTTATGCCACTGCTATCATCTAACCTGGACTAAGTCCCATTGACACATGATTTTAATTGCTAAAAGCTCTTGTCAGCTGAAAGTTAGTCTAGAGTTCCATAGCCAGCAAAATTACATTTCTGTCAATCTGTATGCTTTAAATGAGCACTATTTTCTAGATTTGTGGTCAACCAATTTCATTTGCTTTGCCATCACAAACTATGCAAACTACAATCACAACAATTTGAGCATACATTGCTACTACATTTGCTGCAATTAAATATTTTGGAGCTACTACAAACTCTACTTTATCATGCTTGTCATGCAGGACTAAGCAACTAAATAGCTCCTAGTTACCTGGAAAACAAGGGAAACATTGGTTATGTTTATCTGGGAGGTTCAATCCATGTGAATTACACTATATTCGGCTGATGTGTAGAGCAAAAATAAGACAATAAATAGGCTTAAAATATATGTCTGAAGTTTTTAACAATCTATTTTATTCAAATCACAACATATAGTGACCAGAGGCAATATAATGTGCCCTAAAGGCCTCATCTCTAAAGCATCTTCTGAATTTTTGGGGTCATTTTTCAAAATGGCTGCCATTCTGAAACTAGGTCAAATTCCAATGGGGTCCATATCTAAAAATGAGCCTAATGTGATTCTCTAAAGGTCCTGCAAGTTTCATGCTTTTATAACAATTTTAAGTTTTTTCCACCTATCTGCCTCACTTATAGTACAATGGCAGGTTATTTCCCAGTCATTCTATCTATCTATCTATCTATCTATCTGTCTATCTGTCTATCCCATCTGTGTATATATCTATTGATTTATCTGTCTATCTATCATTCCGTCTATCCATCAATCTATATATCTATTAATATATCTATCTATCTGTCTATCTGTCTATCTGTCTGTCTGTCAATCAATCAATCAATCTTTCTATCTATCTATCTATCTATCTATCTATATACTCATCTTAATTTAGGTCCATATTAGGCGAATGTCATCTTATGGTTATATATAACCTTTTTTTACTGAATTTCATATTTTCAAGACGAGAGCACAACCAAGAAGACTGCGAGGGTTTCAGTTTCAAAATCGAGCAATTATTCGTCTTTCAATAAAGGTAAATATGTAGTAATTTAGTTGAAAACTCCCTTGATAGGGAAAAATGAAAAAAAGGTACACTATAAAATCCAAACATATGTAGTGCAATAAAAGCAATTATTAGGACCTACACACATAATAAAATTGATTAAGATGTAAAAACAGAGGAATGGTAGTTTTAGCACATACACTGTAGACACTACATTTAGACTTCAAGCTATATTATCATCTTTAATGCTATTTTTACCAAAAACCTTATATGAACAATTTATGAAGAAGCATATTTAATGCATATTATAGATCATTCTACATTTAATATTAGCGCCTGACTACATTGTATCGCTATGGTTTTACTCAATTTTCATTTCCAACATATTTGCTTCATATATATTTTTTTGAAGTCGCAGGTTGACGTAAATTCATGCACATTTTCACAAATAATCCATTTTCAGGTGCAGACTTGGCATTATTACTGGCAGTGATTTGGACACTGCAGGCGATATAATTCCTAATGGATAGGCCTATTTGATATTTGATTTGTAAAATGTTTTTTTTTATCATTTGATGTTATCATAGCCTCTTTATGCATCGGGTCAGAGTGTATCATTATCTCAATAATACTTTTTGTTATATTTCGTATTATTTTGGATAACGTCAATAAACTATTGATGTTATCAGACCTACATTATTTATACGTACAGCAATTATTTAGCGTTTTTCCAGTTGATTTAAAGCTATTAACTATTTTACATGGCTTTATTTAGGAAATCATAAACTCTAAAAAGTGCATGTGATGATGATAAATGGACTTTCTGAAACAACCTTCATGGTGCTTTTCAATATTACTTAATTAATAAACATCTGATGTACACTTCATGTAACTCCCTTTATTTTCTAAGCTTGTTTATTTTTACTTGTTTTACTATAATATATTTTGTATAGATATTAATGCTCACAAAGGCACACTACCTAACATATTGCATGTTTACTGTATGTTTTTATAAGTAAAAATAAGAAAATTCCGCGTTTGACTTTTTTGTTTCTTATTCTTGTGGTTCCAGTATGTTGTTCCAGTTAAAATGTGTTTATTAAAGGGGAACTAACCCCTTTTGCACTTTACCTCTCAGATGTTAGCTTGGGTCCATAGAAACACATCCACGCTTTGCATAATTTGTTAATATGCACTGGTAATGAAATATCCTGCATTTATTAGCTCTGGTTGTGAACTACGGAGGCCGCCATTTTTTTTACTTTTGTGGTGTTTTGCACTGACCGGAAATACGTCACTGTTGTACTAGGTCTTAGCATGGAGTCACTAGCCAATGAGAGCCAAGTATTCTGGAGGCTCGACATTGCAATTCTGGTGAGAACAACTGTTAGCTTTAGATACAGGTGTTAATTGCAGTTTCAGAGCAGTTCTTACTGAGTGTCAAGTTATTGCCATTGAACTATTTGAGACAATGCAATTAGTGAGAGAGAGAGAATTTATTAGACCAAATTAAACAAACAAAAGCAGCAAATTACAAGGAACAACAATAAGCAGTAAATACATATAATCTCTTGACCTTTGGTAATATGAATATAAAATAAATAATAAAATACATTTATATATAAATAACAAGATCTAAATATAGAAATTATGATAAGATGAAAATGAAAGTATGGCAAACAAATTGCACATTTAATAAAAAGTTTACAACAGGGATCAGTTCTTAATTGTGATTGTGACATCAACTATATTCTGTGTATGAATGTACTGGGTGGTACTGGATGGTCTCAGAGATTTCAAAGCAGCCTGCAGAATTGACAATATAAAACAGACACAGCTATCAATTATCTTGCTATGTAATACAACTACTGAATGTTTGAGTACTAATTAAATGAATTTTTAGTAATTTAGAGCAGTTAACATTATATTAGATTTCAGCATTGTATGCAAAAAATGTATTATGTTGCCAAATAAATCTATCTATCATTCGTCCACTGTTTATTAGTGAAGCTTTAAAAAAATAGTGTATTGGAGAAAGTTTGTTGAAAATGAGTTTTTGATATTTATATTTTATTTTAAACTGGTAGGCCTATATTGATAATTAATATATATTATTCTTGGTAAAGAAGGAGATGCTGCCCTTAAAACATCCCCACTAACTCTTTATATACACTAAATATAGCTACTACGAAATATATTTATCCTATAAATAATACTACTAATGCCTATTCTTAGATACAAATTGCTCATTGCAATCAATGCAATAATTAGCTATAATTATGCTGTATTCCCAAAACATTGCAATTAACATTGCAATTATGTTGTTGTTTTATCTGTTCTGGTTATAATTGCAATGAACAATGTAACAGCTTGCAATCAACAGGATTATGAATTGATTTGTATTGGCTGAATGCATATATGGCCTTGACATAGTACATAAGTGACGTCACTGTCTTGCGTGCCATGTACAAAAATGGCGGCCCCCAGCATGTTGGCGGTTGGTGTAAATGCACTTTCAATTGGCTTGAAATCATATCAAACCAGAGTTTAAGACATTTCCATTCACTGCAATATATAATTTAACATCTAATTGAACTTTTGAAATTAACATACAAACTTCCATTAGTTCCCCTTTTTAAATTAAATGTCAATGAAATGGATATTAAGATACTTTGTTCTCCTAATAAAATTAATTTCAGATAACATTGATAATAATCGATATTCCATGTTAAAAAAAATTTCTGAAGGTTCACCACTAAATTGGGCTTTAAGGTTATTAACCTTAATAATCATAGTACCAAATTATATAACCCGATATTTTGCCTGAGAGCGTCAATAATATTTAATTTTGAGTGCAGGAATTATTGATTTTATTGGAATTGTTGCAATGAGCCGTTTCCTATATGACCTAATTTCTGGTTTCAGTTATGAAATTAACATTGCATAATCTTTATTTACCAATACTTAAACATTTTTCCTAGGTTGTTTTTTAATATGTATTTTGATGGAAAACATACTTTAAATGTGGCTAGTTATGTAACTTGACTGAACCTAGTGTTTTTTTTCTTCTTGCGCCGCTAGAGTCTAACTTGGCGCAGGGGTATCAGCACATTAGCATGCACGTGACTGACTTGGCGCGCCGTTATATAAATGCAGGTGCACCAAGCCATCGAAATTCATTCATATATATACAGTCGATACATGCAGTTCATTGTTAGCTAGCAGGACTATACTACTATCACTAATTACTTACAAATCTTATAATTATTTTGAGAAAACTCGCGGAATTTTCAAAATGAGGAATTTTCTACCATTCACATTCACAGTAGTTCTAGCACTGATTATAAAAGTACATGCTTACGGATCCGGAGCTCCAACAACAGTTTGCACCAGTATGACGCCTGGGCATGGAAGTCAGCCTAATGCTGTATCACCATATTCGATTAGAGTTTCTGCGAACAAATACACACCTGGTGCATCACTGACAGGTAAGTCACTCCACCCAAATGAAGTGAAGCAAACATTTCCCTTGTTTGCAGTAACCAAAATACAGCTGCATGTCTGACTTTTTTGTAATGTTTGTTTTGTGTCTCCATGAATTTAGTATGCGTGTATGTGATTCTTGTACTTCGGCTCTCTCCTAAAAGAATTTCATTTTTGCTTAAAAATGACAATATTATCTTATCTTATCTTATCTTATCTAGGATTGCGTGCCATATTTTACTTGCCCTACTCATGGAGATATTAAAAATACCTCCATGGTTAAATTAGAAACTTCCCGACTTGTAAATCTCCACAACTTGAACTGTATTTATGTCAGTGACTGCAACCCTTTCCCCTTTCAACTTGCTGACAAGGGGGGGGGGGGGGGGTGCAAATTACGGAAGGAGTAGACAGATTTGTCACAAATACTCCTGCTTTTTTAAAGAATTACTAAAACATAATATAACAACCACAAACTTTTTAACAATTTTCTAGTTTTAATTATGTGTGGTAGTTTTTCTCAAAGTGCACCCCGCCTTGCACTCTCCCTTGTGAGCAAGTTGGTGAAAACCCTCACTGTGCCTGAGACATGGAAAACGGAGGGGGGGGGGGGAGGGTGATAAATTGGCTGCCTGTTTCGAAATCTCATTCTGTTTTTAGCCTCATAGGGTTTTTATAGTTGGTCAGGGCATGGAGTCACTATTGACTCCATAGTCAGGGTGGGTCAGGTTCATTTTATTTTGATGCATATTAAAATTAGGTGAATGCTGTGTCAAATTGCCTTCAAGATAAATACCAAGTCATACTTTCATTGAGTTTAGACGTGGTCAATCCATCAATATGCAGTTTACTGCATTGGAATTTAGGTGATTTGGGCCAGTGGTCGTTGTAGTCCTGCATGTAATCTTTAGCGGGGCCTCACACTGTCACGAGAGGGGATGACGAGTGAGCACGGATGACAAAGTTTTTTCATTCAATGGGCGAGCAATATACGGATACTCGTGGTAGTCCGTAGAACGCTCCTGGTCCCTCTAGATCACTCGTGAATATCCGTGGAGATGGCAGACATTTTTAAGCATGTTTAAAAATTGTATGGACGTTCGATGAGTGAAATTGTTTACCTTTTTAATGGAATCTCTCGGGAGTCGCTCAGCGACTGGCTGGTGAGTGATCTATGGATGTCCATGGCCACTCGTGCTCACTCATGGGCACACAGGGCGGGCTTTCCACTCGTTTATACTCGTTTATACTCGCCATCCACTCGTGTCAGTCTTGTACAGCTCGGGGGATGCGCGGCGGCAGACATGAACACGATGTCTACCCGGCTTTTCCCGGAGTATGCGGGAGTATTCCGGAGTTGTCCTCCGGGACGCTCCGGCGTCTGATCCGGCTATGTGTGAAAGGGCCTTTAGGGCTTGTAGAAGATCTATGGCTTCTTTTATATTTTAATTTTAAAATAAGTCATTGGACTATCAATGAAACTAACCATGCTGCAATTACAATATACAAGAACTGTATATAATGATGAACGCTTCACGGCAAATGGGGATTTGAACCTGGGCAACTACCTGTTAAAAAACTTATCACTAAATTAATAATGGCAAATTTGAAGCATTATGCATCCCAATTAGACTAGAAGGTCCTGCATAGTTAGAGGTCGTTTCCATATTTTCATGAGATTTTTAACCTCTTACCAAGGAGATTATTATTATATTTTTTATATATAATGAATTTGATCTTGGTGTTACCATGCTGAGTCCTTCGTCCCGTATTTGCATGCCTATATTTTGCTCAATTTTGATTGAAAAGAAAATGTAGCTTTTTGAAAGAGAAATCTAATGGTGCTATCAGATTTATGATATGTATAACTGTCACCAAATGAGGTAAATTAAACAATTTACGAATTAAACGTTCAAAACTTCAAGGCATATGTTCAGCAGGGTAGTACTGTCCAGTTTGCAAAAATTCTTGGTTGACCAAATTGCATAATTTGGGCTGGTATACATATTGAAATTACAGAAAAAGCCAATTAAGCCTTATTTCGCATTAATTTGAAGGTAGAACTGCACAAATATGGTGTGTCAATGTCACATAGTTTATCTTTCTACATTTACTAAATTAGTGGAAGCTTATGAGAATGTCGATATCTAATCTAATATTTTATTAATGCTGCGTGAAAGTACTTCTTTCTTTCTTGCACTTGTCTGCAAAAGACTTTACATCACAAAATTAGCATAAGGTATATTAATAATTTTATATTTTCCTAGTCATTGTTTGTGTCTGGTCTATTTTTAGAATACCTGGAACTATTTTCTTGTCTCTTTCCAAAGTCTTATGAGTCATTAAAATTTCTGAAGTAACGAGTCAACTTTCCTTTCTTTGCTTCCTGTACATTAGTAATTTCCCCATAAGGAAATTATTGTAACACTTCGACAAACTACATGAGATAAGCCATATGTAACAGGATATTACGATCACGAATTACCAACAACTCACAACTGAGTCATAACCAAGAGTGACCAAAGAACTGCGATCTCGGTACACAACTAGCTCGCCTACTAGCACTCAGCTAGTGGGCAGCTGCTCTTTAGCTCAACTGTTAGAGACACAAGAAAGTTGCACACAAGATGGTGCAGAATCCGGTCCCCTCTGGCCTCATGTGTAGGGTAGTTGGTTCGAGAACCATTAGTGAGGTGAGGTGGTTGACTAGGAGTGGTCAAAACCTCAGGTGGTCATTGGGGATATAGTATTACGATCCAGGGGTACACAACTACCTCGCCTACTAGCACTTGGCTGGTGGGCAGCACAATGTGCAGGAAAGCTGCACACAATTAGGACAATGCCATGCTAAGACTAGCCCCGGGTCTTGCACACAGGGGTCTTCAGGGACCGACCTGATGGGCAGATTGCCCTTAAGAAATCATGATACATTTGTATGATAAAGAGAACAATGAACAATTGATGAATACATAGGTATTTGGCTGAATTAAGGATACAATATAATTATATACAATATGCGTGAACAAATGCAACTACATGAAACTAGTACCTTGCTAGGAAAATATTCAAATAAGCAGGCCACGTAGGGCAACTCAAAACTGCTTAAGAGATGTTCAGATAATGACTTATAAACCATATACAATTTTTGAAATTTAGAAATTGAATGGATGGGCTAGGGTGAAATTAGAAATGCGACAAGGTGGAGATTTTTACTGGTCCCAGCATAGACACTGATCTTACGAAACTCACCCATCTGAGAACTAGGTCTGGAATTGAACCTCAGACCTCAAATTAGTTGACAACAAATCCTTAAACACTATACCACACCTGCTTAACAATATGTGCAATGTATTTGAATCCAATATCGATGCACATTACTGATTCCTTTGTTATAGATATGCTATTGATTTTTCACACCTTATTCAGTATGTCATTGATATTGGTGCTATACTGTGGGCTGCTTGTTAACTATTCAGTTTCAGTAAATATTCAGTTGCAAATGGGGAGCATCGCCAACTTACTATTTTTTAAAGTTGCTCCTTCTGAGATTTATTTATTTATTTCATAATGATAAATTTACATATAGGTCTTTCGTGACCTCTACATGTCGGTACAATTCATTCAAAAGTCATACATGCATTGTATATGAGTGAGTACATGATTATTGGTGATACTATTTTGGCCCCAAAAACTTACTAAATAAGGATTTTGACATCATTAACTGTGGAATTCCTGGAAATGATGATGCATGTATTGCATCCTTGTTAGATGACATGTATATAATGGAATAACATGAGACTACTTCAATTAGATGGGTGCTTTAATTGGCCTAGTGGTTAGAGCTTAGG
The DNA here is from genome assembly GCA_932294295.1 of Alitta virens. Classification (NCBI taxonomy): domain Eukaryota; kingdom Metazoa; phylum Annelida; class Polychaeta; order Phyllodocida; family Nereididae; genus Alitta; species Alitta virens. The sequence continues at coordinate 31,238,992 of OW028582.1, forward strand.
TTTTCAGATCAAAAGGTCCTGGGTTCAAACCCAACTACTGCATGAAGGAAATGAGTAGATTTGCGTCAATAATAAATCAATAAACCACTGATCCATTCCAGCCATTGCATGGGTGAGTTATGCAGATCATCCATTAGTACCTGCTAGGCGACCACACTGATGGTACTGATGTGAGCTCCTAACCCAAAATTCAACCTTGTAGACTGTAGAGAAACACTGTAATGGTCACACCCAAATTGTTGTTCCTAAGGCTAAGGTGGACATTATATAATGTTACTTGTTAAACTTGCCTGTCAGAAAATTGATAAGGTTTTTGACACCTGTGTCAATTTTAAGAGACACACAGGTGGACGCCCATCCTCTATTTAACTTGCTTAGGACATTTGAGTCATGAATGTAGACCACATCTGTTGAAAATACACTGCATGTGTGTGTGTGTGTGTGTGTGTGTGTGTGTGTGTATAGGCCTAGTCATCAAAATTCCAACTTAGTTGTGATTAATTCATAGACAGCATGGCAGAAATTTTTTTGAGTAATTGCTGAGTTCCTGATCTAATGAACCATTACATTAAATATAGCAATCAATTTAAAGTAACTCAATGATAAAGTAGTATAATTAGTTAGGCTTATGCGGACTGAAAACGAATAGGATTTACCCCCAAACATTTCTATAACGAAAAGGTTGCATTATTAATGAAGCAGTCTTCCTACAAGGTCAAGTTTATATGCTTAGTGGTAGGCTATTTACATAGAATGCGATATATATTATTCGTTACAGCATGTGCATCTATGAAGAATGCAAGTGTACACTGGACAGTATGTGCATGTTGCAGCAATTAGGAACTTGACCCCAGGGCAACAAACCCACATTCATGCAGTATCCTTAATGCATTCTGTAGGAATAATTTGTGGGTTTTCTGTCACTGGGCGAGTGAGTCCGAATCTGCATAATAAATACATTTGTTTCCGATCTTTTCTGAATAAGCAATACATTTGTTTCCGACTTTGCACAGGAAGTCAGTCATGCAGTCAGTCTATTAATTTTGATTGAATGATATTTCAGTATTTGTCAGCTAGAATATATCTGCATATCATCAAATTTCATGTAAATTTAATATTTCTCAATCATTTAATCATTCAAAGATAAGATAAGATAAAACTTTATTTATAAATCTTAATTTACAGTCGGTAATGTTTCAGGCCATCATACAGTATATGCACTAAGTGTATTGTGAATAAGTATTTCTGAGTCAGTCAGTCAGCCAGTCAGTCGGCCAGTCAGTCAGTCAGTCAGTCTGCCAGTCAGCCAGTCAGTCTGCCAGTCAGTCAGCCAGTCAGTCAGTCAGCCAGTCAGTCAGTCAGTCAGATTGTATAATTAATCAGTTCGAATAATTATTTAAATATTCACTGGCTCCGAATTGATAGTGTATTATTTAAATTAACGACCTAACTAACACCATCAATATTTCATTGAAGACTGTTCGTGCTGGGCGTGAATTCTTGACCCCAGGCATAAATCAATGATGACCAGTCGGCAAAGACTATTTTGCCTGAAGGAAAAATGTTATGCACGGTTCTAGAATCTGTATAAATAGATGTAAAGATGCTTTGATCTTAAGTACATTCTGAACGAACCTTTTGGCTCATTGGACAGAAATATATTTTCCGCAAAAGATGGACCCAGCCAAATTTAATATTTCCTATATCCGCAGCTGTTTACAGGTTTTGAGTTAAATATAAATTAATGTCTTGTTCATTTCGTTGATATAGTGCAACTATCATGCAAAATGTCATTGTCTTATCTCTGATTATATCATTGTGATTTATAAGTTATTAATGCTTATTGAGAAATGAATAATTAATTGTAAATTACACCCATGACATTTTGTTTTGGACATTCTTGCTTACACAATGCTCGGATGATCTCTAGTTCGTCCAAACATAATGGAGCCGCCATTTTAGGGAACTATTAAAAGAACCCAAAAATAAGGAAGACCATATTTTGGTTCCTCCTCTATATTACCTTGGAGGAATAATTCCTCCAAGATATTACGTACAAATATAACACAGTCTGCCATTAAGAAATATGTGATATACAGTCAGGCCAAAAAGTGTACAAACGTTAAGCAGAATTCAAATCGCTTCCCAGTCACACATGCTATATTGCCCAGACGTTGCATTAGTCCGACAATGCCTGCAGTCAAGGAAATTCCTTGATTGGAACGCGGTAGACACAAACTGGTATGCTTTTCTCTGAAATAACAAATCACCATTATGTCAGCATTCCAAAGCTATCTGGGAAGTCTCACCAGTCTCTTATTTGTAAGATATGTTTTTAACTCTCTCTACAAATATTGTTATATATATTGTTTTGTTTTATTTTTATCGCAATAGTTGATGTAAAATACTATTTTATCTTATGTTATCTCATATTATCTTATGTTATCTTGTCTTATCTTACCTCACTATAACTTTGGAGGAATTAAGAGTTTTAATTATCTTATCTTATCTATTTATGAAATCTTACTCAACTGCTCTAGTGTTTCCTATTTCTGTGAAATATTTTAGCAACCTTTTTTTTCATCTGGATGATTTTGCAATTTCTTTCATGGAACTAAGCTTTTTTTTTTTCAAGTGTATGTAAACTTTTGGGCACGACTAAACCCGTGTACACGCACTGTAAATACTGCAAAATGCGAAATACTTATGAATGACGCATGAGTGTAAAAAAAGACCAAACAAATTTTACTCAATGATGAATCGTGGACTGTATTTTCAGCTGGTACGACTCATGATCAATACTGACCGAATGTTCTTGTGAAGTCAGTGGAAATAGATGTAAAGCAAATATAAAATATATTTTACTGTGGGCTATAGATCTTTTATTTTCGGTATATCGTACCAGGCAATTTTCAATGGGTTTTTTACAAAAATCTAAACAAGTATCATTTCCACTTTACTCATCAGAACTTTAATCATGATCTTGTACTTACGTTTAATACAAAAAACCTTGCTCTGTCTACTGAGTGTGAAGCCTAACCAGCTTATATTACCAGCTGCCAGAGGCAGATGCAATGATGAGATGATAAGGCTTGGAGTCCACATCATGTTAAACATTTATCCCATGGGTGGGGTCTTGCCTCTACTGGCCAGTGTGATAACTGGCAGATGCCCTAACCATTAGCATGATTAGGTCACCTAGCGGCTAAGATTTTCTTGAAGGCAAATTTAAACCGGTTCACTGGACTTACTTTAAAATATTGAAAGCAATGTTTCGCCTGTTGACCACCAGGCTTTTCACAGCGAAAGTAAATACTTTTTTTTTTCATACTCTTTATATGTTATGTTTTTTTTCTTCTTTTTTTTCACCAGGTGGCCTCCATAACAGCCGTCTGGCTTCGGAGGTCTCCTGACAAGACCCAATCATATTGTGAATTGCATTAATGTTACTTTTATGAATGTGCTTAATGAATGTTGGATGTGTGTTGAATGTATCAGATAGCATTCCAAATCTTATTGACGTCGACGCGATGTCGGCGGCATCAAAACATATAGAAACGACGCTGGCCGATTGGAATGCTGTCTGAGATGTATATGTTAAATGGTCTTGTGAATAAAATCAGTTCAATGCATATTTTCAAGGGTTATTACTAACCGAAATATCTGGGAATTTACATTATTACTTGATAACATATACAAATAAGTTACTAAATTTAAGATTTGAACTGTAGTCATTTCAGTTATATCAGCAATGTATGTCTCTGAGGTATGGTAAGCAGTTGGCTTTTCCGTCTGGATCAATACTTTTTTCCTACCAACTTTTTATCTCAATAATCACACATGCTATGAAAAATTCATCAAATGTAGATAGACTTGTTCGTACATGGCCAAATGTGCCACGCGCATTTTCCATTAGCTAATTATAAAGAGGCATAAACCATGTGTTTACCATGCGTTTATCCAAATGCATGGAAAATGCATGGCACAATTGGCCGTGTTGAGACTATGAACTATGCTAAAATTACTCTTGCTGCTCAGTGTATTTTCTACATAGCCCAATCAGGTGCTGATGAGGCGTTAAACAATAACAATAATAACAATAACAGTGTATTTTCTAGCCGTTGGGTGGGTAGGTGGTGAAAGGAATAACCAGCTCCTGTGAAGTAACTACCGAGATAGCATTCCAAATTGGTCCAGCATTGTTTCTATGTTGGCCACTGTAGTTACAACATCGTATCAACATCGCCGACATCGTGCCGATGTTGAAACGATTTGAAATGCTATCTGGATAGTTCGAATCTTTTGGTTTTTTTAATGATTTTATTCCAAATCATGACACCAACTGGCATATTTTGCCCACTTATACACAGCAAGATAAATATTTTGCACAATAAGTTAGGATAGAATAAATATAAATACAATTGTACATGTATATACAGTGGTTAAAAATTACATACCATGCAGGCGCTATGAAAAATTATGATAATGACGAATTTGATAATGAATATTTCAATTAAAGATAAAAAGTTAACAAATGCTTTATCGATAATCTTGTTACAAACTTATAAGCCCTGGCAATGGGGTGATCAGAGACACTGAAAATTAGAAATGCCTCGTACCAATTCTACTAATGGGGATTTAAATACCAAGGATTAGCCTCCCATGATCATCAACTCATCATTACATCTGCTTTTGTCGGCTTGTCATTTGTTGTGGCCGAATGTGCCACGTGCGTTTCCCATGAGAAGGATAAATGCATGGAAAACTCATGGTTTTTAGCTAATTATAATGAGGCAAAAACCATGCGTTTTGATAAATGCATGGAAAACACGCATGGCACAATTGGCCATGTAGAGTCAGATTATTTTGCAGAACGTTTCATTTGGCGGTTGCCGCGGTTATTATATAGAATGCAATAACAGTACCAACCATAGAACTCAGGCATGATAGAAATAAATAAATGACATATGCCAAGACTCATACAATGCACTGTGTAGGGAACAAGTCTTACTTGTTTACTTCTGTCTGGGTGTGGTCGTAATTATTTTCTGACCAATATGCAGGACAAAAGCTGGAATCCAATGTATTGATGAAGAGTGACTGAACCATCACCACCAAATCATTAACATCTGATAACTTATATAATATGATTTGGCATGATAAGCAATTGAGGCAGTGGACACTCATGAACTGAAATTTGAACTGGAATTCATGTGGTGAACTATCATGGAATGATACAATGGCATACTGGCAGTCATGTAGTGGTGTTAGCACTTTCCAATATATTTCAATGAGCATATGAATGAATTGTAATGACATTTATAGGTCATGAAAGACATATAGGTAAATCAACAAAATCCATGAAGTATCACTACGCGGAGACTAGTATAGCTTAATTTAGGTAAAATAAAATTGATAATTTAATAAAATATATAGAATCTGTGTGGTACCTGCTAGTAGACATTGATATATGGCAGGTACCACAAAGATTTGTTGATATCAGCGCAGAAACAACTTTTAGTGTCTGCTGTGCTAATATCACAAAAGAAGTCATCAAAATATATTTCCCCAATATATCACTCATTGTGCACTAATTTTTGTACTTTACAGTTAATATTGATGGGGGCGACTACCAAGGAATAATACTTCAAGCACGAGTGCCAGGAAGCAATACTATCGTTGGAAAATTCGTACAGCCTCCCCAAGAAACCAAGCTATTGGAATGTTCTGGATCTTCCAACACTATCACTCATTCATCAACAGCTACCAAGAATTCTGGGGCAACCTTCACATGGCAAGCACCAAGCAGCAATGTTGGGGGAGTGGCATTTGTGTAAGTTTGGAATTGATTGATTGACTGATTGTTCCATCAATGGACTGATTGGTTAATTCATTGGTTGATTGATTGATTGTGCAAGTATAGTATTATCTAATTAAAGTAATTATTGCACAAGTATGTTTATATTTTATTAAAATAATAGTTTGATTGATTAATCGATTGATTTGTGTAAGTATATTGTTGTCTGATTGGTTGATTTATTCACTCATTCAATCACTCATTTACTTATTGATTCATTAATTAGGTGTAATTTAGTCTGATTGATTGTTGATTGATTGATTGATTGAGTATGGTAACGTCAGATTGAGATATGATTATGATATTATTTGAATAATGAAATTGATTGAATGATTGATTGACTAGTATGTTTCATTTTATTAGCCAAAAAACTTGGGTTTGACTTGATGACATTTCTGATAAAATATGACAGACAAACAATTGAATATGTATTAAAGGTGCCCTAAAATGGATTATTTTATGCTATGAAAATATTGGAATTTCTATTGCAAACAGATTTTCACTGGTCATATTGCAATTAAGTGATTTTAAAACACTAAAAACTGCAAACTGGGAGTGAAACTCCTGCTTGAAGTTTGGTCATGCCGCAGTGCCCTCTAGTGAGCCAGTGACGTCACATCAGTATATCCCATGATTCCATTAAGCAGCAGCCAGCCAATAAACAACAGGCGAGCTGTGATGCTGAGTTGCAGCATCCTTGCATCTTGGTCACACCTCCGTGATTCCTAGGGACTTGACCCCTGGTCAGGGCAATTAGTTCCTGATGTGACATCATGCAAATTTCATTTCAGGCACCTTTAAGGATCCTACTTTGTGCACGATATTATGACATTTATTGATAATATAGAGGTTTTTAACATTTTCTGTCTATTTAATTATAAAGGGCAACTGTAGCGCAACAGAAGAACACCTGGTGGAAGAACGTGGAATCATCTGTCCTAACATTTGAAGCAGGTACTGCAACATCAACAACAGCAACAACAACACAAAACACTCAAAACAATGGCACACAAAACAAAACTAACAGCACAACTGACAACAACAGGGCAGGTGAGATTTCCTAAGGCAGGTGGTTGTAGAAATGAAGTTACTTAAATTGATTAACAACAAAATCATATCCTGACTGATGTTTGCCCAATCAATACAGTATTTCTGGTATATGTTTTTGCAACTGATCATTGTGACAAACCATCTACAACATGACTATATGTATGAAGTACATTGTGGCTGCTGCTGTACCAAAGCTGGGTATCTCTTCCCGGTAATTTTTGCCCTTGAAATTCCTGGGCCTCCTCGTGACAAGGATGGTAACACTGTGGGTGATGTCTCTGCACCATGCACACTCAAGATTTGCTTGTCTCGCTATCCAGTTCCTAGCACAGACCCAAGTGACCACAGGTTATAGAGCATTCAATCAAACGGACTACATTTCACACATGAGATTTATGGAAGTGTTCATGTGATGTTATGGTGTAATAAGAAGCTCTGGCCAATCCCTAAGTTAGTTTTTTCCCCAAATTATTGTTGATTCCAGGAAGTGTCTTAAAATTTACTGTGGGCCGAAAGGTATGCCAGCAAAATGTATTGATATCAATTTAAAGGCCCCCTCTCCACCCCGTAGTTTACTGCTTGCTTTTAAGTCCACACTTGCATACGTCATATGGTGGGTTTCTTGGACCCAGTGTAGTCAGTTTGATTGAACAAGCAGTAACATGTTGTTAGATATAACATCGACCTCTAACCCCAGTCATTTTCGAACAAGCCACAAAGAAACTACTGTACCCGAAGTTATATTCAACGAACTACTAATAATAAAATACAGTGGTCAATGGTCAACATTTGCTGAAGATGAGATGAATGAATTCATATCCTTTTTTATCAAACTAAGCAATTGTTGGAAATTGCTACTTTTTATAGTATCATCTTTTATTACGTTACGTAGGTTGTAAACAAATTAACAACTTCCAGCCCAAACAAGCTACAAACCCTGCTAGTGACTGCTTTCTTTATTGCAGCAGTTTTCATAGACTTGATGCGTCATGTGAATCCAGGACTCCCATTGTTTAAAGCAATCCCCTAGCCATTGAGTCCTGGAATCAGATGACATCTTTTGCCGCTTAGTATCCTTGTATGGGAGTTTAGCTGTAAAGAAATGCAAAATTGTGAATATGGCATAGTGCTGCTGAACATTTTATCATCTGGTTTCATTATTGTTATTAAAATATCCTTCTGGTAGTACATGTCATTTTGGTCATCTTTTCAAATTTACAAAGCATGGTTAATTTCCATCTTCACTCTTTTTATGCAATTGTCTTACTTTCCACTAGAGGGCAACACCACCAGCATGCCTCAAAATTCAACAGATGGCTCTATCACATTTGTTCCTATGGTGACTATGGATAATGTAACAACCCAGGCACCCGCTTATCATAATAACTCGAATTGTAATATTACTTTGAAAAATTTCGTAAAAAATCTGGTCATGGGATTTGACTTGAATACTCTTCTCTCTTCTTTTTTCAAATTTTCATTTTGAATGGAGGTGTTTGTATTTTTTTATCACATTTTCATGGTTTGCCTGATTAATTTCAAATTCACGTTCGCCACGATTTATTTCTATTACCAAGTAATAAGGTCACTTTTAAACTAAGGCTATCACATGTATATCAAACAGGGCCGTAGCCTGAGAAAAATTCTAGTGGGGGGGGGGGGGGGGCCGTTCGGTCAAAAGTCACGCTTCTGACGTTGTGATGTTTCATTAGTCACCTTAAATGTACTATATTCGGCAAAATTCTAGTGGGGGGGGGGGGGGGAGGGGTGAGTTGCCAACCTTATTACGGCCCTGCCAACCTTCTTTTAAGCAGAAGTTCTGCCTCCATACTAGTTGTGTACTATTGATGTGTTAGTCTTGAACCTTTAATGACAATAAATACGACCAGTTTTCTGGAGAAAATATACAATACGAAATTCACGAACTTGATGACTTTTATTTTATGTGCGCGATAGATTGATAGAGGCATGTGAATTAAAGAATTAAATATTATGATATGATTAACATATAGGTATATATGTTGTACTGAAATTGGCCTATTTTGGTTTTAGGATTCATCAACTATGATGATGTACTAGTATCCTTCTGATTTGTGGTGTTATTTTGTTTTCATAAGACTAATTACCAACATTTCTGAAAGTTTGGTTTCACATTATAGCTTCCTATACTGCCTTAGGAAATTTCAAAAATTTTCACGGTATGCTTTGGTTGTTGTTTATTATTGTTTTGTTTGTTTGTTTTTATCTGTTGTTTGTTTTGCCTATTTTTTTACTGCTAACAAATTCTGCAACAGCATGAAGACAAGAATTTCATAAACTTCAATTGATTAAATAATCAGTCTATTTCTTTTGTCAATTAATCAGATAGGAAAGATATCAAAGAATGCCAAACAAACCTTATGAAATACATCTATAATTTACCAGATATTTAAATATGTTAACTTAATAAAAGTTTATTTGATGGTTATTTCTTCATTTTACAGCCCCAGCTGGAACTACACCTTCCAGTAATGGCCACATTTCAAGAACAGGTAAAGTAGCCATGGTCCTTGATTGAACTTTTGCCAGATTTAAGTTGAAATTAATCTATACATGCAGATATATTGTATTCATAATTCGTGACAATGATTTGCGTGCATAGCCCCTAGTGTCAATGAAAACATTATGTTATTGTACATGGCCAATTGTGCCACGTGCATTTTCCATGCGTTTATCCTCCTCATGGAGCCCTCGAAGGTAATGGGCCTCCACGCGGCGAGGGTGGAAACACTTGGGTGAAGTCCTCTATCCCCAGTGGCTAAAACAGGACAGTGCGCATTGCACAAGCTGCTCCAGCTATCCAACGCAGACAATTATTGATTTTTTACATGCTTCTGGTTTCTACTACCAACTATAGATAATCAATCTTACTCAAGAGAGCCTCAACATAGCCCACTCAGGTGCTGATGAGGCGTTAAACAATAACACTAACTAACTATCCTTCTCATGGACAACGCCATTAAATGTTTTTGGTTCGCTCATGTATTTTATGCAATATAGGCAATTTGCTAACATATATCTGTGGTTACTTTCAGATATTTTCAGTGTTGTTCTTGCCCTTGGGACCCAGATGATCGTCACTTTAGTTTTGAACAAAGTATAATTCATCAAATATGGCAAAACGCGTTTGAATTTATACATTCTAGTTTGGTTTTCCTGGCATACACTACATTCCAAAAGTTTGGGAAAACTTGTACAAATGAACATTTTGAATAACATAATGTCCCATCAAATATTTGCCAAAGAGTTATCAGGTCAGAATGGATATGAAAATTAACAAATTGTAATATTGTGTCACCTCCTATTTACTCTGTCAGCTAATGAAAGCTATTGGCAACAATATAACCCAAAATTTAGTGCTGTCCAGGGAATGATATTTTGTGTATTTTATATTGTTCGCATTTATTGTCATTTGTGAAATTTTTGAATAATTGTATTGTAACAGTTGGTGCCTTGAGAATACATTGTACACGGAATATATGAAAGAAATGTTACATTTGTGAAAAATTATCAAAATAATAACCGTTATATATATGTACGATATTAGCACTATATATATTTTATGCTTTCTTCTGCTCATGTTTATGTGATATAGGTAATTAATATATATATATATATATAAATATTATGGAGTGCATATATTATAAATGTTTTTTGCTTATGCAATTACTCTAAAACGTCCAAATGATTGATATTACTAACATTGTAATTTGCTGAAAATGTAGACCACCGCACCATTTATACCGGTGAATTAGCACTAGGACCATGCAGAATACAGAAATCACTCAGTAACACTTCTCAATAATAAATAAACAAATTTTTTATGATGACGACAGAACCGATGGCCAGTTAAGAAATAGGAAAGATATCAAAATTATCATATGTAGAGGTGTGTATTGCCCATGAAGTTCGACACCAAGCAAATTTAAAAATGAACTTACCATGTAGCTGACCACATGAAGCTCTGCATGAAAATAGAATAACCACAATATGCGCATAAGGTCTAATATATGTGTTTTACATTCTTTGATGACATCACTTTTATTATTATATAAATAGTGCGACGTTGCTGCTGTACTTATGAAACGCCATCACATTAAGTTTTGCTTTGTAATATTATTTCACAAAAGTAAACTGATTATCACAAACTTATGAGCTGTTGTTTTTGTTGAACTGATCACACAGTAAACTTAATTTTATTGTTATTTTGCCCCTGTAAATTATTATGTAGGTTGGAGCTTGAAAATAAATAAAACCAGGAGATTGAAAGATAAATCCATAAGAAATAACTTTGAAAACATTCGCTTTGAAAAATAAAATAACGTCATACAATTCAGCGAGAGAGAGAGAGATGCGTTTATTCCAATCATAACAAATTTTGCAAATTAATGTAAAATTATCAATCATAATAAATTCTAATATGATAATGCAATGTGCATGAGGGGCCGCATGGATAATCCTGTGTCATGTACATGTACCATGGCATTTTTATACCCTTTTTTTTAAGAGCTGTAGCAGATTCAAAGGTAGGGGGGGGGGGGCGGTTTAAGGGGGGTTCTTAGTCCAGTAACTGAACTAGGGGGCTCTTAGCCCCCCTCCCCTTCTTGGCCTAATACATCACTGTGCATAAGAAATTAGAGGGAACACTGCAAACAATTTTGGATCTGCCCCTGACTTAAGGGTTCTTCTATATAACAAAATTAAATTAAATTGCATTGTTGATGCAATGAATTGTGTATTTATATAGATAGATATTAAATATACCTAAAGACAATATATTTATATTAAAGATAATATATTCAGGTTTATCATATATTATCTTTAAGTGAATGTTATAGTTATATAGTCCACATAAATAAATAATGTTTGCAAGGTTGATTAATTAATTTGTGATACTAGTTTGGATAGCGACTGTCATGTCACACCAGAAAAGTGTATAAGACTGAAATTCAGACGTATTTAAATATATTGTACCAAACAGTTTTCAGAAAATACCTAAGTAGCAATTTTGGTCTACATGGTTAGCGACTGTCATACCACATGCCATTTATAGGAAATAGCATGAAAATTAGTGACATTAAATTTCAGTGTCTAAACAAAATCCAGAAAATACATATTCATCATTGATATTCTGTTGTATGTTTAAAACCCATGATGTTTCATTAGCATCACTGTCGCGGTCAATTTCACTGAAGTGATTTATTCAACTGGTGTTGAATGTTGTATTGAAGTCATTGATGTAATCATTATGGTCATCCACTAGATTAAGCTGTTTCTGTTGGTAACATTTTCTGACACAGGAGAAATCGAACTGCACCTATTTGACTAATCAGCTATCAAAATCGGGTTATCAGCAAGCTGTCAAAACCGAGTTGTCAACACACAGATTCATTTGTAAACAAAAGTACGTGCTTGCATTAGGCCACGCCCACATCTATTTATAGCCTGGTACTATTTTAGGGCTTTTCCCGAAAATAACGGCCTTCTCTTTCCTTATTGATATCTTATCAATGGACTGCAGGTTGGTGTTGTTTGCATTACTGTTAGTTCATATTTCCTTCTGCAATTAAGCTTTATTTCATTCCCTTCTGCTCGTTGCTTGCGTAGTCTTACTGATGAACAATGAGGCCTTATGCATTAATTTCTAAGGCCTAACTGCCACAGCCAATCACAGAGTCTGTTAGAGCTCGTTGCCTTGCAAAATGGCCTTGCAAAGAAATAAGCTCTACTCTGATTGGTCGAACGTTCATTTAGTTGACAAGCCTCATGGCAATGGACATGGCTCCCATCATGTCCCATGAAACATTCAAAACCATAGTTCTACTGCTTGTCCAGTCTTGGAATCACCTAGAAATGGTCATTAACCGAGTTCTAACGTGAGTTTCTTCAAGTTTGTCAGGAAAATCCTAAGTAAAGAATGATTTTTGTGTAAGTAGGTCATTATTATTTTGTGCGCATCATGGCCGCGCAGATTAATTAGGACAACATAGTTCGATCCGGTCATCTGAGAATAGCATGACAGTAGATTTTGTGTTTGGCCAATCTCTAGTCATAAAAGCCCTACGGGCGGCCCCTACGGGGCCGCTCCTGCGGCCTATAAGGTGTTGGAGTCACACTTTGGCACACAGCAGCTAGCATGTCTGCCACCTCATGTTGAAATGTGTTCCAAAATAGAAAAGCAAAATATTCAGTAGGCACATTTTCAAACCAATTGTGCATTTTTAAAAACATTTCAATTTCGCCATTGTATTTACTAGTCAATTATAGCAGATTTGATATTTGAATTACAGAAGACGTCATGTGAATCCGGGTCTCTCATTGGCCAAGGTACACTGATTCACATGACGTCCTCTAGATTTCAATTTTCAACATTACAGTTTTTCTGAAAGATCAGCGTTAAGATCAAATTAAATATAATTCTGGTTGGGTGCCATGTTTAGTATGTATACCCCACAATCAGTTGTATACCACATAGAAAAGCCATGTGGTATAGCCTATGTGGTATACAGGTGTATACTACATAGCTTACCTTACAAGGATGGGAAATGTATACCACATACTTCTATGTATGGCAGGCCACTGACAAAAAATCACTTTTTGCAACTAAGCGCTTTGCCGTTTAAACTAGCGCCGCCGCTTTAAAACAATATTCGGAGTCACAATTTTACCACTATTCAGAAGATAAAATTGTCAGCTCTCTAAGAAAGATTTAATTTTTGAAATCGGACCCAAATTAACGATTCTAGGACCAAAAAAAGTAACAAAAGTCAATGGTCTGTTACTACAATAGTGCCAGTTTATCTACAAAGGATGCCGACCCCTCAGGCTATAAGATTAAAGGATCCCCTGCAAGCCCCCGGCTATTAAGATCAGGTCCTACTCAAGCAAAACGTTAGTTCTGCCTCAGGCCCTAAGGCCTGTGGTTATGACGTATGGAGTGCGTTCCGCATCACCAAGAAAGACCTCAGGCTAAAATGTAATCATGTGTAAATATATATATATTTTAGGACATGCTAACTTAAATTAAATGATTTAATAAATCTCATTACTAATGCAATGCCATGTAATACAGCAGCCTTCAAGGATAAGTCAAGTGTTATAAAAAGCAACACAACAGTTGCAGTGTATAACGATGTGAAATTAATTTAGTGTACACAATGTACCAGCTTAAGTGTGGACATTAACATTCTGAAAAGCCATGCCGCAAAGTAGGTCTATGCGAATGTCAATCCACTTAGGTTAAATTGCCTTTACAATTCTCTCTTTGTTTTTTTTTCGCGCAACATCAGTACAGGCATGCACGCGCTCTGATACAGAGATGCTTACTGAATGTCATTTCGAATTGAACTGAATCAGCCCACTGTTAGGCCAGACCCTGAGGCCCCCCACCGCTGAGAACCTCCTACCATTGGACATTTTTTTGTCTTCAGCCTGGAAGGGTGACTCTTTGCGAATTAATCGCTTTGAGGTCAACGAGGTCATTGTAAAATGCTCATTTTCTTAGTTTAACAGAAAACACCATTTAATAAATACCGTTAAAAAAGTTATTAAAAAATTTATTATCATGCAAACAAACACACGCTCACTTTCACCACATGCAGTGCTAACTAAAAAAAATAAATAGTTTCCTTTTATCATAACTCTCCTATACGCATCCACAATGTTAAATTAAAAAGAGTATAAAAAAATATATAAAAAATATCCAGTCTCATGCCAACACCATTTATAGATAATAATAATAATAATGAAACTGCTAATCATACAGTACATGTAAATTAACATTGAAAAGATGCAGCTATATATTTATTATCATGCATACAAACACACGCTCACTTTCACCACATGTAGTGCTAACTAAAAAAAAAAAAAAAAATAAAATAAAATAAATAGTTTCCTTTTATCATAACTCTCCTATACGCATCCATGCTGTTAAATTAAAAAGAGTATAAAAAAAATAAAAAAAATATCCAGTCTCATGCCAACACCATTAATAGATAATAATAATAATAATAATGAAACTGCTAATCATACAGTAAATTTAAATTAACATTTTGAAAAGATGCAGCTATATAAGCTTTTATCAAACATTTTGAAAAGAACATTATAAAACAACTCATGCTCACTTAACCTTAACACACAAATGTCATATACTTCCACACTTCTAAATCAATAAATGAATCAAACAGAAATATCCATGGTTACAACATTTGAACCAAACAATAGTTAAAAAAGAGTTACGAAAATATCAAACTCATAGTAACACCAGTGTTAATAGGTAAATAAAAATAAATAAAAAAAACCAAAAATCAAACAGTGTCCGTTAATTAATTGGAAGCGAAATACCGGGGTTTCACAAACATTCTCTAAAACGAGTAATAGCCAATGTCTATACATACTATCTATCATCAAACAGCTGTCAGATTGTTCAAGCAACATCTACCTCAGCAAAGACATGAAGTGTCATAAGTGTCAGTCTGACAGCGACAATAATTATGCACCAAAAAAAACTAATAAAAAAAAACAGAACATTCTCAAACTAGCAATAGCCAGTGTCTATACAAACTACCCATCATCAAGCGGCTGTCAGATTGTTCAAGCAACATCTACCTCGGCAAATACATGAAGTGTCATAAGTGACAGTCTGACAGCCACAATAATTAACCGTGCAAAAACTAATAAAAAAAAAACAATTGACATATAAGCCAGCCCCAAAGTCTATACATATAATATCCGTCACAAATAGTACCAGCGGACATTAGGCTCTATCTACATTGCGGTTTCTTAAACGAGCAGGTAATATATTATTTAAATCCAGACCCCGCAAATCTCTTTGACCACGTTCACCAACAGGTCTCCGCTCGGGCACATGCGCAGCCGCAGGCTGAACCACAGCGGGTCTAGCATTACCCTCGGGGACAGGGCGGGGTACATGTACAGGGCGGCGGTAGGCGTTAGCTATGTGGTTGCCATTACGTCTCTCGATAGTCCTTATCATCCAATGAGTCATCCTGACCAAAACTGCTAAAACTAAATTACGTTCATCCGCTTGTTCAATAGCTATTACCATGTTAATGTTCCAAATGTAAATCAGAAGAAGTCTCCCCAGTAAGCGCAAGCCTATTGTAACAACAATTTCTCTGCACCTCAGAAAGATGTAGTCTTTTGCCTGAAGTAAAGAAAGAAAAGAAAACACATTTATTTTTTCTGTTTACTTTACAGAATGACAAGCAGAGAATAATAAGTTAACGAAAGAAACCAATTGGTTGCACTGTTACGATGAATGATTGTTACTATTTAATGATACGCGTAATGTCAGTGCACTATCATTATTGAGAAGTCTTCAGTAGATTGATATCTAATCAAGTGTATATGCATCAATATTAGCTGTATGATAATGAAGTATTCAAAATACACAACCAGAGTAATTGAGTGACTAACCTAGTCTTATTTAAGCCGTGAAGGATGAAGAATTGCCACTCAAAGTCCTATCCAGTGAATGCAAACAGCAAGATGTACACTTGCTGATTTTCGCTCACCAGTGGAAGGGAAATAAGATCACCGCCATGCATATTAAGCAACAGCGGACGGCAAACATGGGCGGATCATTGCAGCGTGCATGGCTGTTTATTCTAGCATGAAGGTTCACCAAACTCACCAGAATGCCCGCTGTCAATATAGCCCCTATCGCCCCCGATACCACTGTCCAGATAAGCATGCCATTCACAGTAGTCCTCAATGCTGGCGCTGGTCTCTGATCCGGAGCATCACTTCCTGCAGCTGGGCGCGTCTCTGTGACTGCAGGCCTAGTTAAAGGTGGTCCGGCAATCGTTGTAAAGGGTCTGCTCATAGTAGTAGTAGTAGTAGTAGTAGTCGTGGCGCACATGATCGAAGGATATGTCTCAGTGACCCGAGAGCATTGATCCATCGAAAGACCGATGATCATCACTCTATCAAACCCCGCTGTATCTTTTAGACTGTCAACATTGAAACCCCCGGACGTTTTTAGAGTCAGCCTCTTGCCCTCTCTGTAAATCTTCATGAAATACGGCGCCGCTTTGATGTCATCGCACATTACTTCACCGGATGATGTGCATCTGCACTGCCCATTGTTCCCACAAATCCAGGCATTAGCCGAGCATATACTCAATGCCAAAAGCAATACGATCCAAGGCATTTTTTAATCTGTCAATACAAAACGTCTTATCTCCTCAAAATCTTATGGCTCAATGACCAGTCTCATGACCAATGCAGGTCAGCTCGGAGGGGGGTAAACCTCTCATTACATAACAGCACAAAAGACTTGCAGCCCCATACCAACCCTTAGACAATAGAGAGGGTATAATCTATTCATACTGTGAGTTATATTCACTCAAACTTTCACTGCAGGAGCTTTGTACAACACAAATGAGCATTATTAACAGGATAAATAACTCAATGATTGTAGAAGTATATTTTGACTGTAAATCGCATGAGTCGATTAAAAAATAAATAAATACTGAAATTGAAGTGTCTTAGTTAGCGATACCTACACACACACACATATATATATATATATATATATATATATATATTTATAATGCCCTATTTAACGTTAAATCATGCTGAAATTGAAGTGGCTTAGTTAGGTATACTCGCAGTCATATATTTATATTTATATTTATAATGCTCAATTTAATGTTAAATCGCGTGTAGTTCTTAATCGCTCATAGAGGTCTGAACAATGAGACCTTGTGTCAATTAGCCCCGAGGACCTTCTACAAATCTGAAAGAACACACTGATTGAAAAAAACTGAAGTCAGGCAGATGAGCAGTAGGCTGACCAACGCTTATGGTAATTAAGCACTCTCGTTTACAAACCACTGATAAGAACACAACAGGCTCTTACCAATGACCCCGCAGGCGTCAGCGGTCAGTACCTACAGTCATACATGCTAAAGCACCTGTGACCTCTGAGGTCACCCGCATGGCTAAGACCTGTGGACAGCTGAAAACGGACTGTCTTCAAGTCACCGCCCAACTCTCCCCCAAGACAGCCAGGGGGCAAAAAAGTCATATAAAAAGCATCATTGCAGTGGTCATGTCATCACTTCAAGTTTTTGCATGAAAAAACTACATTCTCCGTATCTTCACCGGCTGTTTTGATAGACCAACACCCGATATTCTCCACTCTCTCCACTCTCCACTCGCCAAGTCAACCACTGGCTATACTCGTGAAAAGGTAAGTGAATTTCTTTAGTGTATTTTACTCACATAATACAGGAACTAGTGTAATTCAGATACGCTATGTTTATTAGACATTGTTGAGTAATTAATAGTACAGCAAGATTTTGTCGTTTAGCTAATACAAATACTAGCGCTACACGTAATGCTTAAACTTAGCACAATATGATATAATTACTTATGCTTCCAGAATGTCACGTATAGACATGTCAAAAAAATTTGTGTTATATCTAAAACCTTTTAAGTTAACAGTAAAACCAAAAAAAAAAAAAAAAATATCAAATAACAATACATAAACATAAACACTAATATACAAATGTATGTATGTATGACAGTATGTGCGTATGGCAGTATTACGCTATGGTGGTGTGACATTAAGTAATGGTCAATGTAAATACTTAAATACAAATAATAATAATAATAATAATATTAATAGCAATACTCCTAATGTCTAGCTATTTTTGTGTACAATCGATTAAGCTTTCTTGACTCCGTATCACGCCAAACAATGCTCTTCTACATTTCCAACCTCTTTAAGTATATTCAAAACGGTTGATGTCTTAAGCCCTCTACAGCTATAATACGAGTAGGCTAGAGCGTAAAAACCACAATTGGAGTCTGAAATGTGTTGGTGATTGATGTAGCAATTCCTAAATCGTTTCATGAACTCGTTGATCTCTTCATTGTAGGACTGGAGCCCCAGCGCATCGAAAACTTCTAGTACAGCGTTGACATCATTACGTCTACCGGAACCATGAATCCTCAGAAAAATCCCGTGTCCGACATCTCCGCGTAAGTACGAGTTTTCATTACAATTCACTATGAAGCCCCCGCTGTTTACAGGGGCGTATTTCAGAGCATTGCAAGGTATTACGGCCAATACGTGCGACGACGTCCAGGGGTCATTCCACAGTATTTCGTATATTCGATCAGTGTTCATGTCAGGTAGATGTTGCGTGCGTAATCAACCTGGAATAATCCGGGGTATGTCACTTTTGTTATCATGACAGCCGATTCTGGCAGTGGTGATTTAAATCTGAGTTCTATTCTCACACTTCCATCACGCGTCACGGGATAAAAGTCTTCATAGTTTTGAGGAGCTAAGTCTATGACAAATAAACTGTATCCCTCTTCGTATTCCTCTCTCCTGATTCTGGCCTTGCTATTGAAATTGGTCTTTCCTTTATAAAGTTCCGAATAGCAGTGTATGTACTTGCCCTCTGAGAAGTCAATACTTAGTGGTCCAGAAGGCGCTGGCATACCCGATAGGCTCACATTGATGTATGTGACATCATAGTGACTGAAATTGTATGGGTTCCTGTCAATGCTACCACTCATAGATTCGCCAGCAACAAACCCCATCACAATCTTGCTCGGTATTCGACCATTGTACGCATCTTCTATGTAATAAGAGGAAGTGTCCCTGGCTAAATTAAGTTTTCGTAATTCTTCTCTCTTGTAGAAATACTCAGCCAGAGAGATCTCCTCCTCCATGACTTTTTGATGACTCAGTAACACCAAATTTGAGGGTGTCACGTGTTTCAGAATAAGTGTAATGTCCTTAATCTCCAGCTTGTAGTCGGTCTTGCCGAGGTTTGAACTCAGCAGCCGGAAGCCACTCGAAGTCGGTGTGAGAGTCATGTCTATGGAGACTCCGTTTAAAAGCAACTTGTTCACTTTGAAGACATCCACATCCACTTTACACAGTAGCTCCACAGTTTTGCTGGCGCTCAAGAGTGCTGCTCTCTTTTTAAATCCAGCATTTCCTCCCATTGCCATGCTCACGTCATTCATATAGCCAGCCGTGTCTTTCTCGAACATACAACATTCTAGCTGAGAATCATTTTGCTCTCCCTCTCCTAGGAGAGTATTTATCAATGCCTTGTAGCTGTAGCCTGTCTGGCCTCCTGTCACAACTCTATCGTTAAGGCGCACCTCCACTTGATCCCAGAGAGCGTGAGCCAAGTTGTTGACCACTCCCACGCTCCACTCTCCTTCAGAGTCTGCCTCAGCCTCTGCAGCAGCCTCTGCAGCAGCCTCGGCAGCAGCAGCTTTTTTCTTTCCTTCAGGCCTCTCAGGAATGGGCGACCCGTCACCTTTAACTAGCCTAACCCTTGTCTTTAGGTAGACACTAGACAGGTCTATGTAAGCTGTGCCAGCTCCCGGTACATGAAATTTCACATCACCCTCAGCCGAAAATTGATTGATTGGCTTGTGAGGTAAATATTTAACATCGGTAACTCCTAGATTACTGAGAGGTAGACTGAACAAATTAAGCGTGTCATCATAGGCTAGGTCAATTGATTCCAGAACTTTTTCACCTGTCGCCATGTCCACTGAAAATGTCCTTTATCTTAGCAATTTTTTTTTTCCTGTCAGTGTTAGATGCACTAGCTGGATGAGACTGCTTTCTTTTCTTAGCTCGCTGTACGCCTGACCTGTTGGATCCTCCGACTGAAGCTGTTGAGCCTCCCGCTGTCCTTTTATCCATTTCAATGTTGAGATCCGCTGCAGCCATTTCATTAGACTGGCCCACAGGGGACACTATTGTCAGGGGCAAACTGTCATTAATCAGTCGACCCGTATTCTCGCTGTTGCGTGACCTTTTGATCACCACAGGTCTTGGACGAGTCGTCAGTATGCTGGTATCGCCGGCAGTTTTTTTAAAATGTTCTATCCAGAGTCCAGCCTCCATCGCTGCCAGCGATTTGTATCTCACTTCCATACTAACTCTAGAGTGCACTTAGTCGAATGTTTGGTTTCCAGGGCAAGCTCTGGTAGCACTGTACCGCTCGAATTCCTCAGTTCAATGGAAATAAGCCTGACGTCCTTCACTCTCAGCGGTGTGTAGAGTACTGATTGAAAACGTACATGGTTGTGGCGTCTTATTTCACCCAGTGGCACCGATCTCAACACTGTGCTGTACGCGTCACCAGTCACAACTCCCTCCACGTGAGGACATGTCACGTAGAGCACATCCCATTTACCCGAGCCTACTGAGATTGGTGGTACAGCTATCTCGATCAGCCCTAAATACCACCGCCCTCCGTGTATCGTATTACGGGGACACGTGAATGCTTCTGGCAGCTGAACCGTGAACTTCCCCGCTGTATTAGCAGGGCTTATCTCCATTGACTGATCACTAGACAAATAAATATACATTTTTTTTTTTGTGTCTTTTAAATCAGACCGGTTATTATTTTTTTTTACGCTGTCTCCCCGTTTTCAATGTCTTGAGGTTAGAGCTGAGAATCCACTGGTTATATTTACTCGGCCATGACTGATACTTAACTAGACTTTCTTCAACTCCGTCACGCCTCGCACGCTTCTTGAGTACTTTTTCGATCTTGAAAAAAGCATCCGGGTCAAATTTCACCGGTGTCAGCTCATGAGCGTAGAAGGGTCCATCAACCTCATCACCATCGTAGTCGCTGAGGTAATATACCGCAACACCGTCAGAGAATTTCCTTGCTCTGATTGTGAATACCTCACCAGTAAACTGCTCGTCGTATGATCGAAAAAAATTCTTTTTACGATGATAGGACACTCTGACACGCTGACCTAATGCGAATTTGTATGGATTGCTCCTCTTGTTCCTCGCTGTTGAAATGGCTCTCTTGAAGGCTCGTGTCAAGTCTTTAGTATTTTGACTAGCGATATATTGATAGTCCCAAATTTCCTGCTCGTTTTCACCGTTGACACTGTCAGGTCTCACTCCGATGCTAGAGTGAATAGTGCTGTTGTACGAATCGACTATGTCCTGGAGCTCACTCAGATAGCTGTAGCTGTTGGTGTATTGAAAGTATTGGAACTACCTCTTTTTTAATCCTTTAATCACCGCTTCGGCGTAGTTCGCCTTGGTTTCTGTATTTGTGAAGATGTGTTTGATTCCTTTGTCTTTAAGTAAATCACTGACTATCGAGTTTGTGAATTCGGTCCCCCTGTCGGACCTTATGAACTTTGGTAGTCCTAGTGGTCCTGTCATGTCAAATATTTCACTGAACCCCAGTTTCAAGTGTTTAGCACTTTTACTTTTGACTCTGCAGTATCTTGAGAAGACGTCTGTAGTAGTCAGGATATACGCGAAACCTTCATTGGCATTCTTGAACCTTTCTCCAGTCAGGACAAGCAGGTCACAGTCCCACAGGTGGTTCATACCAGGCGCTATGACTCTTCTATACTTTTGAGGCTTTTCACGAGCTGACTTGTGTAAAGTGACAATGTCCTGCGTCTGTGCCCAGTCCTCAATTCTTCTCAGACTTATGCCGTAACGCCCTTCACTCTTAATAACGGGAGTGTAACTTTGCAGCACTGGTGAAGCTACCCGGTGATCTGTGGTTGTAAAATCTACGCGTTAGATAAGCGTCTATGTCCTTGGGGAGCACCATTGCTATTTGGTTGTGACGTTGATCCACGATCCCTCGCTAGTATTAACTGTTCCACCGGTCTGTCTGGGTCTCGGTCTCGGTCTCGGTCTCGGTCTTGGTCTTGATGTGTCAGCATTGGCTTTGACCTTGGCCTTGGTCTTGGTCTTTATCCCTGTCTTAGTATTATTGTCGGTATTATTCGCGGTCTCATCTCCTGTTTCAACTCCAGTTTCAGCTCTAGTCTCAGCGGTGGTCTCAGTGCCAGTGTCAGTGTCAGCCTCAGTCGGTATTTTCCTCTTTCTACTCTTCGGCCTCACCACTAATTCTTCTTCTTCTTCTTCTTCTTTTACCTGGTATTTGTTCTTCATGTAATGTAATATACGTCGTAATTTAACATTGGTGATTAAATTCAGTGGTACACCTCGGCGTAACATGTGCCAGTACAGCTTGTGGTGTTTGAGAGGTACAGGGAAAGAGCTCGACTGAGTGTGCAGCAGCAGGTCAACGTAATAGTTCTCAAAGCCGCCTTCGCTGTCACTGTCACTGTCACTGTCACTGTCGCTGTCGCTGTCGCTGTCACTGAGCGATGACAGTAGATACAGTATAGCTACTGCCTTGTTTCTCAGTGACTGGTCCCTCAGCTGGGAGTCAATTTTACTTATAATATACTCCCTCAGAAGATCTGGCTGTCCTGTCCTCAGAGTCCGAGTCAGAGTCCCCGCATTAGCCCGAGCGTGTTTAAAATGACTCGAAGACATCGTCTCTCTATTTTCCCCATTATCTCCATCTCCGGGAGTCTGAGAACCGCTCGTCATTGTATTTCCATTGCAACCCGGCGGCCCCCCTGTCTCAAGGTGCCCTCCTCCGGCACTAGAAGCCGGCACTGTCTGTACCTCTCCGGACACTCGAAAGGAGGGCGACTGGCCCGCACCGCCTGCGGCTGCGGCCATTCGCCCGGGCTCATCGTCCAACATTTTTTTGTTGCCCGCAATCAAACTGTCATATTTTTCCTTGGGAATTACGTAAACCTTGCGGTTAAATTTCATAGTCTGTGTCATGTTCCTCGCCGTTTAACAGACTTTTCAGTGGTGGCAAGCAGCGCTCCAAGAACTCAACCAGTAGCCTGTAGTGGCTGACGTAGAGCTCTCTTAGTTTTTTCCTAGACGCCGCAGTAGTCCTGGAGTTGCGCGATTTACCAGAGTTACTGGCTGTTGCTGTTGCTGTTGCTGTTGCTGTTGCCGAGGTGGAACCCTTGACTATTCTACCAGCCTTTCTCAGCAGTCTTTTGAACTTCTCCAGATCGAGATGGGGGCTGGTGGAGATCCTCAGGTTCCCTTCTAACGTGTTCAGGATCACCTCAGTTATGCAGAGAAGTTGATCGCTAGTAGCTTCGCTCAAGAGTGTGCGGAGAGAGCGAGGCGCCTGCTTGTATGTACTCGTCAAAAGCTCTAGATAGCCCATGCATCCCTTTACTCTGTTAGACATTATTTCCTAGTGTACAGAACCAGGGTCTCACCGGGTAGGATAGATGTGCTGAGGCGTGCGTCTTCGTCGCCTGAGCTTGTCAAGTTGTTCACTACTAGGTATCCTCTGGGTTGACTGGTGGCGTCTTCGTGTGCCTCGACTAACCGCTTCGGAGTACCTGGGAACATCTGACGCGAGAGGAAGTGTATCTGCTGTAAGTCTCGGCATGTCTTCATCAATATCAAGTAGCTAGTGTTGAGGCTAATGGTGCGCGAGTAGCGCGACTGGTGATAGACATTTTGAGATATCATTATTACCGAAATGCGTCCGTGATGAACTTCTCTGGTAAACAGAGAACACATTTCGCTGGACTTGCATATTTCGTCCATAAGATCGTCCAGAACCACTAGATTGTTACCGTCTTCACTTTTCAGACCTTCTATCGTCTCCCTGGTGGGCAATCCCAGATGAAGTGTTAGATTAGGCACCTGATCTTCCAGGTCTTTGAACTTTTTCTGATATACACCGTAAGCGTACAAGATCTTCTGCGGTTGTATAGTGTACATCAGCTTCGCATTCTTCACTATAGACAGTGCCAGAACAGTTTTTCCAACCATTGATGGGCCTATGATTGCTGTTGAAGAGGGAGACTCGAACTTGAAAAGAGCTTCTTCGTCTTCTTTTTCAACCTTACCGCGATTCATCTCCATATCCATATCCATCTCCATCTCCGGCTCCATCTCAATGCTTACTCGTATGCGCGTGTCTACGCGTGTGTGCGCGTGTGTGCGCGTGTGTGCGCGTGTGTGCGCGTGTGTGCGCGTGTGTGCGCGCGTGTGTGCGTGTGTGTGTGTGCGTGTGCGCGTGTGTTTTTACTATTTAATCGCCAAATTTAATTCATTCTTTTTATACTTTTTTATAGACTGGCTTCACGGGCAATGCTCGAATTACAGGAGCTCCAGCGGATGGCAAATGATCTTCCGGGTACTGGTGTTGCCTCTGCTTCTGCCTCCGGCTCTGCCTCTGCCTCTGCATCTGGCACTGCTTCTGCATCTGCTTCTGCCTCTGCTTCTACCTCTGCTTCTGCTTCTACCTCTACCTCTACCTCTACCTCTGCATTAGGCACGCGGTGTGATGAAGCTACACGCGCTAAAGGAAAGGGTAAGCAGCAGCAGCAGCAGCAGCAGCAGCAGGGTCAGTCATCGATACATGAGGAAAGTTCACAGAGCCCCCGGTTGAAACTCTCTGCACCTCTGATGACATCAACGCCGAAGAAACAGAAGCCGACAATCTCACCGCCTCTTATGACCTCCACTCCTAAGACACATATCACGATGTCATCACATATCACGCCTCCAGGATGCGCATCACCTCCTTCACCTCCTTCTCCACCTCCTCCACCACCACCGAGCCCTGAGCAACTTGGCTCATCTCCCTCTTTGCTATCCCGTCTTCCCCTTCCTTTTCCTCTTACTCTTTCTCAGTATAGAGAGAGAAGCGAAGACCAGAAGAGACCTGAAGAAGAAGCGGAAGAACAAGAACAAGAAATGGAATGGGAAGAAACTGACGAGGTCATCCTTTCAACCGAAGCAGCTGTGTTGAGGGTGTGTATATCTATAAGTATATCTTCATATAAAAAAATATTTATATCTATCTATCTATCTATAAATAAATAAACAGAGAGCTTGTGTACATGTGTAACATTTTTTTCTTTTCTTTTTTTCCCCTCCCATAGCGGTATAGTGATCAGCTAGCCTATCACAGGAAACGAGTCATGAAACTTGAAAGTTTAATGGCGTGTTTCAGGAAAACATCACCATGCGAGGGCGAGCCTCCTATCAAAAAGGCAAAGATCATGACAGTGGTTCAAGAAAAGGATGCTGTATCACGCCGGACTCTTAGGTATAAATATATATATATATATATATATATATATATATATGTCTAATTATGGTTAATGATGTGTTTGTGGTCGATGCTAGCAGGTTATAAATCATTAACATACTTTTTTTCATCGTGCCAGAATGAATGAAGATATTGAAGGCACGCCGAGACGAGGCTCGAGAGTCAGGAGAACTCTCATTTTTGAGGATGACCAACCGACTGAGTCAACTCAACCCTCTAGGGTGAAATCTCCCACTCATCGAGTTGTGAATGGGTGAGTGCGTGCGTGCGTGCGTGTGTGTGTGTGTGTGTGTGTGTGTGTGTGTGTGTGTGTGTTTTTTAAATAATTTTTTTCATACAAATTTAATTGAATTTAATAGATTTTCTCTCTGAATTTCGTACATAGTGCGGTTGAAGATGATGAAGTGGCAGGACCATCAGGGGGTCCGCTAGTATATAAACAGTCAAGTGACTCATCCCTAGAACCACCCAACGCCATTGACCCAGACAGATACAGGTAAGCACGAAAGACCTGAAAAGGCAAAAGAAAATTGTTTTAAGCATTTTTAAAAAAAAATTTTTTATTTTAATTTTTTAATGTAAGTACCTATATTTATCTTCCAGTGACATCAGCCATAATGATGATGATGATGTGGATGTTGATGATTTGAATGTCTGGGTTGTGGAGGAAGAGGGAGATGCGAGCACTGATCCAGAGGACAGTTTTTCCTGGCTAAATGACCTGAACCTTGAGGACTTGTCTGACGCCTAGTCAGTATTTCATTATATTTATTTTGTATTTTCTTCTGTCTTTTTTCACGAATTCGTGTGAACATTAGAGTTTGTAAATAAATGATATAAAATATAAACCATACTTTAAATTATTATTTTCTTATTTTTTATAGTTTAAATGACATACTACCCACAGATCAGGGTGTTGGAAGACAAGTGCTCGGTGGAAAGCGGAGAGAGATGTTATTTCTAGACATGCTCTATGAGCAGAATATAATTGGAAATGAAATACTACCCGAGTGTCAGGGTGCTGAAGTAGAAGTAGAAGTAGAGGTAGAAGTAGAAGCACCTGTTGAAAAGCAGTGCGAGATGCTATTTTTAGACATGCTCTATGAGCAGAATATAATTGGTGATGGTGCTATGGCAATGGATGTAAATGACGACCGGGTTGTTGAGGAGGCTGAGGAGGAGGAGGAGGAGGAGGAGGAGGATGTTAGAGGTGTTGAACCTCACATGATTTTTGATGGTCCGGATTACGCTATGAATTTCCACAGACACATTGAAGTTAGGAATGTCAAAGACATAGAGTTTGATGGAGGAGTTGCGAGAGAGACTGTTTATAGGGTTCATTTTAATGTAAATTGGGCTGGTGTTAATCTTAAAGACATTATGGGGGGTCTTGAGGGTGTACTGGAAACCATTATAGGTAGGCTTAAAGAGAGCTATAATAGTCAGGATCTGGTCAGATTTTTTATCCAAAATGAGGCATTTTATAGCCCTCACACAACCGGTCTAATACCACTACACCAGCTAACCATTTTCAAAATTGTGGAACTCATGGAAAGCCTGTTACAGTCGGATGAAGAGCTTTTCTTGGATGAGCCCCTAGAAATACATGTGGGTGTCATCAGAAATCCACTGGTAGCAGGTGTGAGTACAGGAGTTAATTATATCGAAGACCTGCGCAGATTGAAAAGCATATGCGAAATTAAAAACAAGGACAATCTATGTTTGGCAAGAGCAATAGTTGTTGGTGTAGCCAAGGCCAATCTTGATGACATTCCACGAACCAACAAACAATTGCGTGATCGTGCTTTAAATGAATACAAGAGGGTTCACAATGGAAGTAAAAATGCTCAAACAGTTGAAGCTCAGAGGTTGCACTCTACAGCTGGATTTGACCTGAAACATGTGCCTACTTTCACTGACATACCCTCTTTCGAGAGAGCGGCAAACACACGCATTGTAGTTTTCGGACGAGGATCAAGCGTTAGGCCTCTCTACGTGGGTGATGATAACAGGCAGCGCACTGTTTATTTACTGTACCAGCGTGATCCTCTAAATGCGAAAGCTGTAGGCCACTTTCACACAATAACCAAAGTACACTGCGTCTTTGCGAAATCAGCCTTTTGTGCTAAATTTCTAACGGCCTACGATGCTCGCTATGGTCACACAGGCTGCAACCAGTGTCCATCGTGTAAAGGGGAGTCATGCCCAATCATTGAAATGGAGAAGCACTGCTGTCAGACATGTAATCGTTTTATGCACTCTGTTGAGTGCAACCAGCGTCACGTGGAAAATGGTACGTGTTCAAGCTCACACAGATGTAGCGGCTGCGGTGTGTTCTTCAAAGCTAGTGAGGAACACAAATGTGGCACCCGCGAGTGTAAGATTTGCAAGAAGGTAGTGACGGTTTTGCATTTCTGCTACATCAGGCAGCAAAAGCCCAAGTCGGTGTCATGCAAGTATGCATTTGCAGACTTTGAAGCAGATCCCACAGGAGAATTGCACTTGCCCAATCTACTTGTTGCGCACTGGGAGTGCTCCCACTGTATTGAGGTGAGCTACAGGGACAACCCTCGCTGTTCGCACTGTGGAACAGCGTGCAAGAAATGCTCGTCAAATGTATCCAATAGTACAGGGAGGGGGCATGAAGAGAGAGCTGTGTGCATGAAAGGCAAAGACTGTGGCAGGCGAGGTGTTGCCTTTTTTGGTAATGACGCCGCCACTGACTTCTGTAGATTCTTGTTTAGGCGTGAATTTGAGGGCTACACTCTCATTTTCCACAATGGTCAAGCGTACGACGCATACTTTATGGCCAAGTACATCTTCTGTACCATGACGAAGCTCCCCAAGGTTATTTACAGGGGAAGTAAAATTGTAGCCATCGATGCGGGGAAGTTCAGAATCATTGACTCGCTAAACTTCTTGACATTTCCTCTTGCGCAGATGCCTAAGGTGTTTGGCCTGCAGGGTGTCAAAAAGGGCACATTTCCTGTGTTCTTCAATCAGGAGGAAATGTGGGACTATGTGGGTCCAATGCCTCACCCGTACTGCTACAGAGTCAACAGAATGAAGTCTAAGGCTCGCGAGGAGTTCACTACATGGTATACTCAACAGAGGGGCAAGGTCTTCCATTTCAGGAAGGAGATACTCGCATACTGCGAAGACGATGTAAACATTCTTCAGGAGAGCTGTAATGCTTTCAGGAGTTGGCTACTGGGTATAACATCTAGAGAAGAGGTTGTTGATGTCGGTGAGGCGGGTGAGAGAGTGACTCGGCTGGTTGGGATAGACCCCTTCCAGTACAACACTCTGGCCAGTGTATGCATGGCTACCTACCGTCACATGTTCTTAACGGAAAAGTTCTCTATCACACTGGAGGGTGATACCCAGGTCACGGGTTACATGCAAAATGACAAATTGAGTCTTGTGAGTGAGGATGGGAGAGCAGTTGATTCGAGCACTGTCGATGTAAAGAGCATGGAATTTATTTCCACTCCCTTTGCCAGAATGCCATCATGTGGTTTCGCAGGGCTTGATGCTCACAGTAGAGTCTCGATAATATGGCTGGAGTACGAGTCACAGCGGCGTGGTGTGTGTATTCAACATGCACGCAATGGAGGTGAACACCGGGTGCTAAACCAGACCAAGGACGGATGGCTGAAACTAGATGGATATTATATGAACACCAGGACTGGTAAAGAGACAGCATGGGAATTCAATGGCTGCGTATACCACGGATGCAAGAGGTGCTTCGGAGGCCCCAACACACCCTCAAATGTACGCCACCCACACACGGGTGAAAGCTTGAAATCTCTGTATAAGAGAACCGAAGCAAGGCTAGTGTATCTGAGGAGAGAGCTCAACTTTGAAGTTCACGTGATGTGGGAGTGTGAGTTCAGACACCTGCTTGAAACTAATGAGCGCTTGAGAGAGATTGAGCAAAACAGTGATCTGCTACCACGCCTGGATCCGAGGGCTGCTTTTTACGGCGGTCGTGTGAACGCAGTGAAGCTCTATCATGAGGCTATGTAGACATCTGCTCCTTGTATCCGATGGTATTGAAGAACGACGTTTTTCCGGTGGGTATTCCTGAGGTGATCATTGATCCACCAGCCTGCGACATCGGAAAATACTTCGGTCTGGTGCAGGCACGAGTACGTCCACCTAGAGGTCTCTACCATCCATGTCTACCCCTACGAGTAGGAGGAAAACTCTTGTTCCCTCTCTGCAGCAAGTGCGCCCACAACGGCTCTCAGGCACCATGTATTTGCCCTGACACCGAGCGTGACATAACGGGCACCTGGACATCTGTTGATCTCAGTGATGCCCTCAGCGTGGGTTACACTGTAGTTAGAGTGTTTGAGGTGTACCACTTTCAGGAAAGAGCCAAATTTGACAGGACCCAAGACACCCCAGGACTGTTCTCAGATTACGTTAACCTGTTTTTGAAAGGAAAGCAGGAGGCGTCGGGGTGGCCGTCTGCTGACATGTCTGACATGGAGAAAGCTGAGTATATCCAGCAGTATGAAGTGGTGGAAGGCATTCGTCTAGAACACCAAAACATTTCTCTCAACTCAGGGAAAAGAGCAACAAATAAACTCCTGTTGAACAGCTTCTGGGGCAAGTTTGGAGAGAATAATAACCATAGAACGCACAAACTGACAGAGACAGGTGCAGACATTTTCAAGCTGCTGGTCAACCCATCAATCTCTCTGAAGGGCATGCATGTCCTTGACAGCAATCGCTGTATGGTTGAGTATGCTCACACTGAGGGGTTCCTCCCAGAAATGCCACACGTAAATGTTTTCATCGCGGCGTTCACTACAGCTAATGCCAGGAGTCGTCTTTTCAATGTCTTGCACAACTTAGGTGAAAGGGTGCTCTATTTTGACACGGATAGTGTAGTTTATGAATACACGGAGGGGGATGATACACAATACGCACCAGACATGGGTGATCATTTAGGGCAGTGGACAAATGAATTGAAGAAGGATCAGTTCATCTCTCGCTTCGTTAGTAGTGGGCCAAAATCCTACGCCTACATGACTAATGATGACGACAGGACCACTAAGCTGAAAGGCTTTACTTTAAACCATGAAGTGGGTAAACTTTTGAATTTTGACAGTATTTGTCGGCTTGTGCTGTTTTGGGCAGATCCAGACAACAATCCACTGCCCGAAGATGACCAGCCCTATGTCGAGGTGCCTTGTGGTAAAATAAGACGCAATAAGTACGAGTTTAAGCTTTTTAGCCGTGAGGAAATAAAGAAATTCAGAGTGACTTACTCTAAGAGGCGACTGGTAGCTGGTACATACGACACTTTACCTTTCGGTTTTTAGGTGAAATACTAAATTGTTAAAGGACATGCAGCTTATCTTTTTTTTTAAAAAAAACCCCAAAGTTTCAAAAAAGGCTCAAAAATAAATTACTCAAAAGCACCACTCCTACAATAATTAAGTTGCGTGTTAAATTAATGTATTATTGAATGTTGCATGTATTGTTATGTATGATAATTACATTACGGATGACTGTACTGAGTTTTTTTATTACTGTTTATGGAATGTATTATCTTTATATTTATTTGAAGTAAAGATTGACTATAGTCCACTTTTTTGTATAAGCTCAGGGTAAAGGGATTATTGTATCATGATTATTATTATTTATTATTATTTTCATGTTACATTGAAATAAACTGTAATAGTATGTGCAGGTATTGACATAACGCGAGTTCTGCTAATAAATTTACTGTTTTAAAAAAAAACCCAAACATATATAAGTTGTTGTACTGATTACATGGCATTGACAGGTAGAAATAAGTAGCATTTTGAAAAGCTAGTGAGACGTAATTATATAACACGAGGCGAGCCTTTTCACAGTGATTAAGGATATTCACAGGCTAGACCTTCTTTATTTTCACTCAAAAAAATAAAAATAAATTAATGAAATAATATATATCACTAAAACACAGGTTCAAAGTTCAAACGTTTTTTTATTGCAAAAAAAAAAAAAAAAATACAATAGATTGACAGACATGTTATTCAGGCACAGGTGTCAGTACACCGGAAGAAATTCGATTTTTTTTAACAATTTTCTGATAACAAAAATCAATCAGCCGAATAGATAAGTCCTCATGAGGTGTCAAATCACATTTGGCGAGAATTTCTATAGATTTCTCAATTCCACCAACATAAACAAAAATGTCATACACATCATTCATAAAATACAATCTTTTATGATTCAGGCAAGACGCAATTCGCTCAGCAATCCGCAAGACTTCATTTTTAGACACTTTAGCTACAGCTTCCATGATATCCTGTGATGGCGGAGGCTGCAGCATTAAGTCTGACCAAGAATGACCTGTTTTGTCTAGTACTAGGTTACAGAACACGAGCTCCAAAATTTCCATTTTACTGGCACGATGCACATCGAGCTCGGTAATGTCATAGTCGCACTTCTGGTCTTCTCGGGGCAGTCCCTGTATGTATCCCTTGACGCTGTCTTCGCAATCTTTTCGAGTGGGGAATAAAGTGTGTGACTTCATTCCACGCTGGGCGACATTCCATTGATAGGCCTTGACAGTCACGGCCTCGTCTGGATTACACGCATTTCCCTCACCGTCCTTCGGTGCTGTAACGATGACCTTGTGAATATTCTCCATAGCGGCATGAAGTTTTTCGTATTCTTCTTTGCGGAGATTGATAGTCTTACTGTGATGACATTCACTGGTGTCGACCAGTTTTTCCTGTTCAGTCTTTGGGTGTAGAAAGGAGACATAGTGTATTGGGTCCTTGTCACCCCTCTGGAACTTGGTGATCATAGCAAACTGTCTTTTGGTGAGGCACACTTGTTTTGCATCACCATTCACCAGGGCCTTGTATAGTTCATCGGACGACTCCTTGAGCTTCTCGAAGGACTTCTTTGCAATATGAACATTCCTCCATTTGGAGGTATCACAGCTGTAGCGTGAAACAGTGACGTATCCTGACTTGTATTGCTGAGCAGCGTGAGCAATAACTCTGGTGTGTTCAGACAAACAGAGAGTCATTCCATTTGATCCTTGAGGAGTCTGAGAGGTAAGCTGACTGTTGGCCATGTTGTAGTTCGAGAGACAGAGAGATGTAATATATCTTTTCAGCTCTTGTGGTGAATGTTAGAAAGAGCTTCTGGTTGTTGCATTTTATACTTGCAATATCACATACGTCAGAGTGAAGTACAGGCTTAAGGGCATTTTCAAGACGCCACAATGACATCTAGAGTATTGGCCAATGAGAGCACGGGAATAACTGTAATCAACCCGGGGTGCATCAGTGGTCACTCCCTCCTCTTTGACAAGGTTGGAGCCGGGAGCATTATTCCCATTGATGAGGACAAAAGTGCAGTCCACAAATTACTGTCTCCATTACCAAGAGACAAATTGACTATGCAAGTAATGATGACGATATACCGAATTACCACCTGACAAATAAAGATGACTTCATTTTTTGGTATGGTTCTACCAAATATCTTCCACTGACTACCACTCTTGCTAGAGGTAATAGTGTCATCATCATTGTTAGAAAGTGAGGCTTCCTTAAAATGCATAGTATTTCCATGTTTAACATCTGTAGGGGTAACTGTGTGTAAATATTTCTCAGTGACATCCTCACCCTCCATTGTCGCAATGTAAACTAAACAGAAAGACTTGATGGCACACTATTAATATCATCATCATCATTATTATTATTATTTTTTACATTTCCAGTAAACATTTACTAAAGGTTAGGGCCTGGGGGGATTACAAATCTGTTGATACTTTTGTAGGGCCTGAGGATATGACTTTCCTTACATACAGAACATCTGAGCTAATTAACCCCAGGGTCCTACAGGGACCTGATCTTAATAGCCGGGGGGGCTTGCAGGGGATCCTTTAATCTTATAGCCTGAGGGGTCGGCATCCTTTGTAGATAAACTGGCACTATTGTAGTTCTGTTCAGTCCACAGATACAAGCTATTGTGTGGCTGTGTTGCTATGGGCAACAGGACAGGAGCGTCATCGCTTCGGTAATACAATCGAATAATACTGAACAATAAACCATTATCTTTCAAAATCTACTATAAAAACAAATTCTTACAAGAAATATTTAACAGCTGGTTTGTAAATATCATTCGTAAATTTCTTTATTATTCTGAAAATGTCCCCGAAAGTTTTGAGGTTATGACGTTGTTGACAGTTATGCAATGCTCTGATTGGTCAATGGCAAAAATTAATATTCATGATTTTTTTCTATACTACATGAATGCATAGCCAGGCAGTTCAACTAAAAGTGAAAATTGTGGGGTATAAATAAGACCCAAGTGGATATGTGGTATATTTTTATATTCCCTCACTCGTGAACAGATTGGCTTCAGAATTCACTCGTGGCTAACGCCACTCGTGAATCCTGGCCAATCTGTCCACTCGTGGGGAATATAAAAATATACCACATAACTATTGGGTCTTATTATAATTCTCGATATGCCTACTTCAAATTGATGTGTGGAACTAACCATCAATTACATAGTAAAATGAATCTTTAATGAAATCAAATCAAAAGGTTATCATAATAGAGTCTTTTCACTGAGCAACCCTGAATTCAGCAAGACATAAGCCTCCTCTCATCTTATTAATACCTAACTGATCCCATATATATAATTATAGGATGTCAAATATACATTACAATGCACTAGTATTCTGTCGTAGCCACCTGGCTGAAATACAGAGAACCTTCCGTGAAAATCCACTATTACTGTTACATGTATATGGTTCTCTACATATCACCAGGTGCAAAAATGGCACTACAGTAGATAAGCTATAATCAATAATTACATGAGTAAAATTCTTGTAATGTATGATGCTGTCGGATTAAAACAGGACTGTTCAATACAAAGCGACATATCTCAATTTTACTTGTGTTGAGGATACTATTGCCAAGATGACTGCATTTAGAAAACGGAATATGATATTGAGAGCAGTTTTCACAGTACTTCTCACACTTGTGATAGAAGTGCACACTTATCCAAATGGGGCTCCAACAAAGGCATGCTTTGATATGAAACCGGGGCATGGAGCCCAGCCGAATACTACATCACCATATTCCATTGCAGTCTCTTCTGACAAGTACAGACCCGGAGAAACTCTGACAGGTAAAAATAAACTACTATTTATTTTTACTTTCCCAAACAGAGTACAACCCATTGGTAAAAAGGTTAATTCTTGCAGTGGGAACACTGTAGCTTGAGAAATATGTTTTTCTGCAACGGCTGAATTAGTTTAACGAAGGATCCTAGGTTCAGATCCCGGTGGAGGTGAGCTATCTCCCCATTTGATAAACTTCACCTGAAGTTAGAACAAGCTAGCGTGCTATATCTAATAGTCAACTATAAACTTTTTTTACTTTATTATAATAAACATTATGAATAATAACTTGTTTATAAATATGGCTTGATGTATGATAAACATTTCCTTTGATTAAATGCCAATCTCGATGTGGCTTTAAAATTTGCAAAAAAATGTATGTATAAATCTTTTTGGAGTTGACCATAGCTTCAAGCAGACAGATATAGCTCAACTATATTTGGTGTAGTGGCAGGTAGATATTATGCTAATGTTGTACCAATGTTTAACCGATGTAGGCAGTTGAAAAATTAAGTCTTCAAGACCAGACTTCAGAGGCAAAAAAAGGGGTATGATAAATTAGGTGTCGGAGTTATACATTTATTACACAAATGGATTTTTCACTTATCTCAACATGAAGACCTGGAGGAATATGTGTCTTTTTTAAGTCATCATGGTAATATACCACAGTTAGATGTCACAAGTTATATGCAAAAGCAATTGAGTTTTCAGTATCTCAAAATTAACAACAAGGACTAATCAGTACCAGTTTTAAAGTTGCACTGTCTGTCAAATTTGCAATTTTCTAAGACGCTATCAAACAGTTGAAAATTACCATTATTAATCAAGGCACACTAAATTTGTGTGAATTAATTATTTTATAAGACATAAATTACTTGAAAATAAATTATACATTGAGAGAAAATCCAGACCAAAACATTGGAAACACAATGGAAATGACATGATCACCGTTAACATTTTGCCCTTTACATCTGAGTCAGACATGCAGGATGTATTACATGCCCTATTCCCAAGAATAAGGGATGTATTTCATACGTATTCTTAGAGAATAAGGGATGCTTTTATAGACAGAGGTCACTAAAGGCCCCAAACTCAAGTTCCAAATCAAATTTAAAATTCCAAGTGAATTATCACATATGATAAAATTGAAAAATCCCTGTATAATTTGCTATGATATACTGAATACTATGTCGGCCATATGGTAACAGTTATATGCCATATATTGATCGACTTATATGTAAAGTACATCAGCACGATTTGAAATATAAAAAAAAAGATATATAGTAATGCAACTAATGCTATTATTCAAGAATTAAACATTCAGTAAATTTTGCACATGTGTTATGTATTAATCGTTAAATCTACAGTATAATTTACTGCGTTGTTATTCTTGCATTTTTGATTTCTGAGTAAGAGTATGGATTAGTATATCGTTTTTTCAATTAGTATTTTGTTTTTTCAATTTAGTATTTCGTTTATTCAAAATGAATATATAACTTTTTTTTGTCATGTCTTAAAATGGCTTCCGTAGTATTGTTTATAGTGTGCAAAAGAAAAATAAATGTTGTAGTGGTAACTGCCCAAACTTTTATTTGGAATAAACAACTTCAAACCATGATTATAAATGATTAATATTAAAAAAACTCAAAACAATAACTAACTAATTGTTGTAGGTCCATAACTGCTTAAGCATTTATAAAAATATATACTTTTTTCTAACTTTTTGCTAACTTAGTTCAAATAGATTATTCACCTGTTTCATAGATCTGCTTCCCCATGCAAAATACAAAGTGGTTATATGTAATAGTCATATTGTAGTTTTATCCCGAATAGGAGGGAGTTAACTAATATAATATCTTAACACCGAAGTCAAGAGCAAGAACAGGAAAGAAAGGTCAGATCTTTCAGAGAATATTGAAAGCTTTTAAGAACTTTAAAATGGTAGCAGGGTCTACCTTTGCAAAAAGGTCCTTCACACAGTGATATAAAATATGTAACAGTGATAAGGTCAGTAAATGTAGTCTATTGCAGTTAACGTCACTGGTGGAGACTACAGGGGGATTATTCTACAAGCAAGAATGGCTGGAAGGCCCACTATTGTTGGAACATTCTCATCTCCTCCCGCACTCACTAAAATACAGCAGTGTTCTGCCGCTTCTGATACTATAACTCATATGTCGAACGCTCCCAAGAATGCTTTGACCTTCACGTGGAAAGCACCCAACACCAATGTCAGCGATGTGGAATTCATGTAAGTATATTAAATAGGTCATTTACATATGATTTATAAGATATTTTTTTACCGAAGTATGTTTGGTAATCAAAATAGCTAACATATTACATTTTGAAGAACGTTCAAATAGTTGCAACTAACATTTTAAATGTGTCTGAATTGAGTGACACTTAGATGGAGTATCTATCCTCTGTGGAGGATGGATCGATTGGCCACTAAAATCTTTCGCAGTCAAATATAATAATGACGTCACAATGCAGTGACACACTGACCTTTCCTGTCCACTCTTTAGGACTCTATAGCTCTATTTTTGAAGAGAAAATGAAGGCAGTGATCTGACAATTGTCACTTGTTCTCTATAAACTACGACAGCCTGATTTTGGTCAGTTAAACTTTATCGCCATTTTTTACTGAGAATTATGGGAGAGTAGATACTGAT
The DNA here is from genome assembly GCA_932294295.1 of Alitta virens. Taxonomy (NCBI): domain Eukaryota; kingdom Metazoa; phylum Annelida; class Polychaeta; order Phyllodocida; family Nereididae; genus Alitta; species Alitta virens. Next base: position 31,276,717 of record OW028582.1, read on the forward strand.
GATGTCACGACACTTGGAGTGACGTAGTTGGTTTATGACATCATTGCCAGCTGCTGGTTTTCATTTTTTTATCCTCCCAGAATGCGTCAATAACAAAAATGGCATGGTCGACGAGCATGGATTTAAAGATTAAAACTGCCTCATGGTTGTTATTATCACTGTTGAGAACAATTAACAGATAAGTGTGTCCACTTCTATTAGAAAACGTGATTTTTAACGTCCTTCAGTTGTGCTTGGGAAATAGAACTACTGCGAAAGTTTTTAAAGCCAAATAGGCTCATCTAAGTGGCACCTTATATATATAGCATTTTGACTAACAAGTCGGCTTTATCTTACAAGTTAGTCGAATGTAGTCAATGGTATTTGTTATAATAATGACTAACTGCTTAGTCAAAGATAGGCCACTTCATTTGACACTGACTAAATCTGGTTATCCTGTAAGAAGAAAAGCTCTATTTGTTTGTTCTATCATTATAAATACATTTTTGTTTTATATTTATCTTAAATATTAATCCAAATTAATTATAATTCGTATGAGTATATAAATGGGCAAAATATACTAGTTGGCATCATGTCCAGCAGATTTGAAATAAATTAAATTAAATGAAGAAAAAAATGAATTTATTTGGAATGTCTGGAATAATTGACCACCCCAATCCATAGAGAGTCAGAGACACGGCCAAAATGTCTATGATCTTATCCAAAAAAAATTTCAGTGTTGACAGTAAAAGTAAAGATGTCAGTTTAAGGTGTAATTTTACAATATTTTTTTTATTCTTGACACAAGAGCAACAGTGGCACAAGATAAAAATGTCTGGTGGCAAAATGTGAAGTCATCCCCTGTGGTCTTCGAAATGAAGCAAGAATCCACAACACTGAGTCCAAGCAATGTTACAGCAGGTGAGCTTGCCTTCTTGAATGAGTCAGGGTTATTTGGAATACAGCAGCATGAACAAGAACTAGTTGGTGTCAAAATTCTTACTTTGGCACACGCTGATGTGTTCTTACATTTCCCCAAATGAGCTATGGAAACTCTGAATGATTGCGGTATGCATACATTTATGTGGATTAATGTAACAAGTAAAACTCTCTTTAAAAAATATTATTTTTGCTAGTTTTCATGGTAACCAATTACAAAATCTGTAAAATTACATTTTTGATAATATCTCTTATAATTTGTAATCAAGAATAACTATAGTGACTGCCTTATTTGGTGTTGCACAAACAGTGATGACGAAACTTCACCAGGCATGTCTTCAGAGTTTTAAAACTGATCTGAGTGCTCTTTTTGCAGTCAGATATTTTATTCCAAGGTGTTCTATAGATTAAAATCTTGTACAAAAAGATCTGACTATCTCAGAACATTTTCCTCTAAACACGGAAGAGTGTAAATGCCCATACATTAGATCCAATTTAATTGTGATGCCTCGCAATGTTTTATTTAACATCATTACAACTGCCTCTGCTACATATGAGCTGACTAAGCTTCAGACCCAAAAAAGACACGCTATTACCCAACACTTTAAAGACTTTGCAAAATTTTATAAAGAAATTAATTTTTCAAATGTGACTGGCCAGGATAAGTTGTGCTTAGTTGACCTTAAGAGTTAATAGACCAAGTTACTATGTGCGATCAGAAGCATAATATATAATTAATCCAATAATACTTGCCTAACTAGGGGTGTCAATCTATACCCCTTACATTTTGGGAAGGGAGGGGGGTGATCAATGCATCAGTGGTCCACCATTAATTTACCCCTTGACATGAGGGAAAGGTAGGCCTGCACCCCCCCCCCCCCCACCCTTCACAAGAAATTGACGCCCTTGTGCCTATCTGTTGATACTTAACGCATATGTAGGTATCAATAAATGCAATTTCCAAGATATTCTTTTTGATTGCTCGATTTAAAAAAGGTCAGTTTAAACTGAAAGTAAAATCAAAACTTGAATTGATATGGATAATGTTATGTATCATGCTGCCTATGTAATTTTCCATCCAGTTACATCATTGAACATCTGTCATACGCATAATCCCTTTCATGCGCAGGTTAGATTTTTTTTGTACACGTGATATCATCAGCTTAATCTTGTTTTTTTCATGTGATTCACTTACATTCCACCAGACGGAAACACCAGTATGGCTAACACCACTGCCACTAACAATTCAACAGGTGTCACTGCGGTTCCAGCTGGAACAGTTGTGATGAAGGATGTTACAACAAAAGCCACCGTTTCTCAAAACAGTACTTGTAATATGCTTACCTTTCAATAAGGGATTTCCTCCATAGTGGTGCTGGTCTTGAATATATTAATTCTTTGCCCTAATACATTATTGTAATCAGAATTTCCTTCTAGCGTAGTAAATTTATTACCAATATATGAAAAGAATGAAATGGTCTTATTTAATCTACTTTAATTTTAAACTTGCATCATGTCTAATGAATCCTGACTTATTACTAGCACTGAATTTTGAAAAGTTCAATTCATTGTGCTAAAAATGCCACCTTGATTCTCCATGAATTCTTGATAACAAAGTTTAAGTAATATTTTTTTTACATTTTTATCGACTACAAGAAAGTAAAGACATGGCGTGATAATGTTGTTGATATTTTACAGACTCCTCCGGAACAGACAACTCATCCACAACAACTCCTAAAAACCATGCTCAAAAGGCTAGTGCAGGTAAAATTCATTTGAAAGTTGAAAATATATTTGAGACTTATATATTGCTTACAGTACATAGCTAATGTTTTACACAATATGAATGTTATCAATAATTATTTTCTATAGGTTAGTTAACATAAATCAATGACATGTGTCACAAGTTTAATGACTAAATTGTTAGTCAAAAGCATGTTATCTCACATGATATTAATTCAGGTTTTTTAAATTTGGTTGTCATAAACTGATGTGGCATGGTATACTTGTTCCGGATCGACACAATTAAAAATGACTATTTAACTTATTTTAATGATTTTTGTGCGCCATATATATATACTAATAAATAACTTTGGACTGCTAGCAAAGACAGCAAAATAACACATTTTAATGTGAAAATTACCAAAATGTGGAATGGTAATATCAACAGACACATTTCTTATTAATATTTTTCAGATATTTTTATTGCTCTTGCACTTGGAAGTTTGTTTATCATACATGTCCTCTTCAACAAAGAATGATTCTTATGGAAGACTATGACTCATCCCAACTACAATACGATTTGGATTGTCCAATGATTTTTCAGCATAAACTACAATGTACAATGACCTCCTAATTAATCACAAACTGCCACTGACACTTACAGCAGGTTTCATAGATTTAGAAATTTAACTCCAGAAGACGTCATATGATGAGGACTCCCATTGGTTCGGCTGTGGGAATGTCTTTAACAATGAGTCGAAGATTCACATGACGTCCTCTGACGTATAATTTCCAAGTGCAGTGTACATGGCATCTGCTGTAATATTTTAAATGCACATTCACTGGGTGCATAATTATTATGCAAGTCGCTATCTTTAGGATATTTTAGCAATAAAGTGCCAGTGTGACTTGAAATCATTTTTATTTACTTGTTGAAGGTTTACAGACATCTTTTGCAAATGTATTTTGCTATATGATCAAGAGTTCTCTAAGAAGTGAATATTTGGTCAACTTTAGTTGTGCATAATTATTATGCAAGTATGTGTAGTTTGTCAGAAATAACCAAAAGTTTGATGAAATTTAGAATATATGAATAAATATTGCAAAATACATATCAGAAGAGCAGAGCAAACACAAATTCGAAACTCTGATGTATATAACTCTGGTTTATGTCGCATAATATCCTCAATTGGTGTGACAAACAAATACATTTGTATAATCTGTAAAATAGTTATCCAAACTGCACAAAACAGTCCACAATAATGTTCCAACATCCTTTTTAGCTCTTCTTACAATTACTTGTAGCATTTTAGAAGAACAGGCATGCTTGTTCTACATTTTAATGAGTTCTTATTCACTGCGCAATTGTGGATTTTCACCGCAGTTTCTCGATATTTCAACCAGGTGGCTATGACGGAATACTGCAATTCATAGAAGACCAGCCACTGTTGCATGCTATAAATGGCCCAATGTTTCTGGAAATGTTCTGAGTGTAAGTAGGTCATGGGCTGCATCAACTGGAAGAACCATGTTGTTTTACACATGAATTTATGCATTTTGAATGTGGTGACCAAGTACTTTTTGCCAAAATTAGCTGAAACTATGGTCATACAGCACACTCCCCCAAACAGAGCTAGTCAATCCTAATATGGGCATGCACAAAAGGTGATGACAAAACTTCACCAGGCATGTCCTCAAAATTTTACAACTGATTTTTAGAAGTACTCTTTAGCAGTAAGATATCTTAGATTGAGATCTGGTACAAAAATATGAAGTAACTGATCTGAAATAGCATGTGTTGATATGATCTATACAGAGTGCATTACTGTTAAATAAACATTTGTCTCAAAACACCTTGTCGCTGCTTGGGTAGCCAGATAAACTTCAAAATATATGCAAATCAATGGGTGGGGTCATTGCTAAGTGATTATGCCAGAATGAGAAATACAAACCCGAAATTCATCAATAAGGGTAGGAAAAGGATGTTTCATGATGAGGCTGCAGGGTGAATTTTACCTTCTTAGCCCAAAATGTATTATATTTTAAGTAAATAAAAAAAGTAATCAAAACTGTGTTAAATGCTCTTCTATATGTTATTCCATTCCTGTCTTGCTATTCAACAAGTAATCATTCGTCAAATTTTCCACAAAAAAAAGTGGAAAAGTGATCAGGTGGTGATTTCCATACTAATTATATGCACACTTAAATTTCATAATCTTTGCATTATTTCGCATTAAACATAAGTGATGAGGATTTTTTTGTTATCAAGTAAAGTGTTTGGCTGGGGTAGAGCTTGTTATTCACTGCATAGATCATTGCTTTTTAACTTATAGAATTATTGAAGATTAACATACTTGCATAATAATTATGCACTCAGTTTAGATCTGTTGATATGTTTATTAACCAAATGTATCTAATACAAAACTAGACCCCAAAAATTTTATAAAAGCCTGAAATGTCTGGTTACGTCTTGGATAACATGCCTTACTTTTTTTTCACTTGATTTTATTTGTTTATCATTTCATTATAACGTCTCTTAATCATTAATGATGACACGCATGCCCGTTTTTTAGGTTGTCAGATGTGTTATTTTTTTTATTTTTTAAGGGATAGATATGATGTTGTTTGGCTTTTAAGAACCTACTCATCTTAACACAAAGTGTATTTAGAACATAGAAAGCACTCGAGGCATTAAATTATCAGTTTAATAACCTGAAATAACTTGTATCATTTACGACATTATTTTTTACAGCTTCATACTGACTTCATCAGTGGAAATTGGTATCTACACTCAAGCTTTTTTTGTATATTACATTTCCAACTTGTTGTGGTTCTATTACAGTGGATTACATTGTTGTCACAATTTATCATGTTTGAGTGGTTTCCAATCAAGCCCAGAAATAGAAATGGACTTAATTTCTTTGATCTTAATTACAGCTAGTCAGTTGTGTTTTGAATAGTAAATGCTTGGGTGAGCATGATCACCTATTGTGCAACAGAATTCAAAACATTGCAAATAAATGCAGGTCTTATCATTCATCATTATTTAAACAAGCAGATAAAAATAGTTGAACATATTAGGGAGGCACTCATTTGTGCAAAACTGTGAGGTGGCTGCCACATTTGGTATATGACTACACTTCAATGCAATCAGCTGTAAGCAGTTGTCAATAATGTGGTGTTTATTAATTTCCATCACTAGATAAATGTTTCACTGTACCACTTACCAGTGTCATTTAGCATGAGCTGTACAAATCCTAATGTACAACTGTTAGCAAACATTGCGAGCCTCACGCAAAAAAGCGTCAGATTCTGTCTGTTCGGCGAGTGCAGGCAATTGTCCTGGTCTGACTTACTTGTACATTTTATTTAATAGCTTTGTCAGTTTTCATCAGATTTTTTAAATTCAAACATTTCTAAAAGCGAAAGTCGTTATATATCTTGATATGTGCCTGTATTAATCATTTAGATGAACTGTAGACGGAATTGTGAATTGTAATGGAAAAATTGAAAAACTGTACAGTAGACATTTTTGTAATTGGGGTTCAGTGGTACAAAACAATTACACAACATTGTCACAGGCTACCAGCCGTTTCATTTAAGAGTCGTTGTATAATCTCGGCATCATGGTGGTGTCTTCCGCTTGCAAACTGTTTCATTGGTTTTCATAAATATTGCCAATATTTAAGATACCTAAAAAGTATTGATAGCAATAAAAAATATTTGACCAACAAGAACGAGCTTACTTTACTAGCTCTACAGTGGGCTTTTTCTTCACTACATACATTTTACTGTTTAACAGAAAACAAAACAAAATAACAACTCATTTTGTGAATCCAGTCAGTGATAATTTTACAAATAAATCAATCTAGATAATCCATTATCGAAAAAAATGCCGTCTACTTATAATAAATGCTTTAGAAAAAAGAAATTGCAGTCCAAATTTGAACACTCCCATTAAGAAACTAAAATGTTTATCAATGACATCCATTAATTCAAATTCTCTATGTTTTTGTGACACTTTTTGATAAAATGCTAACCATATCTCACTATATTTCTCACACTCGCACAAAAAATGGAATTTATCTTCAAACGTATCTTTGCCACACATCAAACATAACCTGTTATTTAAACTAACATTTTGATACACAATGCCTGTTTTCCTCAATGAAAACGCACGTGGCACATTTGGCCATGCAGGTAGTTCAATAAATTTAACATGTCATGTGAGAGTCCAGCTCATCAAGAATTCCTGGTGCGGGATTTGTGTCTTTGTAATAAACCATGCAGGTATATAGCAGTTGCAGAGTGATGTACATGCCTTCTGCATAAGTAAATTGAGCATCAAATGATTATGAAAGTACATACGATTTAGATTGCCATTAGTTAATCATGATTTGAGGTGTATATTATTTCGGTTGGAGGTGTATATGATTTCCGTTTTTAACATTTAACATATTGACATCTTAACATCTACATGTTAAAATGTGTAGCATCTTGACATCTTAACATCTATAGATGTTAAAATGTTGGCATCTTGACATCTTAAAATCTAGATGTCAAAATGTCAGCATCTTGACATCTAGTCAGCATCTTAACATCTAGATTAAGAATTGAAAGAAGTGGGCCTAATCTCAATGACTAGTGTTTCTACATTGTTCTCCGTTGCAATTGCCGTCAACATGAAAAATACACAATGTCAATAAGGTGACCCAATATCAGTTTTTATTTTTTTTAATTAAAAGAAAATTTTTTAAATTTTTGTACAGCCATGCATGTGCAATTTCTTAACCACTACATATAAATTTTCAAAAATGTTGGATCAAAGAGAGAATAATATATGTCATGACAATCCACATTCCCTTTGGAGATCTTCAATCCATTCTGCTTCAAAATGTCTATACATGGCATTTACCCAGGGTCCTAAGGTTATTGTATTTAAAGTTCTCATATGTTTTTTGAGAAGTAATAGCCATGATGGACACCCTGCCAAAATCTTTGAAAGGGTCTCTCAATGATCATCTGTCTTCCATCATTTGCATAATCTGCAAGTACATTTATGTAGATAAAGGTTAACTGATGCAAAGAAGACAATTTAATATCCTACCAATGATTTGAACAGAAAATATAAGTGGATATGTCAGAAAGAAATAAAGTACTTTGCGATCATGACTTTCCTCGTGAAGTTATTGTGTTCGTTTGCACTCTCTCTGGAAATTATGCAGATTATGGCATTTGCTCCATGAAGTTGATGAATACCGGAATACAGCATTTACATGTGAAGTTGTGATAAACGTGACCCCTCATGTAGTAATGCACATTTTTTGCGAGAAAACATAAAATACAACATTTTTGGAATTTTCATATCGGTTTACCGGCTCCAAGAAACATGCTCAGTGAAAAATTCAAGACATCCATCTCCTTGTCAACAGATATGATCTTGTTAGTTATTATGCATATTTACTAGAAAGATTGTAAGTTGTATCATAAAATGAACGCATGTAGTGATAAACAATACAACCTAGTGATGTCACTCAGTTACATTTTCATAGTTGATCATCGGTTTTGGTGCACCAACCGATGATCGATTATTAGTCGGTTTGGGTGCAGTTCGTATTTCAGTAGTCACATACGTTAAGTCAACTGCTAGTTTGTCCAAATTAATTAAAGGTATCTGTACATAAATACAATTTATCTACAGTCATTTTTTTCATAATACCTCAAGTAAATATTGATCCGGGAAGGGCCATAGGTTTAATTTTGATTTTTTGATAATCAACTGATGTGTTTTTTAAAAATAATTGACTATACAAAATTAGTAATCGACATCACAAATACAACATTTTATGAGCCCCATAAAAGACCTATAAAGAATAATAACATCTTATTTATACATATACATATTTACCCTGCATTTCTGTTATTTGCATAGAATTTCCGAAAGAGAATATTTCCTTATTTAGAAAAAGGGGGTACATAGGGGAGGGGGTCTTCAAAAGACAAAGCACCCCCTTCACCCCACACTTAAAAATGGAACAGCTCTAAAGTTAGAAAACTCGCACAAGCCATACGTCATGTACACAAGTAACTACAGCCAGTAGAGAAAGTGTACTGATCCTGAAAAAAACAACAAGAAAATATTAACTCTATAACTTCCAAAATATAATTCAGTATTCTTCAACGTCACATTAGCGACCATCCATGGTTCCAGGCCCAGGTGGTCATAATAGCAATGTATGATCAGTTAAATTAAGTCCGACTATGATGGTATTAAAATGTGCACACAAGGGCATAGCTCAGAGGTAGCGCTCTGGGCTTCCAACCGCTGGGTCCCGGGTTCGATTCCCGGTTGAGCCTAAGTTGGATGGCTGTTTCATCCCTCATCTCATTGCCATGGTCCCTGCCTGTCCTAATTAGCCCATCAGGTGCAGAAATACAGGACATCAAGTCACACACACATGCACGCACGCACACACACACCCCCCCCCCCCCCCCCCCCCCGTCTAAAATGTTATGACCAAACATTGCAATACTCCAAAATTCTATGGAAAGGTCTCATGTTAAAAAATTCCAGGGAATATTAATTTCTCAAGAATAAGTAATTAGTCTCTTTGTATTATTGTATTGAGGCAAATATTTCTGACAAATTGAGTGGCAACAATCATGGTGCTTCATGATACCTACCAGAAATGTGAAATCAATCACAGATACAAATGCATAATATCTCTCTCTTGGTCAGTTGGCACTCATTGCACTGTCATGGCCATGTACCACTGAATTGTGGCACCTTTCCCTCTAGCTCGTCTTTGAACAGCGTCAGCCAAACAACGAAGTCACTAGTACATGTCAGTGATGTAATAATTTCATTACATGTAACTCCCTCTACAGCCATACCTTACTACATATTGCATTCAATATTCTTCAATCCTGAAATAAGAAAAAAAATATACTTATAATTTATTAAACACGCACAGTGATAGTGTTAACTGCATAAACTACACTTAGACCATGACAGTGTCATGCAAATAAAAATTTATAAAAAAGTCAAGTTACAACAATCTGATTTTTAGCACCACAATACCTTGAATTGTTAACATATAAATTCATCAGCCAGTATAAGAGATTCTTAAATTTTACTCATTGTCAACATAAATTTAGTATTTTAATATCATTAGCAATTTAATAAGTTATAAACAAACCTTGATTGAACACAAATGACTTCATCAGTGTGATTAGGCTGACTGCCCCCCATCCCCTTCCTGATACACTGCCTCATTATGGCTCACTCAACTGTTTATTCAATGATGCCTGCTAATTGAAATGATATATAAGTAAAATTTAAACTTAATTTACTTGTTACCTTTACTTAAGCTTTTCACTCTCTTCTGACAGTGGCAAATTAATTTGTGACACAGAGAAAGGGAGAATGGTGTTTATTTACATTTAGCATATATCCAACATTCGATCATTCAACACATTTATACTTGTTTACTAGCTGCTCGCTTTGTGACCAACTTTAGAATGCATGGGATCATCATGTGCTGAGCTCTGTCAAGATCAAACTTGGATCGAAATTGCTGCATTTCCCACCAGTTTTTCCATTGGGTTCCCCTGTTATATCCCTGCACATATATCGATACCACCTGCCCGTTAGGTCTGCACTCATTAATTGTATTGCTGTTACGGACCTTTTTTTGATTTCGAGTGTACTGCTTTTGTATGTTTCATTTTACAATGCTAAAAATGTAGTACAGTAAACAGCATTTATTTAAATCCTTACCTGTCAAGCTGTCTCTCTGAGCCAAGCCAGAAAGCTGCTCTCTGGCCAAACAACACAATCCAATTAGTTATAAATCGGCAGTACTCCACTCCACTACACCCCAATACCAAAAGGAAGCTGCCCTAATTATTAAAAAAAAAAATGCAACAAATGCATTATATATAGTTTCAAAGCATGAAGAGTGTTACCCACAAGTGGCACACATCATGCCTTCACTTCGAAAACTGAATGGTCTATCATAAAAGAAAAAAATATGGTTTGATAAATGATTTGAATAATATTTAAATGTCAAATAACATATAACTGCTTTATTTAACTTTAAATATATTCTCTGATCACTATACTTACCCAGCAGTACATGAGCAGAATCATCAACCAATTGCCTGTTCTCTTGTTGAATATGCCCAAACAGTGACTTTATGTCATCTTCACTGAATACTGCAAAGGATCAACGTTTTCTGAATCTTTCAACTCATCAGCTGCTCATGGATTTGATACAACGGATCATTTCCTTCACTTGATATGGAAGAATCAGCTTGTATTTCCTTGATATTTCAGATGTGAGCACATCAAAGTCCAATAGACAGTTGCTGTTAAGTTGTTAATTTCAGGGCACCTGGAAAAAGATATGATGAACAGTATAACTTGGTGTTAATAACGTACCTGAATTATTATGTGTGCCATATGATACAGCTGCACGTGATATTTTTCCCCTCTAATCCTTTGCCTCTCCAACAACTGAATTCAAATTAGGATGACCATTGATCAGTTTGTTTTTGCAATGCTGGAATGAAAGGCCATACTTCTTACAGATTGACAGGTGTTTGTTAATTAAAAGCACTATTGAGGACCTTCACACTGTATACATAGCTGACCACCTTAATTTTATCATTCACTGATTCAGTTGATTTACTCTATGCCATCACTGCATCAATAAAGTTAAACTAATTACCTTTATGTAGCAGGGTTTCCTCCAGGATTTTTTCAATGGGGAGCGGGGGCCCTCTAAGATCCTGGGCCTCCACGCGGCGAGGGTGGAAACACTTGGGGTGAAGTCCTCTATCCCCAGTGGCTAAAACAGGACAGTGCGCATTGCACAAGCTGCTCCAGCTATCCAACGCACAATTATTGATTTTTTACATGCTTCTGGTTTCTACTACCAACTATTAGATAATCAATCTTACCCTAGAGAGCCTCTACATAGCCCACTCAGGTGCTGATGAGGCGTTAAACAATAACACTAACTAACTAACAATGGGGAGGGGGGGGGGGGGGCTGCCACAACGTAAAGTGACAAATCATTAAGGGAATCAACAATAAACAAAAGGAATATCATTTTTAATGTATTGTACTGTTTTGGCCATAGCACAGAATTGCATCAAAAAGTTCAATAAAACTATCATACGTGTGACTGATATCGGAAATTATTGTAATTGTGTCATGTCATGAAGATTAAGCTCTTGGAAACTATGTATACAAAACATGTATATTACAAAACGAATATATTTCATTTCAGTAGGATATACTATGATATACCATTTAAACTGGGCAGTCCATCTTACTTCATACATATCATGTCAGATGTATAATTATTAATTGTCGTAACAGAGGATGTTATCAACAGGGCAGGTGTTATCGACACTCGCATTAGAATGTTTACAATTTTGTTAACAAACTAATTTAAGTGTCAATAATACCTGCCCTGTCGATAATATCCTCCGTTACGGTATATGTATCTGTTTATAGGCCTAGAAATTGTGTGTTATTGTTATTCATGCATTTTCACCTATGTATTAGTGTAATTAATAGCCCTGGGGACATATACGCCTAGTGTCTGCCCCACGCACCCCCACACTCTAAGAAAAAAAGGTTCTTCAAGGTTCAATATGGAACCTAGGGGTTCCAGATGGAACCTGAAGGTTCTATAGTACATATAAAGGTTCCGAATGGTTCTTAAAGGTTCAATGTAAGAACCATATGGTTCAATCAAACAAAAGGGTTCAATGCCAAGTACATTTGTTACCTGTATTGTTAAGGGCAGTTTCAAAAGTGATAAGAACAACAAATAAAGCCAGACAGTACAGCCTCAAAGCGCAATTGAGCTTTACATTAGACAGTTTAACTGATCAACAAGCACTTGGATTGCGGGACTTGGTGAGTAATAAATATTTTACTTGTCAAATGCTTAATGGTAATTAATATAATATGTAAATAGTTTTGTTTAATCAAGACATGAAAACATGTTGTTATATTGTTAAGATGTATTGTTTTTGCAGGGATTGGAGTAGGAAAAAATACCAATTGACTATGAAAACATTCAGGACATGGTGAAGAGGACTGTACCACACTCACTGTAGCATTTAGGAAGCGCAGATACATGCACAAGCATGGGTCATGGATCATCCCACTGGAAAACCGTGAGATACTGACATAAGGGTTTGGGAGTAGGCCTATTAGGAAAACTGTTTTTCCTCACTACTTTGGCTCAAAGTTGTTACACAAAGGACAAAATTTGCTACTATAAACTAAGGTATCAACGCACTATGTAGTATTATGAAATCATCATGTCATGTCTAGTGAAGCTAATTCGTTTCTTATGCATGGGACACATGATTATGAAAGGCTACGTCTGATTGGCCAACTGAAGTGAAAGTTATGGTTATGTATGCAAAGAAGGTGACGTCACAGAGCAATGACGTCATCAGCAGTCTTGTCAAGACTTTCACATTGGAGATGATTGAAAGATCAAGGGGCATTCCCTTTGCTGGCAATTTGTTCATTTTGGTTTTAAATAGGGGTGAAAGCTTATGTTTCATTACAGTCAATTGTGTAATCGAGTCTTGTGACTGAGGTGCCGGTAATTGTGAATGCATAGTCGTCGTTGAATCCAGGCCTAATTGTCAAAAAAAAACCTTCTTCTTAATTGGGTGCATTATGCATTTTTGATGGGCTAGTAAAAAAAAAAGAACCAGTGAAATCCAAGTTTACGCTTAGTGTGCATCAACCTTAGTGTTTACATTTTGTAAATTTCTAGAAATAAAAGAACTTGGATCCCTTAAAATCATGGATTTTGCGAGTCAGGCCTGGGCTAAATAAATTAGTGCAATTAATGGGTCGGGTCTGACCACTTTCAGCTAGGCCCATGCAGAACCCTACCCACTGGGCAAGCTGTTGAGCTCTGAGAGAGCTCTGCTGTCTCAGGTCCTTGCACATAATGACATCACAAGTTGTGACGTCACAAGAGGCTACTTTTTCTTTTATTAGCCAATCAGAACAGCTGTAAGCCAGCAGAGGCTAAACAATGGAAAATAGCCGATCCTGATCATGAATGATCCTTTCATATTATTGCTTTATTAACTTTTAGCCAGTCATCTCTTAATTTATGTGTAGAGTTAGAATCATGTCATCTAAGTAAGGAAATGTAATCAGAATTAAATATTGGTGTAACTAATGTGTTAATTAAACTTAATGTTAACACAATGTATAATATATATTTATAATGCAATAAGTAACGTGCAAATAACCATTGGTGGCATGGAAGCGACATACTACTTAGATGAACAGATTTACTTTGTAGCAAATATGCAGAACTTGTGAAATAACCTGTGCTTAAAGACAGCATGTTAGAAATGCCAATATGATTGTACAAAATGTTCAGAAGTAACGGTAAGTTGAGTAATGGCAAAGGCAAAATTAATTTGATCCAATGCAGAGAAGGCAAACATTAAAGAAAAACACTGGTTTGCATTGAAAACTGTAACATGCCAGAAAGACAAATATATTAAGAAAACAATTCATGAAATGTGTGAGTGACGGGATAATTTGTTTTCAACCAACTGAAAATTTGAATTATGCAGTCTTTTAATGGGATGAGCAATGATGTTTTCACCATGCAGTATAAACAAAATTTAATTTGAACAAATATTTTCACGAAATAATGCAGAAAACATACTTTACTATATAATCCTATGGGGGATTGTGTCCCCTTAAGTTCTCACTCTGGGTTGAACTGATCATGTGGTCTGCCTTAGCCATTGTGCTTTTCTGCTTCATGCAGTTCAGTGCTCAAACACAACCAGCTGCTGCAGCAGAAAATAGGAACTGTAAAGGTATGTTCTTTAAAAATTTAGACAATAGATCCTCACCTGTGTTTGCAAGCCAAAAATTGAGTTGTAAGGTAACTGGAATGTAAAAATACAGATTTCAATCCATACCATAATGCATAGTGTAATTTTAAAGTTATATAATGAATTTACTATAATTTAATCGCTCTGCCTATACCTAACTTTTGCATGCATTCTTAAGGCACTGCATTAGAAAACAGATTTTCCATTTGTATAATCACAGTATGAAATGAATGTCAAAACGAAGTTTGAAAATTAAAATGCTGTAATACACTGTATAGATGTGTTATTGAATATATGTGGGACAATTAGTGTCTTTCATATGGAAGTTTGAAAAAGTATGAATGTTCCATATTTTTCTTTATTTTATAAAAAACTAAATTATTTCCGCCCATGAGACCCCCAAAAGGCACCCTCCACACTATTTTAGACATATTATTGCAAAGTTTTAAGCATGTAGGTGCAGTACTGTCAGAGTTCTGCCCCGGAAACCTAAAATAATTTTTTTTCTAAATTTTGTAAAACATAGCCAAGATATGTCAATTACTATAATTCAGTTATTTTTTTATTTGAAATACAGTAGACAAGTGCTGCTCATAAAGGCCATAGAAGCTAGCTGTGTGATATATATTAACAAATATCAATCATATGAGGAACGCCATGTTGTAGACATAGTACATAGATAGATAGATAGATATATAGATAGGTAGATATATAGATAGGTAAATAGATAGATAGATAGATAGAATCCAGTAAGTCTGAAGCTTAGTCAGCTTATATTACCAGCGGCCAGAGCAAACGTAGTGATGAGATGATAAGGCTTGGAGTCCACATCATGTTACACATCTTCCCCATGGTACAGGTCTTTTACCTGCCTCAGCATAGACACCGAGTGCCCTGACCTGGGATCGAACCCGGGTCCCAGCACCTACAACAGAGCTGACCAATGTGGAATTGGTGGATGGCTTAACCATTAGGCCACCCAGCTGCTAAGATAGATAGATAGATAGATGTACAGATAGATAGCTACAACCAGGTACAACAATGATATTTAGATCTAAATTTAATTTTAACTTTTCTACAATTAGCTTATACTGTTAATGGTGCACCCTGTGCAATCCCTTCCATCTACAAAGGAGTGACTTATCACAATTGCACTGATGTCGACAATCCATCTGGCAAATTCTGGTGCAGCTTGACTACCAACTTCGATGTACAAAAACAGTGGAAGCGATGTGCTGGAATCAATTGTGATGGTAAGTATTTGTTTTAATCTATAGTTAAATAATCCGTGAAGAGAACAACAATATATGTACAATGCTCTGTGATATGAAATGTACATGCTGTGTTTGATCTGAGGTGACTTCTATGTCACTAATTTTAAGTTTACCTAGTATTATAAGTACAAGCTTATATTTATATGAATATGATATCTATT
This sequence comes from Alitta virens, assembly GCA_932294295.1. NCBI lineage: Eukaryota > Metazoa > Annelida > Polychaeta > Phyllodocida > Nereididae > Alitta > Alitta virens. Next base: position 31,292,699 of record OW028582.1, read on the forward strand.
GCATTTTATAATGATTTCAGCAAGATCTAACAGTTGTCAAATTGAAAAAGTAAGAAGGCATAATGATTTAAATTTTGTGGGTAAGCTTGGATATAAGAATTATACATGCACCTTACCATAGATTTTGTTTATTTCTATCACCCAGATTGCAGAGGTAAGACATGCATTTTTATCACAGATTAATTTGTAAACTGCAAACTTATACATATCTTAATTTTCTTTGATTTGTGTTCACATTTTCAGTTTTTAAAATCTTATTAATATCTGAAAAGGTTTTCATTGTAATTTATTATAATAAGTATTTAAATTACTTAATCCAAATTTTTGGCAGTGGCCACAAATGAAGGACGTCTGTGTGTGTTCCCGTTCTCCTACAAGGGTGTGACTTATAACCATTGCACTGATGTTGACAACCATGGGAGATTGTGGTGCGCATATACACCCTACTACAATGGACAATGGGGCACCTGCATGGATACAATGTGTGGAGGTATGTGGCTGTCAGACTACTGCAGTAAATATTTCCAATGTTACTGTCTTACAGGGTATATATGGAACTTTATTGTGTAATAGCTGTGGATTAAGATACTGATAATTGCTGATAATATCCCCACTGAAGAAATTGATGTCAAATTCTCTGCGTGTTTAAAAATTCAAAGGATGAGAGGGATTGGTTGTCTCATAATTAGATTATCCATAAATTGAAATTAAAAATTAAATACTGGAACTGGAACCTGTTCTATATTTGATTTGTAATTTCAATGTATAGTTAGACAGATAGACAGCTAGACAGACAGACAGACAGATTAGATAGATTAGATAGATAGATTAGATTGATAGATTAGATAGATAGATTAGATAGATAGATAGATTAGATAGATTAGATTAGATAGATAGATAGATATGGAAAGTGCAGTCCTCTAAGGCAAGTTAATACCACTATGATAATAAGAAGAGTTGATGTATGAGGTGGGAGAGAGTCCACCTATTTACCCCATGGGTGGGTCTGTTACTTGCCTCAGCATAGACACTGATTACATGAGAACGAAACGCAGCTGGGATGGACCAGTGGAGGATTTAACTTGGGGTCCTTCAGAGGAGCAGGCGAGCATCTTAGTACTAGACCATTCAGCTGCTTAACATGTTATATTAAATTTGTGGAAGACATTTCATGATTTTTATTTTCTTTCTAATAAACTAATATAAGAAATTATTTTCCCTCTGATACTGCTTCCTCATGGTAACAGAATGTAAAGGTGAGTTTATTGTAATTAATTACATATTTTTTGCTATGACATATACTTTTACAAAGGGTACATGCTAAGCAAGAAAACCATTTTTTTTTACAATAAATATATATGCATAAAAGAAGAGACAGTTATAATAAACAAAATAATTACAATAGAATTGACTCATAAATGAAAATGAAATAATGTGTAAATGTCTAAATGCAGTGCGCACTGAATGGGGAAAACAATGCCAGTTCCCTTTCTACTATAAAGGAGCACAACGTGAATTCTGTACGATGACTGACCACCACCGAGCTTGGTGTAGCTTGAATGGACATGCAAGTCATCGTGGGGTTGACTGGGACAATTGTGTATCTATGGAATGCTCTGGTAATTAACTGACATACTAATTGTAGTGCAAATAGGTGTAGTTTAGTGCAATGTTGATAATATTCATTTCCATGTCTTTTATTCTCAGAAAAACCAGAATTGCCAAGACCTCAAGCAGAACAGGATAGCAGTAACTGCACAGGTAGGTACAGTCAACCCTCATTTATCCAGGCCTCACTTATTCCCTCGCTATCGGTACACAATTGGGAACTAATCTACTTAGTGCATTTACCCCTCATCTAACTGGTTCCCTCATGGTCATGTGCAGCAACCTGCGGCTCCACAGTCAGAATGGACTGGTCCACTGGCGTTTCCATTCACTTTTGGGGGGTGCAGGCTGCATAAGATACCATACCGTGGCTGCCAACACAAAGAATCCAATTACACTTTGTGAGTTATTTGATAAGTTAGAAATCTGTATGAATTTGCCCAATTTTTATTTTACTTTTTGCCATCATACATTTCAAATATTGCACATCACTTGAAATTGTGAAAATATCTGGTTAGCCAGAAGAGCTTGCAACTATGTCAGCTGCAACTTCACCTGCCAAGTGTAGACACACAGCTTTAAATGCTAGTCAGAAAAGAGATTTGTGCAGACGAAAAATGTGAACCCCAAACCTGACAATTGCCGACCCATAGGCCCTGCAAACATATAATATTTCAAAAATATTTCCAACTATATTTAGCAGACCTTAGTTGAATATTTCACGGAAATATTATTGTCTAAGGTGCTGCTGAGATTGCCATAACATTTCATTAATGTCTGGAGAAGGTTGTGCTGACATTAGCAGAAAATATTATTATTTAAGGTTCTGCTAATATTTCTGTAATATTTGAAAATATCCTTATTCTTAAATATTGATTGAATATTTACTAATAATCTCATCAAGATGAAAATTATCAAACTGAATTTAATGTTAGACTCTAATATCAAAGTAAAATATGATTTGAAGGTTACTGTGGTATCTGTGAAAATATTAACTTACATATTGTCTTAACATAATAGTAACATCATAGAAAATATTAAACTTAATCTTCATAGCATATTAGGAGTAGTTATTAAACAGATATGATTTTCAAACATCAGAGAAATGATAGTAGTAGTATATACGCGGTGCAGTCAAACTACCCCACCTGTTGGGAGTTGTAAGGAACTACGGATAGGTCTGAAAGGTGGTGCCCCCTAGTGGTGGAAAAATTAGTAATAATAAATGCCGCCAGGGGGCTTAAAAGAATTAAGGTTGTGATGGGTGCTGCCACGTCTGGTGTTTATTAATATTAATACAATAATCAAGGGCCACCACCGGGATTTGTATGAACTACAGATATGTCTGAAAGGTGGTGCCCCCTAGTGGTGGATAATTATTAATAATAAATGTTGCCAGGGGTCCAGAAAAGAATTAAGGTTTTGAGGGGTGCTGCCACGTGCTGCCACGTCTGGGGCTTATTAATATTAATACAATTATCAAGGGCCACCACGGGGGTTTTGATGAACTAGAGGGGGGTTCTAAAGGGGCTGTCATCTGGTGGCAAATAATTAATAATAATAAAAATCGCCAGGGGGTTTATTTTTGTGAACTAGGATTGTTGAATGTGCCTCCACCTGTGAGAACATAATTAATATAAATTAAAAAAGGGACACTAGGGGTGTTATTGTAATAATGAGTGTTATGCAAGGTGGTTCCCCCTGTGGGAATATAATTAATATTAAAAAGGAGAAGCTGACCTCCTGTAATGAAAATAGTGCAACTATTGAAAGTTTATAAATCCATGGGAATTGTCCAATCAAACGCTATGGGCGGTTTTGCTTGTATAAATATTTCTATGAAAACCCTGCAAAGCAACACTTGTCGCCTGAACGCCATCTCTACAATAAGCAGCACAAGAGGATTATTTATTTAAGACCAGAGGATTATTTATTTAAGAACTTGGTAAGATGGATTATTACGGGTCTCCTGAAAAGCTGCTGGACTCTCACTTGGTCACTTGTATGGGCTATTTGGAACATGCTATGTCTAAAAAGGACTCTGAAAACCTTTTTTTGGCAGATAATTATTTTGAAATTTTATGGTGCGTAAAACAAACACTATATATACATGAATCTTCATGTGATCACGAGGATAAGACATGCCAATGTAAAGCGTGGATACTCAACAGCCCCCTGAAGTGGGTTATCGAAAAAGGAAATGCAGTATATCATAAGATAGGCCTTAGGGTGGTTTCTGACGAGGATGATTGTTGGCTGACAGACAGTTTGAAAACATTTTTCATCTTAAAACAACGATTAGACCCCAATGTGAGTGGCCAGTCAGGGCTTTTCAAAGATCTCGACTTTGTTGAAAATAAATTAGACCAAGAGAATGTTGATCCCCAGGCTTTAGCCAAAAGGTACTACAAACTTTTGAATAATGTTGAGATATATTTGGGTATTAATTGTCCCACTTTGGAACACTCGTGTAAATGCCAATGTAAGAATTTCTTATTATGTAGTGATGTGTTAAGCCGTTCCGTGACCTTAGAGGAAAGAATTGATAAGGTTACAAATAAAAATGTAGAAACTGCCACTGAAGGCTGCTGGCTTCTTCAAAAAATTGAGAAATATAGAGTTATATGCTTAATATATGACATGTCATTTTGGAATTGAATAATGCAATACACTAATAATTGTATGTTATAATTGTTTCTATAGCCCTGAAGAATACCAAAAGCTACGGACATGATTCTAATACATTGGGCGATATTAGGCCAAAAACTGTGTAAAGAAATAGCTCATGATGTTATTTTATTTAAAAGTCATCCCTTTCAATCTGTTAGAAAATGCAGAAAAGATTATGAAGAAAGTGTTAGAAAGGGCTATGTAGCTGGGATGACCTCGGCATTCCTTAGTTATGCGATTAAGTATATTGTGGATAGCGTTGAAGTGGATTCTGAAAATGACAATAGCACTGATTCTGAAAATGAAGTTGACTCTGAGGATGGCCCCCATGTCAAAAAAGTTTGCCAAGAAAGAGACAGGAGCTTTGCAGGGCACCTAGAGGCAACTACAAATCTTCCTCCTCATATAAGGATGAGGTGGACCCTGAACATACTTGACAAATGTGACCACAGTGACCATTGGATTGAAGAAAAATCCTCCACAGAAACATTCTTAACATTAAGAGATTGTATTGTTAATTTTTGGAACTCTCAGTTTGAAAGGTTTAATGGTGGAATCAATTATGAAATTGTAATATCTCTAGTGCATTGAAAGTACAGACCATATTAATGGCATTGATTAAAAAAAATTATTAATAAACTTTAATAATGTACTTTAAAGGCAAATAATGACTTGGTTTTTATTAGCATGTTGAGAGCACGTGGCAACATTTCTGCTTTATCTGTGGGGTGCAAAAGTTTATCAACTCAGTAACCTCTGGAGGCTTGGAGGGGAAAAGGGATTACATTTTTTAAAATGAACAAGCGTCAGCAGTCATATCTTAGTAAGATTTATTACCATCCGGGGTCACCTGCCAGTTTTTCAAGTGAAAATAAAATATGGAAAGTAATTCAACACCGAAAAGACAGGCCTAAAGGATTAACCTTGAAAATATTAAGAGAATGGCTAGAGAGAGAAGATACGCCTTCAGTTTTTAAACAAAGAACTTCTAAATTTAAAAGAGAAAAAATAATTGTTTCATGCAGGGATGAACAATGGTCAGCTGATCTACTTGACATGAGTAAAATGAAAACTGAAAATGACGGCATATCTTTTATCCTAGTTATAATAGATGTTTTTTCAAAATTTTCATGGTTACAGACTATCATCAATAAAAAAGCAGGCACTGTGAAGAAGGCATTTTCAAAAGTTTTAAACACCGGGCGTATACCGCAGAGGGTCTGGGTGGATGCTGGGACAGAGTTTCAAAATAAGTTATTAAAGAAATATTTCAAAGAAGAAGACGTTCACATGTTTATAGCTAGATCTGAAAGTAAATCTGTTTTCGCTGAAAGGTTGATTAAAACTTTAAAGGTAAAATTATTTAAGTATATGTACTATAATCAGACATATAGGTATATAAATGTCTTGGCAGACATAGGTGAATCTTACAACAATTCTTACCACAGTTCTATCAAAATGGCACCGTCAGAGGTCAATGAGTCAAATGAACTAGAGATTTATTTGAGGGATTACCTGCCCTACGTAAATAAAGTCAATAGTACCACCAAAAAAAGCTCACTTGAGAAAGGGACTTTAGTAAGACTGTCACGGCCTAAAGAAACATTTTCTAGGGGCTATAAAGAAAAGTTTAGTGAGGAAATTTTTGTTGTGGATTTCGTAATTAATTCTCACCCTAAGAGATATGCAATTGTGGATGGCTTAGGAGAAAAAGTAGAGGGAACTTTTTACGGTAAGGAGTTGCTAATAGTACACCCGGATGAAAATAGAGAATATAAATTAAATGAGATATTGAAATATAGAAAAAATAAAAAAGAAGCTCTGGTTTCGTGGTACGGCTACAGCGAAAAGTTTAATTCTTGGATTCCCTCATATCAAATAAAATCTTATAAAAAATAGTTATGATGAGGGCTAAAGATAAAATGATAATTCTCGTATCTAGTAATGATTCAGTGCAATTTTATCCCTCAAACACAGCTAGTGAATTTACTTACATTTTTAGTACTCCTCTCACTTTAGAAGGAGAGTGGGAATTAAGTTTAAGGGACATATGTATTACTTTAAACAGTCCGGTTATTAATTTATCAAGAACTAAATTGGTTGATGTTGAATTAAAGCAGGTTACGGGCGTGGTCAGAGGGGGCTTGGAAAGTGCTGTTTTAAAAAGAGTCTTATTTGTCCCTAAGGTTAGAGCAAAAGCTTTGTATGAAATATTTAATCATACTGATGGTGTAAGCCTAAAAACCCCTTATCTGGATAGATTAGATTTTCTTATAAGGCCAGTTATCCCTAAGGTTTTGCCATTAGACCCACTGACGGCCACACACTTAACATTGATCCTACAGAAGCTTAACTAACCAAAAAAATATGGTTTTCAAAATATACATACCTGACACCGACCAGTGGACAGGGTATTTCATGGACCAGATTAAAAGCAATAAATCAACAAGGCGTTACAAAAGGTCAGTTGTAGGAGGGGGAATTGATAATGGGGAGGATTCTGAATATTTGTCTATTGTGGGCAGTTTTAAAAAAGAAAAAAAGCTAGAAGAACCTGCCAAGATAAATTTGACCTCCCCAGCTGAAGCAACCATTGTAATGGCCCAATCTGAACTGGCCAATATTAAAGAGACTGCGAAGGATGAAGCTATCATTTCTAAACAGGCAGCCAAAAGGAAATCATCAGTACCTGCTCAGAAGTTCTCAGCCAAGAAAAAAAGAAAAACCAACTCATCTAAAGTTAAGAGAGTTCCTAAACAGAACGACGTTTTTTCGAAACGTAAGAGGAGGTAAAATATAGTTATTAAATAGAAATTACAGAAAAAATTAATTATGAGTTACGAGGCTGTACCTAATAATTCCATGGTGGGTTTGCCTCCCCAATTAGATTTATTCGAAAGGCCAATTATTCAAAGTGGTGTTGAAAGAGCACTGTTCGTGGAGTACAGACCTTCTAACCAGATAAGTAGCCAAGATGCTCCAGTGTCATTTGTTTTAGGCGGTGACTCAAAACATTACATTGACCTTAGAAAAACTAAATTGTATGTTAAAGCAAAATTAATTAATTCAGATGGCACCCCTGTTCCAAAGGATGAAAAAGTTTCCACTGTAAACTTGACACTGCATTCGATGTGGAGCCAAATTGATGTAAAAATGTCAGGGCACTCGATGTCTTTGTCGGATAATGCTTATCCTTACAAAAGTTACTTTCAAACTTTGCTAAAAACTTCATCAGATGTTAAAAACTCTCAATTGTGCTCTCAACTGTATTATGAAGATGATGGAGATATTGAAAAATGTTCTTTAAATACAGGGGCTGCTAGTAGAATGGCTCTCTTTTCTGAGAGTTCTAGTGTTGAGATGGAAGGGCCTCTTTTGGAAGATATCTGCCAAACAACAAAATACATTTTAAACAACACCCAGATAGAGATTAAACTGTATAGATCTAGGCCTGAATTTATTATTCTTACAGAAACCGAAAAACAATATAAACTCCATATAGAGGACATTTGTTTGAAAGTATGTTTCATTGATGTTAATCCGGGTGTGATAACAGGACATGCTGAAGGGCTAAAAAAATCTAATGCCATTTATCCGTTTATTAAAGTTCAAATGAAATCTTTTAATGTCGCATCAGGGGCCAGAAGTTTTAACTGGGACAACTTATTTAATACGGAATGCCCTACTAAGGTGTTAGTTGCATTCGTTGAGAGTGACAGCTTTAGTGGTAATTTCAAGAAAAATCCTTTCAACCTTCAACACTTTAATTTAAGTGAAATAGAGCTTTGTTGTGATGGGACAAGTGTTCCCTCTAGACCTATGAAGGTCAACTTTGATGAACAAGGTCGAGAGGTTGTTACCCCCTTTTTGAAGGCTTCATGAGTGCTTAGGCGGAAACTGTAATACATCATTCGGAACAGGACTAACCATGAAGAAATTTGCTTCAGGACATGCCAATTATTCATTTCCAGTGTATGGGGGAGGGGGCGAGGGTAATTTTATTGAAATTAAAAAAAGTGCTAACATTTGAATACAAGGAACATTTTCAAAACCACTAGCCCAAGCTGTGACAGCCCTGATTTATGGGGAATTTCCATCCATTGCTGAAATTGAAGGGAGTATAAATGTTATAGTAAATTAAACTTTAATTAAATATATTTATTTTTTTTTAGAAATAAAAATTAAAGAAAATCATGGAACCACCGATATGCCAAGATAACCTAGGACGTAGTTACATTCCTTTTCAACTCCCTATTTCGTTAATTACCTGTGGTAGTGCTTTTTCTGGTAAATCAACTTTTATTGCTAAGCTAATTGATAATAAAAGTAAAATGTTCAGCCCAGAGCCCGTGGAAATAATATAGGTCTATTCTACGTGGCAACCTATTTACGACAGCTTGGAAAAAGCTAACACAAACATAAAATTTATTAATGCAATACCCTCTAAATCTGAGGTGGAAACAATGACAGCTGATTTACAGCATCGTCTTATGATTATTGATGACCAGATGACTCAGCTGAAAAACTGTCCTGATATAACAGAATATTTCACTGTTTTCACTCATCATAGAAACCTGTCATGTATTTTAGTCTTGCAAAATGTTCTTTATCAAGCTCAGTGCGTCAGAGATATTTCATATAATGTACAAGGAATGATAATTTTTAGAAATTTAAGGTCCCCTCAGCAAATAGGAAATTTAGCATCTCAAATGTTCCCAGGAAAAAAGAGAAAATTTTTTTTAGACGCTTATGACAAAGCATGCCTCAGCCGCCAATATGGCTACCTTTATTGTGATATAAACCCCAGAAATGATACAAAGTTTCAGTTGAGAGCTGACATCCTACCGTGCCAAGACACCATCATTTATTTTCCTAAATCATCCTAATGAAAAGGTTTGATAAATTCGAAAAACTAGTAAATGTTGTAATTGACTCTAACAGCATTTCTAGAAAAGCCATTATTAGAGCTAGTAGTGAAGCTTTTATTAAATTTATTGGAGATATTGCTTTAAACATTCTAAATGAAGTAATACATCTTTCTGTGCATTTTTTAAATAAATTAGATGAACATTTTTCAGCTATAAGAAAAATTGGGGCACAAAGAGTTAAAGCTAGAACGAGAAGAAAGTTATGCGTTAAAAATTATAACGCAGTGGCGTTATTACTATTATTATAACTATCTATTTACGGGTGTAAAAAAAGTCTGAAATATTATGGCTGAGCCTCACATGCTAATTACCAAAGTTCAATACGATAGGCTTTTTCAAAAAGGAGTAGAAAACAGAAAGTCTGTTGAAATTAAAACAGCCCAAAATAGGCCAAAAAAGGGAAAAGATTCCTTAAGCGATTCTAGGGAGGAATCAAAAAATGAAAAAACTGGCTTAAAAAAAGATTTAAAAAAATTGAAAAAAGCTTTTGAAAAATTGGCATCTCAAAAGACCCAAGAACTATTTAAAAGCCATAATGCGCAGGATCTCCCTATTATAAAAAGGTCCTCTTCGGACTCTGGTGAAGACACTGAAATGCCAAAAAAGAAGAAAAACCGGACCATTATCACTAAAAAGGAATTAACAGAAAAAATGGCTCCTCCAGGCTACAGAGATAAGCCTATGAAGAAAAGTGGAAAGAAAAAGGAAGTTGCTGGAAAGGAATTAACTGAAAAACTGCCTCCACTAGGCTATTCAGATAAGCCTATGAAGAAAAGTTGGAAAAAAAGGAAGCTACTGAAAAGAAATGGCAGTCCCTTTAAGCCATCAATCAAATAACTGAAGTTTACAACCTGAATTATCATGAAAGCGACTTTTCCAAATACGGCATTTTTATTTACCCAATTCTAATGACAACACGACTTATGTCAGCCTCCACCCAGCATGACACCAGGATTTTGACTATGAACATGACATGAAAAACTCAAATAACCTTGACTCAGGGGGTATTTCTGTAAATCCTCATGCCCCTCAGGGCCACTATGTTGGCAATTGACAGAAGTTTCTCCGGTTGCACCTAAAGCTCTCATCAGAAAACATGATAAACTACGTGGGAAAATTTATTAATTCGAAAAAAGAAAAAAAAAAAAAATAGTGTTATTTTGCACCCGAGCTCTTCATTCAACACCTCGTCCCCCCATTTCTGACCACTTTATTTTGAAAATCACCCTTTCAGCTTTCCGAATGGCTGGTTAGTTTCACAAGGCCCCAACCCACCCCCCCTCCCCCCTACATAAATATTTCATTTAAAAAGGCCTTTCAGGCTCTAAATTGTCACGCCGCAACTACCTCAGAACAACCTCAGGGAACAACAAGACCACCTAATCACGCATAGAAGATTGGCTGACATTTCACATCATTATGGGGAAAAGAAGACCTGTCTGCATAAGCGATGACACTGATGAAGAAGAAGAAACGCCGAGGACTCCTAAGACGCCTAAGACGAGAAAAGGACTCCTCTACGACATGCCTACCCTCCCAGGGTTTTCTGAGCCTCCCTCAGGTTCTTCAAAATCGGCTTCAGCCTCAGAGTCCTCAGAGACCTCAGCCTCAGGGACCTCCACAAAACCAGCATCCGAAGCTTCAGTCCCCGTGGCTTCGTCATCGGCCTCAGAAACATCGGCTTCTCTGAAAAATCGTGGAGGCCAAGGAAAGCCATCTCATCAACCAAGCACCCCCCGAACTGTGGGTCAACTAGCCGCTGCAGCTATCAAAGCGCCAGGTAAATTTATTTTCTTGTTATAGGCTGTTGTTTATTTGTTATTTCTTTTAAAAATTATCAGTTATATATATATATATATATATATATATATATATATATATATATATATATATTCATACTAATAAAGGTGGTTCAGAAGTGCCGTACTTTTTGGGCCTCGATCAGAACTGCCGTAGTTTTTTTATTTGTCATTTAAAACCACCAATTTTTGTCTTTAAAAATTAAAATTAAAATAAACTATAAATATGAAACTGATAATATAACCAAAATATATATATATTTTTTTTTACAGGCAACTTCGTGGATGAATTTGATTTGGGGGAGGAGGAGGGGCTTCATATAAGGGAGTTTCACCTTACCCCCGATGGCCAGAAATTTCCCACGAAGAGAGGTGTGAGGCTGGACGACATGCAGGCGGCTGCATTAAAATACCACTTGGAAGAAATAAGAAATATTTCGTATAACACTAATTTAAATCGCACATATCATTTGGGCAAAAGGCTGTTTCTTAACGTGAGCAACGAATTCGGTGCAACCATAGACTTGAGGCACTTTTTCGCCCTCAAGAAAGAAGGAGGAAAGCTCCAGCCAACCCGGAGGGGTGTGAGGCTCACTATCACTGAAATAGAGAGCATAATCAGGGCTTTTGGGCCTATAGTTCAAAGCTGGCCCGAATTAGCCAGAGTGGGAAACCCCTGCTTTATTGACCATGACCTCCAAGAGGGACAACAGGAGCTGATGGATTGCCCCCATTGCAACCCCGACGAGGTGTCATTGTAATCTGCTAATTTTTTAGTTTTTGTGTTTGTCTATATTTTTATAATGTTCATTATGTTATAACTTTATTATGTATTAAGTTGTCTGTCATAAAATGCTTTTATATATATATATCTATATACACGTATGTACACTCTAATATATAAATATATATCGGTATATCATTGCTGTTCAAACTTATAAATCAATTTATTTTCTAGCTTATACCTTCTTAATAGTTCTAGTTGATACGCCGAAGTTAATGATTTAACAATTTTATCAAGCGTTTTCTCAACGGCCATTGGCTCCACTATCTGGTTCAGAAGTGCCGTACTTTTTTTTGACTTGAGCGCTCGATCAGAACTGCCATAGTTTTTATTTTTATTTAAATTGCCAAAAAAATATTATGCGAGGATGAGAATAAGCCATGAGGGTTGTAGTGAATAAGAATAAGCATAAGCATAAGCATAAGAAGACGGAGAAGAAGAATACCAAGAAGAATACCCCGAAGAAGAAGAAGAACAATTATAAGAAGACTACTTATCTTAATATCTGTTATAAATTTAATTGAAAGCGTACCGTTTAGGGCTACTTTGTAAAATAAATATATTAGGCGTTCATATACTGTGGCCTTTAGTATTTAAAGTGTACGTTTTTGGCTAACATAAAAGTTTAAATTTATGGACTTAAAAAAATAAAAAATTGAAACTTAATGAAGAAAGGCATTGACTAGTTTAATTGGCACTTCTTAAGGTAACTTTAAGGCCAGACTCAGCCTTAACGCTCTGCCAGTTTAAATAGATTGTTTTTAAAAACTTGAAGCTTAATTAAGGATGAGATTAACAAGGTTAATTGGCATTTCTTAAGGTAACTTTATTTTAAATCAAAACTCATTAGACCCTTAAAGACAGGATAGCATAACTTTCACTTTCTTCGTTGAGCCAAGGGGGGTGGCTCTGTCTGAATTCTCTAATGTCCCAATTGGCATTATCTTTTGGAGGAGCTTTTGGACAAGAGGACAAACTATCGTTATGGCCTAGGCTTTGGTAAAGGCCTTGGACTAAGTCAGGGCTGGAGCCCGTGACCTCACTGAAGGTAAAGTCAATTATATTCCTCAGGAATCTTGGAGGAGGTGTATGGTGAGGAGGCGACCCAGGCCGCAGGCCTGGGGAGGGGACCGGGGTTGGGCTGCCCCCCTTCTCGATACATTGCAAGGCCACAATTGAGCCATTTCCAGTGAAAGCCAATCGAACTGTTTCATTTTCGCCACCCTGGGCTTTGACAAATCTTGCGGCTCTCCCTTGTAGAGAAGCCCGTAGAATCTCAGCCTCCAGGCCTTTCAAGAATGCCTAGGCCAGGAGAACCTCCTCTAGCAGGAGCGGACACTAGAGGAGTACTTTCAATTGTGTTTTCGGAGCTCCTGGAAGTCATTGGAATGTAACCCCCCTTCGTCCATGAAGTCCTATTAAAAAAGAAAACAACCGAAGTTCAGAAGTGCCTTATTTTATCTCGTTCAGAAGTGCCGTATTTTTTATTATTTTTTAAGCTCATATTGTTAAGTTTTTTTTTTCTGTAAATAAGTAAAATGTATAAGTTTAATTAATGGTAATTGTTCAACTAGGAAAGTTTAATATATTTAATGAGTTCAGTTAAGCTTTAATATATATGTATATAATTGTTATGATAATTTACATTATTATTATTTAATCTTCTCATCCTAGTAGCTCCAACTTAAATTCCTACTAAGGTTCCTTCATCGTCGGTTATAGGGCGTATTTCCAGTTTTACCCTGGGAGCTAATATAGGTCTTGACAGCTGACTGCAACGAAAAAAAATTATTGTCCTCTTAATTTTTAAAAATAACTCCCTATAAAATCTATTTCATAAGCTGTAAAATTATATTATATTATAATAATTCTCCTACCAGAACATATCGATGTGTTGTCGTCTGTATCAACTAATTTGGTATCTACGTGAATGCTATGACAGAAAAAAAATAAAATATCACAAGTTAAATGGCTGCCATGTTTGTTCAACTGTCTTTTTTTCTCACCTGTAGTAATATTAACAATAGCCACTAGGTGCCTCTGTCTGCAATTCCTTCACAGAAAAAAGGGCCCAAAGGGGGCCCCTTGGGAAGTAATATTTTAACCTATTAATGAAGATGCCTTACCAGTGATTCACTCATAACGCTAACAGGCTTTCAACTGTTAAGATAGGATATAGGATATAGGATATAGGATTTAGGAGATAGGAGATAGGAGATTTAAGCTTATTTTTTTTAATTATTGAATAATTTCACTTAAAATGACTTCTCAGCCTATGGATGTTTTGGAAAAAGGTCTTACGCCTAATAATGTAACTGTAGAATTATCAATGACTGTTCCTAATGAAAAGGATGTGCCAGATAGTTTTCTTGAAAAAGCCCCCTCCGGGTTGCTAAAATTATTTGGGAAAAAAGGCCAAAATGAGTTGATAGCATTGCTTCTACTAGTTGTAATATCTATTTCAGGTTTAATAAGTATGCTGAAGGTAGTTTATGGAACTCAGAATTTGGAGAGTTATTCTGCTATGAGCTACCAAAGCCTACATAATTACACAGATATTAACGCCACAGCTAAAGTATTTTAGTTTAGCGCTTAAACCGTTAATTGATTTATTTTTATTTAAATTATACGCACTCAAAGCACCCCTCCCTCAAGGTCCTTTTGACTGTTGGATGGTTGATTTTTTTTAATAAATTATGTTAAATACCACAACTTCTACCACAATACCACAATGGCCTTCAATTTATTGGTGGTACGTGACGATTGATTGCACAAACAAAATTTTAAGACTATATAAAGGCCTTGTAGGGAGGCACTGTATATAGCCTGAACAGCCTAGCATCGCATTACTTGAATAAGAAGAAAAGAAGAAGAAGAAGAAGATCCATGATGGGCGACCAATCACTCCAAGATGCTTCAGCCCCCACCAAAAGGACATCAAATGCTGTTCAGGGATCTTCAAACCCCTCCAAAAAGGTCAGTTAATTTTGTTAATTATTTATTGCTAAGGGTATTTATGAAAGAAACAAATGACGGCCATTATCAATTGCCTATCATTTCATTTATAGAGTAAAGACGACGATGACCGAGGTTTTCTTGAGCACCCCCGGATGGGTGTTAACTACCCCCCAGAATTTCTGAATACAAACTTGGTGAGTGCAATTATTTTAGAGAGTTTTAATTTTTCCCATGATAATTAAGACTAAGATTATTGCTTTATGAAATTCAACTTGCTCGTTAAGTAATGAAATCATAATAAATCATAAAACAACGGCCGTTCTGAACTGGGCAAAAAAAATACGGCAGTTCTGAACTAGCCAAAATTGCACTTCTGGCTTAAAATTTGTTATTTTTTAAATTTATTATAGTTGAATTATTTTACTTTACCGTGCTAATTGGTGGTTTTAATTTATTAAATTACATCAGTTTGTTAAAAAGAAATGAAAAATAATTATAAAAAAGCCCTGCTGTTTTAAACCAGAAAACTACGACACTTCTGAACAAGAAAAACTACGGCACTTCTGAACGTCACAAAAAATACGGCAGTTCTGAACGAGATTCTGCTGCTGCTGACCGCTTCTGAACATTGTATATTTTTCAATTTTTTTAGGTAAGCTCCAGCAAGCCCTACACAATAGTGAAGAGCAAAACAACCAAAAAATGGAAGAGGGGCATCGAGGAGAAAACCTACAGTGCAACGTTTAACCAAGAAAAGATGGGTGAGATATAATTAATTTTTTTTGTCATTATTAGCAGGTTATTATATGATTATTTAGTTGATCTGAGGCTAACTTATTATTTTTTTAAATATAGGCGACAAGCTTCTTAATATGAAGATAGACCTGATGGAAATGTTCGATGCTGTGATCAGCATGTCCGCCAGCAATTATGATGCAAAGGACAAGGTACGCATGACCATTTCCCATGCATCCCTCCCGGAAGAAATTTTCATTCACCTGAGGGATGTCTCAAAAATGAATGGGGCCGTGGTTATGGAGCGATTTGAAAAAGTTTTGAACTCCCATAAGGACATGAGTGTGGACGAATCTTTCGAGATCTCCATGGGCCTTATGAAACTCCATAAAGGCGGGGGTGTGGGAAATGGCAAGCCAAAAAAAAACGTGGGCCGCAGTCTCCTAAGGGACCTGTTAAGGTCAAGGATGAAAGCATCAAATCGTCACAACGTGGAATCAGCAACATCATCCCCAGCAGAGGCTGTTTCAAAGACCGTATCAGGGGCTGAATCAGCCGCTTCCAGCAGTCCCCAGCCCTCCAGAACACCATTCGTTCGGTCTACATCTCCTCAGCCAGGTGGACCAGTCAGAAGAACCCACGGACTTCCCAAAAAGGGAGGTAAATGTCTACCTTTGTTTCCTCATTTGAATAGCACTGTATATAGCTCAATTGTTAACAAGAAAGCCATTGTTGAAATTGTATCCGAAGAGGGTGAATTTGTTTGCGCTGCTAAAAGCATTGTTGTGTGCATGGCTAAACTGAACCGCATGAGAAGAAATGATTTTCACAATTTAATTAGGAAAACCCGCCAGAGCTCTTCGGGGTATCATAGTTTAAAAAGTAGAGCTTTAAGGCTTCAAGCAGAGGCTGACTTACCCTCAGACTCTCCTCTCACTATTGCCGAATTGGCAAATTTTGAAAGTATCTTAAATGTAAAAATTGGGGTTATTCAGTTTGTCGATGACTCAAGTGAACCTGTGGTTAGCGAGGTTTCAGGAGAGCATTTTGAAGAAACATTTTTTCTATATTATGTAGACAGCCATTTTCATGCAGTAGTTAATCCCCATGCAATGTTTCCAAAAAGTAAACTGTGCATGGATTGCTTTGCAGTCTATGGAGTAAAAGAAAAAACCCACCCTTGTCCCTCAGCAATAAAAATGTCATGTTTTGTGTGTAAAAGAAGAGTGTGCCTATGGTGAGACAGTAATTTGTCCCGCCTGCAACATGACATGCAGAAATATGGCTTGTTTTGAATCTCACAAACAGCCTCTCAGTTCTTCAGAATCTCTTTGCGACAAAAGAAGAAAATGTAATGACTGCGGAAAAATTTTTTTTCTCAAAGAACAAAATTTCTCAGATCACATTTGCAGTCATTACAAGTGCATCTATTGCTCTGAATTTGTATCAACCGACCATCTGTGCTACCTAAGGCGAAAAAAGATTAAGTTAACTTCAGGTAAATTTATTTTTTTTGATTTTGAAACAATGCAAGACAGCGTTTTCCAGTGTGAAAATGGCTACCTTAAAAGGGACTCAACCTCTGGCCTAAGCTGTACAGCCTGTAAAGATGACTATGAGTGCCCAGCTTGTAGGACTTGTGTTAATTGCAGCTCTTCAAGTTGCAACAGAAATTACCATGTACCAAATTATGTAGTTAGTCAATCTGCCTGTGATACTTGTAAAGATGACATATTGACAGAAGAATCTAAGTGCTTTGACTGCGGGAACTTATGCCCTTCCTGCCAGAATTTGAAATCAAAAAATCTCCCCACCACAGGCCAATGCCTAAATAGTTGGTGTGGAAATAGAGAGGTAATCTTTAAAGGAGACGATACTGTTTTTGAATTTTGTTCTTGGTTTATTTCACCTTTACACAAAAATTATGTAGCCATTGCTCACAATGGGAAGGGCTTTGATTTTTCATGTATTTTAAATTTCTGTGTAAGCGAAGCAAGGATTAAGCCCCAGTGCGTATTCGCTGGCTCAAAAATAATGTGTATGGACATTAAAGATAATATTAATCTCAGATTCATTGACAGACTTAATTTCATGGGGATGAGCTTGAAAAAACTTCCCAAAGCTTTTGATTTAAAGCCCGAAAGGGAACTTGAGGGGGACATTTCTGAACTATTCAAGTCAGATTTTCCTCACTTTATGAATACAAAAGAATACCAAGATTACACAGGCGAGTTTCCTCCCCTTTCCATGTATAGCCTTGATAGAATGCCTTCAAGTGATAGGGCTGCTTTCATTTCATGGCATGATAGCCAGAGAGGGAAGTTCTTTGATTTTCAAAAAGAACTGCTTGCTTATTGTAGGCTGGATGTTACAATTTAAAGATTAGCTTGCTTAAAATTTAGGCAAATTATTAAAGATATTACAACCATCACAACTGATGATGGTGAAGTACTAGGCATTGTTGATGTTTTTTCACACATTACCATTGCCTCTGCATGTATGCAGATATATAGGATTAATTTTATTCAAGAAAATCACAATATAACTTTATGTGATGGGCGTAGTGGGGAGGCTACTTTTAAGGGGGGTAAATGGCTGTTCCAAGGAGAGTCAATTTCACCGGAGGATATAATAGATAAGAAATTTATTTTCTCAAGTATCGCTCAAGTTCCTGCACAAGGCTATGTGAGGAGTAGCAACCACTCTAAAAAATCAATTGTGTGGTTAGAGTGGGAATCTCAAAAGCTTGGCCGTCAAATCAAACATGCTAGAAATACAGGAGAGCTTCTTGTAAGGTGTGGCCGTTCGAAATATTTACTTGATGGCCATGACAGCGTTGATAAAGTAGCCTATGAGTTCAATGGATGCCGCTACCATGGGTGCTACTGTATTCCTGACAGGAAGCTTAGAGACCCCAGATCTGGGTTTACCATGGATGACCTTAATAAAGGCACCAAGAGAAAGGAAGCTGCTCTTAGGTCCTTGGGATTTACTGTTAAAACAATGTGGGAATGTGAGTTTGATAAGTTACTTAAATCTGATGCTGCTTTGAAGCAGTTTTTCGAAGATCTCGACATACCTGAGCGTATGTCAATCCGACAAAGTCTTTTTGGCGGGAGAACGGAGGGCTTTGGCTTACATTACAAGTGTAAAGATGATGAGGAAGTGCATTTCCTGGATGTCTGTAGTGTGTATCCATTTCTAAACAAGCATAAAAAGTTAATTTTAAAACACCCTGAAATAATTTCAGCAGATTTTGATTACACCATGAAGAGTTATTTTGGTATTGCTCCTGTTAAAATTTTGCCCCCAAATGATATATACATTCCAGTACTCCCCCTCAGGGCTAATGGCAAATTAACTTTTCCTCTTTGCGCCGCTTGTGCAGTATCTAGAAATGATTTAATGTGCACCCATTCAGACTCAGAAAGGTCCATAACTGGGGTTTATTGTACCCCCGAAATAATGGCTGCTTTAGATAGCGGGTACAAAATTTTGAAGATTTATGAGGTTTACCATTACCCCCATACTTCTCAATATAACCCTGAAACAAGAGAAGGAGGCTTGTTTACAGACCAAGTTAATCTGTTCATCAAAATTAAGACTGAGGCGAGTGGTTACCCCCTTTGGGTGGAGGCCGACAGTGACAAAGACACTTATATTAGGGGCTACAAGGAAAAGGTTGGGGTAGATTTAGACAAAGACAAAATACAAGCAAACCCGGCTTTGAGAAGTATTGCCAAAATATTTCTTAATTCATTTTGGGGGAAACTGGGGGAAAGAAACAACAAAGTTAAAACAAAATTTATTTCCGATTCGGCAACCTTGGCTAAACTTCAGAACAACTCTAAATATGGTATTTTAAACTTTCATGTTATTAATGAAGATGTAATGGTGGTAGAATATAACTGTGAGCAAACTTTTGAAGATGACATCAACACAACAAATGAGATTTTAGCCTCATTAACTACTTGCTATGGGCGCTTAGAGTTATTAAAACATATGAATGTTGTGGTACCAACCTCCTTTATTGTGACACCGACAGCTTGATCTTTGTGACAAAGCCTTACACCGATGATAACGGTGATACAAAATATTCTAATTACCCTCCTTTGGGTGATTGCTTAGGGGATCTGACCAATGAACTAGACCCCGGAGATCACATAACTGAATTTGCCTGTGCAGCCCCAAAATCTTATGCTTTTAGAACATCATCCAAGAAAGAGACAGTTAAGTTCAAAGGTGTGATAGCAAATTCTTTGAATTCACTCAGAATAAATTTTCAAGCTGTGAAAGATTTGGTATTAAATTTTGATTCCTCCGTGACCCTTGATGCCCAAGTACAATTTAAAAGATCAAAATTTGAAGGAATAATTTATAACGCAGATTTAGTTAAAGAAACTTTAATGATAACATTATTAATTGTTTAATTAATTAATTATTTATTAATTTTAGACATCTTTAGGCTTTATTTATGCTACTGAGGTGCACGTTTGATAAACGTAAAATTTTACCAAACCTAGATACAGTACCCTTCGGCTACAATAATACAATGGCATTAACTTAAAGTAGACTTATTTGTAAAAGACTTTGTGTATATTTAATTATGATATTTATTTTATACTGGCATTTTTATTTTACTATTTTTTACATTGACTGTATAAAGGTGTTTTTATTGAATACCATGTTGTTTATATTACAAATGTTATTAAGAGGTATAGTTCTCAAAAAAATAGTAATGAGGTAACTCTGAACCGCTAAAAAATACGGCAGTTCTGACCGACCGGGAAAACTACGGCAGTTCTGAATGTGAAATGTGACCACTGTTATTCATAATAATATTCACTCAGAATTATGTTATGATTATTACTTATATTGTGTAAGGTGTAATTATATGTAATTACATGTAATATATGATTGAATATGTAATAATGTTATTAATTATTTGTTATAGGTCTGAAGTACCCAAAACCAAGCCCATCAAGGCCCAATAGGTTGCACATACGACTATACGGAGGCCTTCTAGCTTTAAGATTATTGTTGATTGTTATAATTATGTTGTTACCATTTATTTAATTATCTATTAAAAATTTGAATAAAATATTTATTTACTAAATTACAATATCTTGTGGTTTAGTTATTGATTAAAAAAGAGTGTGGTAAAAGAAATATCTAAAGAATGGCAATAATGAGAATACCTAAGAAAGAAATAGATTAATTGGATATTCTTAGAGGTCATCTCTCACTGCCAGGCTTATATATTAATATTAATAATTAATAAGCCCATACGTGGCAGCACCTTTCACAATCATAGTTCCTTAAAACACCTGGGGGCATTTTTATATAAATTATCTTCCACCCAGGTGGAGGCACCTTGTATATATCGATAGTACCTTAAAAGCCCCTGGTGATTACATATTAATATTAATAAATAATAAGCCCATACGTGGCAGCACCTTTCACAATCATAGTTCCTTAAAACCCCCGGGGGCCTTTTATATTAATTATCTTCCACCCAGGTGGAGGCACCTTGTATATATCGATAGTACCTTAAAAGCCCCTGGTGATTACATATTAATATTAATATTAATGATCCCCTACGTGGCAGCACCTTTCACAAAAATAATTCCTTAAAACCCCTGCTGGCATTTATTATTATTAATTATCTTCCTCCAGATGGCAGCACCTTTAGACTCCCCTAGTTCAGAAAAACCCCTGTAGGTGGTGTATGATAAATAATCCCCTACGTGGCAGCACCTTTCACACAAAATAATTTAAAAAACCCCTGGAGGCCTTTATTATTACTACTTTTTCCACCACTAGGGGGCACCACCTTTCAGACCTATCCGTAGTTCCTTACAACCCCCAACAGGTGGGGTAGTTTGACTGCACCGCCTATATACTACTACTATCAAACATTAGATTTTGATGTTATTTTAACACGATGATAACATAAGAAAAAATATTAAACAAAATATTTATTGGATATTATGAGTTATTATTAAAGGCTCGTTAATTGAAAACATTACCAGGGTACTTCAGAAAAATATTTATGTTAATGTTGATTTAATACTGACCAGATATTACAGGAAAGTTTAAATTATAATATGTGCTAAATATTGAGAAATATGTCATGAAAATATACTAACTGAAAATTATCATAACAATTATGAGAAATATTTGGTGTAATACTGACTTAATAATATCAAAGTATTTCTGCAAATATTTATTCTAATATTTGCCACATGTTGGAAATTCAGGTCATATTCATGATAGTTTAAATATTTATATTTTAATCAACCATAATATTCTTTCTTAATGTCAATCCAACATTTTTGCAGTATTCTGAAAATAAATGAATTAATACTGAGGAAATATCTGACTTCGAAATGGGAATTATGTTTTCCTATAATAAGCTTCAAAGATCAGATTAATATTTGTCAGTACAAAATTCATTTTCAAACTTATATATGACATACTTACGTATGCAATTGTGTAATTATTAATAAAAGAGCACTTACTATTTTTATGAAAATTTATTATAGACATTGTCAAAATAATTAACACATGTATGACTGCTAAAATATCAGTAAATAGCCTATCAGCAAATCATAAATTAAGATATTTGTAAAAAAAGTAGGACTTCAGCAAAACCAAGTGTCAGGATTGAACCCACGAAGTTGTGATAGGCAAGCCAGCACTGTACTGCTCTACCTACTTGGCCACAGAGGAGATTGTAAATTTTCTTCTTTGTGAAAACTCAAACATGCCCATGCACTAATAGGTAAAATACTTTCTATTTTAAAAGTGTAGAGCATATAATGTTCACATCAAGTTTTTCAATATGCAAGTTATTTAATTTCAATACATAATTACACTTTCCTATAATTTATTTAATTTCAATATTAACTTAAATGTGGGTAGAGGTTATCCTTAATAAAATTCAAGATTTGTTTTGTTTATAAAGAGAAACAGTTACCCACACTGATGTCATATGCATTGTTACTAGATAACCCAGTAGCAAAATATGTAAATTAAGTCTCAATCACTATCATATATCCATGCATGAGTGGCTTCCCTGCTTCAGGCAGGTTAACATGCACTAATTAGACACAGACTGGGCAATTGACCCCCTCCCTCCTTGGACCCCTCTCCACTCTGCAGTCAGTACTGGAGACAACAGCAGTTAACAGCAAGTGAACATGCACATAATGTAGGTAAGTTACCTTTTTCTTCAGATTGCATATAACTATCTTCATTTCCAATATCAACCTATCTATCATCTATCTTTATATCTATCTATCTATCAATCAGTCAATCAATCAATCAATCAATCAATCTATCTATCTATCTATGTATCTATCTATATATATATCTATCTATTTATCTATCAAAATTTGCATACTTTATAAACATTCAGGAACCAAAAGTCTTGAAAAATATAACAATTTTAGTTAGTTGTAGCTTGAATTTTAAATATGAAAAACCTAAAATAAATGAATTAATTAAGTAATTATAATAAGGATAAGAAATCTTTATTAATGTGAATTATGACATTAACAATTTATTATATATCTTTGCAAAACATAGGTTGTTGTCAATTAGAGTTCATGTCTAATGCATAGCTTTGTTTTCTCTAGAATTAGATAGAAACTATACAAGAACAATAAACTGCATTAGACTGTGCAATGGTATCACATTACATGTGCACCTTGCATAACCCCCTCAATTAGACCCAGATATCTTGAAATTAACTGAAGCAGAACACTCATTAGCATATATTATGGCATGATAATTGCTCACTAGAGGGGATTAAACATATAATGTTCTAAATTATGATTTGAATAGTACTGTGAATATGTCTATTAAATATAATCCACTTTCAAATGAGTATATATAATAAATTGCTAAGTGACATTATGTTGGCCATATTTTGCTTTTATATGATCCATATGAATGACATTCTGCAAAATGCATATGTAGTTTATTGTTTGAAATTCTATATCATTACATAATCTTTGATAACTAATTATTTTGTGGATCCATGTGCTTTTGTATGATTGGTATTATGATCGAGCCTTGTATCATTTCATTAAAAACCCATATGATCATGTAGTTTGATCAGCAAAGATCCTGGAGCCATGGCATTGTGCTGCCACCTGGTGATAATTGATTTAAATGTCATGGTCTCATGCCATGATAATTCAACTAGTGTCCAGCTGTCATTTTTGCCAATGAGTGTTTAAATACCGAATTTCAATGCTGATCAATCCATTTTTAAAATAATATAAAAATGTGTTTTCAAATAAATTAATATCAGCTCATGTGCTGCGATTTACCTGAAATTGCTGTAAACATTGTGCAAACATGATCAAAACAATTATCTGTGATATATGATTGATTTTGCCAAATTCCTTTGTGTTATTGGATAACAGTTTTGATCAGTGGTGATCATGGCATTGTGCTGCCACCTAGTGATAATTGATTTAAATATGTCATGGTATCATGTCATGATAATTTAAATGGTTTCATTGCCATCAATGGAAATTTTTGTGAATATTAAATGCTATATCATATTGTTTTTCCATTTCTTTTACATGAATTTGAGTAATAATAATAGCTTTTATATGTCAGGGCATGTGCTGCCACCTACTGATAACTGCTGTATGCTTTCTGCCCAAACAACAGGCCTTGGATTTGTGCGGTCTAGGACTTTCTGATGTAGAAATATAGATCAATATAGATCAATGTAGATCAATTAATATAAGGTATAAGATAATTTTGGGATATATATATAAAGATAAGATGATTTATAAAATTGTTCTCTTTTCAGATGTTACGTCCAAAATGGTGATCAATCCTCCAAATACCAGTGAAGATCCAGATTCCAGGTAGGGCGGACATTGGTATGAGTAAATTGATTCCGAGTTCTGTGTTCGGAAAACATCTGAGAAAGCCACACACATATTAATTCAAATTTTATCATTTGCAGGCTACTTTTCAACATCAGTTGCCATGCCATCCAAATGCACATCCTGATCAAAGTTTCAAGGTAAATATTCAAATATGATTGTTATAATCATTGTTCAGGAGGGCACTTACACAGTACCATATTTATATAATTACAGGACATATCAATGCATACCTATACAATTTACAGAATGTATCTTTTACTGTATTTCAGAAAATTGCAAGGCAACAGACAGTTTAACAGCTTTGATCTTCCAGATTTCAGAAATACTACATCTGCATTGCATTGACTAGTGACAAAGACTATTTGCTGGGTTCATGAACTCTGACTTGTACAGTGAAATATGACAATTAAGCCCTTACACCCGGCCTGGTCAAAGAAAATTGTGTGCCTTGATTTGGGGAAGTCAGCCATCGGCGACATTTCGAGATCCAGTAACAAGTGGCTTGCAGTTGCTGAGACATAACAGGATGAGAAAGTAACCAGAGTCGGCCAAGGACAACAATCCAGTATGGAAGAAGCTCTCACCTGGTTTAATGATGTCTGAGGAGCCATGATCAATGACAAGTCACAGACGATCTGGGGCTACTTTGAACAAATGGCTGACTCTGTTTCTCTGGACACTCTTTTGCCAATTTGTAATAAGTTAGTACAATAGAGAAACACACAGCAAACTGCTATTACGAACTTTTTTAAGATCTGAAAGCATTAAGATGTGTATGTCACTGTGTGATGCATTATTCTGTAAAGGGGCATTCACCCTATCACGGATGAGACCTACCTATGACCATGTATGAATATATTTTTTCACCCTTGTTCATCTTGGCCATACGTGATCCACTCACCAAGCATTTAGAAATGCTCCTCATCGCGCTTGACCACTCACGATCATACTTGGAGAGGGAAAAATTTTTTAAACATGCATAAAATGTTGGCGGACGTTCTACGAGTAAATTGTTTATATCAGTACATAACTTGCTCAGGGTTCAGTCGGCGAGCGTCATACGTATGTTCTACATACGTATGTGGCCATGCGTGGCCATACGTAGCCATATGTAACCATATGTAGCCACTGTCCATCCGTATGTACTCGCAATCCAATCGCATCCGCTCGTAGAACACTCGGCTTTCTTCAGTTGGACGTCCTTTGCCCACCTGTTGTCTTCCGTGTGTGCGATTTATGAATGATCTACGAGTGCCTACGAGTATGCTTGAGGACGGACTTCGGCGAGTGTTTGACGGATCCCAGTGAGTGTCTGACGGACGTCCGGCGAATGTTTGATGGATGTCCGGCGAGCAATCTACGACTGCCCTATGTACGATCGTGGAAAGAATTTATACATGATTAACAGAGCCGAAGTTCGTCACACTTCTTCACAGTTCCTGGAAGGCAACAAAAATTTTTGGATATGTTGAATAATCATCGCAGCCTTCTACAAAATTGTAGGACATTGTAGATATGTCATAGCAGTTCGTAGAAGATCGTAGGAGTTCATAGGCACTTTTATATATTCGTAGAAATTCGTAGATGTTCGTAGGTAAGTCGTAGGAGTTCCTATTGAGCTTTAAGATGTTCCTAACAGTTTGCCGCACCTCAAGAAAAAATATGAAGAATTTTTGAAAACTATGCTCATTAAAAATTATTTTAATTTTATATTGCCGCTAGTGCACAGGTAAGTGTTGTGCAATTACTGGGTGTAAGTCATAACCATTATAATGGTGCTGATTCTTCCTCTGTTATCAATATTTTTTTCCCTCATTTATCCGGGTCTCACTTTTCTGGTTTCCTCACTATCTGCACACATTTGGCTGGGAACAGATCTATTTAGTGTATTTATCCCTCAATTAACTGGTCCCTTTAGCTTCCGCAACCACACATACATTCTGGGTGCAAAAGTGGGGATTCCCCTCACCTGCTTGACCGGGTAACCTGCTGCCCCACAGTCATAATAGACCCGATTGGACCGGTCTACTGGCATTTCCATTCACTTTGGGGGGAGCAGGCAGCATAAATAGTAATCGTAGCTTCTTTATTGATCATGACTGCAACTTAGAGAAATAACTCGGCTTGAATTGTAATCTAAAAATCTGAATGGTTGTGGTGGTTGCTAACACTATGCTGTTGGTACTGAACACATTTACAAGCTAAAAATCTTATTTATCATGATATAAATTTTGATATTTGTAAAACCCATTCTCTCTGCATACCATCTGACATGCAAGCCTAATGTTGGTATATTTTCTTTCATCAACAGAATGCACCTTTAAGTTTAAAATTCATCAAAATTTCCTTGGCCGGGCACGCACGGAGCTATGGAATGTGAAAACCTTGGATCAGTGTCAACTTGAATGTGAGGGATTAGGGTCTTGTACAGGATTCTTTTACTCCAATGCGAGTGAAGTTGTCACAAATTGCAGGCTTAATGAATTTTATTCTGTAAAAGAAAATTCCGCTGCCTATGGCTGGGATTACTACAACATCACCAGGCGCTGCTACAAAGGTTGGTGGAATAATCATACCATCATTATAATCGTCATTATAAGATAACATAACATGCACATTCAGGATATGATTAGCCTTTTTGCATGATCTTAGATGCAAAGTTTTCAGATGCTATTTACAGAAGCTGAAGATCATCCGCATGTGTCGGTTCACAAAATGTAGCAATTAGGCTCAGTTTGGTTTGGTCAAATTGCAGATTGAAACAATAACATGCTTAGCTATGTACTGCAATAAAAAAAAAACAAAAAAAAACTGAGGCAGGACAAATTACCGCTGCTAATTCCTGATTGAAAAACCTCATTCTTTGCTTTTTAAATTAGCTTTGTTAATGAGGCAAGGAATTATGAATTTCAAAAGATGCTCTTGAAATGGGAAGTGAATGTTCTCATTTTCACTGTGACTTGTAATAAACTCACTAACTTTAAAACAATAGTGTTGCCTCCTTAACAAAGCTAGCCCTTGAAGGTACTGGGCTTCCTGGTGGTCAGGGGTAAGAAAACAAACATCAACTCAGGCTGTAAATAGTGAGACAGGTAGATTTCCATTATAATGTTAGACGATAAGAATGATGAGTTGTAGGACAAAATTGGAGAAATTGTCGGATGATAAATTGTTGAATCACTATCTAAATTGTACCCATAGTTACAAAAGAAAAAAGATTTACAGTGAAGGGAGTCATGCTGAAAACGTTTACCATACATGTCTGGTCGTCTGCGCTTAGGTGATAGTGGATTAGCAGCACATCTGTTTAAATTTAGCATCATTGATGATCCAACCTATTCATACTGTGGCATTGCACCTGAAACTGATCTTCATTATTTTTTTACAGTGCAAAATTATTAAATATTCATTGAGTTAAATTATTTTCTAGTATAACAAGCACAATCCCATTTAACAACTTTCAAAATATGAATGACAACGATATCATTACTGTGATTTTAAATGGATATGACCGATTTACAGAAAATATTAATGTCAAAGTCTTTGAGATAACTGAATATAATATAAAGAATACTGAAAGATTCAAAATTTTATAACATAATGTATATATAGATAAAATGTAATTTGATATTTTGGGTACACTACGTTTTACTAAATAATGTATACTGCAAGCTACTAACACTACTAACAAGTAGATCATCACCTATGTGACAATTTTGTTGTGTGGTAATCCAAGTGAAAGTAATAGGATTGCATAAAATAAAATATATACTGAGAATATGCCTTGATCTTAGAGTAGATCTGCATAGAGGTGTTGTAAAAGAAGCTAGTTGTAAAAGAAGCTAGTTTCATAAAGTAAGCCTCATATTAAACATCAGTATCAGAATTAAAGCCTAATGACATCCTTTGAGCCTGAGTTGCCTGGAAAACCTCAGAAAATTTATTTTACACGAGCTGATGTTTAAAATTATACATTAAACCATCTTCTACAATTGCACATCCCTATCCTTAATTCTAAATTACTTTGATAACCTGCTATACTACAGTTCTTTTCATTAAAAATGGTCTGTCAATTGAAGCTAGACAACTGCTATACGATGCTACATGCCACTAAACAGAACGGTCTGGCTATAGCTGACTACTCGAAGCCAGATCTAAAAGTACATGCACCCCATTTGGTGATAAGTTGAGAGTTACCCATATTTGTAATTTTTCGTAAAAAGATGCATGTCTATTGTACATACATCTTTATGATATACGAGATAAATTTCTTACATTTAGCAAGGTTTATAATTTTTCAGTGGTGGTGGGTGTAAGCCGACTGACTATAAGCTAGAAGTAGACAGGAGCAGCTGGCTTTAGTCGGTTATAGCCAAAGCCAGAATTAGCTAAAGCTGTCTAGAGTCGACCATAAGTTATAACTAACTGTATGACAAAGAATCACTATATTTTGAGCTGTATTTTTCACAAACATTGTTTATAAATCATCATACACCCAACTTTTGCTGCTTCTAGAAATGGATCTGAGATTAATTCATAAACCAACTTCTCCATATGCTGGGTACCTGGAAATTTTGCACAACAATACATGGAGTAGTGTCTGCAGCCAAAGCTTTAGTTATATAAGTTCACAGGTTGCTTGCAAACAACTTGGATTTGGACGTGGAAGTTATAACTATAACCTCACTACAGAGACACCATTACCCTCTTGGACCATAGCCTTAAGTAACGTCAACTGCGCAGGAGATGAAGATGCGCTCTACAAATGCTCTCATTCAGGGTGGTACAACAACAACTGCACGCATGATCAGGATGTCTATGTCTTCTGTGATTCACTGGGTGGTCCTAATGCCAGTTAATTGCAACTGTGAAACATGAAAAATAAATCACTTCTGGTGAATAAGAAGTTTTGTGTTTTTAGTTACCCCAATTCAAGCTGGTCACACTGGGAATGAAGACCTTAAAACCCACTGGCCAACACAGTGCTTGCCAAAATGCATGTTTTCAACATGCATATACCTTACGCCTGCTTAAAAATCAGCAGTTTCTTGAAACTCAGTCACCAGTTATGTAAAGACAGAACAGCAGTCTTTGCAGATGGATAACAAGGTAGCTGCCTCAGCCAGTAAATAATTTTTTCATTTTCCGATTGCAACCCTTCAGGATTTCGTGGCAGATCAATAATCCCTTATTTTCCAGGTTATGAGATCATGCATGGAAGCAGTTAAGGATGGGAATGACATTGCCTTCTGATGGGTGCCAAGCCATACAGGAATATATGGCCATGAACTTGCTGATTGGTCACCCAACAGCCCTGAATCTTGATATCTTTCACTGGCATTAATTTTCCAGTGCCAAGCATACCCTTAACACTGAATAAGATGCTAGATTTTGATAACATTTGAGGTACAGAAAGTATATCCATATTATCCATATCTTATTTCTGAATTATGTAATATAAGAAATAGTTTTTCAAATAGTTAATGGTATAATGAATGAATGAATGAATTTTGATCAACATGGAAACTTTGAAAAGGTCACAAAAGGCCTAAATATCAAAATATATTATATCTATGCAAAATTCCAACATAATTTTGCATAATTAAAAACTCATAAAAACAGCTACAGATAGATTTTTCTCTTATATTTTGATTAAATTGCAATTCAACAAAATTTTACTGTAAGTTAATCTTATGAAATGCTCAATAGGGTATCACACTTATAATTTATATTTTCTTGGCAAAGTCCCACAAACTAATTGTTGCTAAGGCTTTTTATATTATCCATGGTAACCACTGAAAATGTTTAAAGAAATCTGAGAAGATTGTTTTCTTGCAAATCTGGAACTCTAACTTAACTAAGAACATCAAAAAACAGTGGTCATGATTATTTTCATATATAGCATGTTCCTATATCATTGTTATGATAATAAACCAAGTTGAACATCATAAACATTGTAATATGCACACACAGTTAATATTTATATGCAATAAATAAACAACTTTCACTTCATATAGCAGGAAAACAAAAAGGCTAGCAAGAAATATTAACCCAAAATATTATAGTATTGAAGACAACACAGGTTTGTGTAGAGTGTAGATGAATAAGGTTTATTCAAGCTGATGGCTATGCTGAGTCTGACCCCCAGTTATTCTGTGGATCAGTATATATAGGTTCTCTTTAAACAAAGGCCAGAGCTCTGGACAAAGAGCAACTGGCATGAGTGACCAGATCCAAACAAAGGATACTGGATCAAGTACAGACCACTAGGCCACAGAAGCTGACCAGTTGGTCTATTGTTTATGATTATATAATACAGCAGATGCAACTGCTGTGGTTGACTATCTTATATACACAAATGAAGAGACAAAGGAAATCCTTTGTCTGAGCAGCTATCTTATGCTTATAACATAATTATGAAGAATACTAATAATAGTAATAATCAAGAAGACTGGTAATAATAACATGACATGCCCCTACTGGGGTTATTAAATTAATCTATAGAATTATAAGTTGATTAATATAATGACTAGATTAAATTTAATACGGAACCCATCACCACAAGTATGTGATGATCCAGTAATTTATATTACAGGATGAATACCTGGTTATAGTTGGGTACATAGTTATAGTTGCTCGATAACATTGTGTATTGTATACCATACCTACAGACATGTATGTGATAAGTATGTAACATAGGTAACGTCAGATTATTGTTAAAGTTCAACATTGTCCACAAGCTTAATATCTTGCATGTAGTGTCCTGATAGCGAGCGTCATATGGAGCTGGTTGATTGGCGAGTGTTGCTCCTGTAGGGATGCTCCTATTTGGTCGTGTTGGGGAGTGCCCTTCTGCTGCTGCTGGTTGAAGATATGACCGAGGAAGAAGTAGAGCATCTGGCTGACTAGTCAGGGACACGACTTATCTACTTCTTCTGTGGGTTGTGGTTGCTCGACTTGACGGTGTTCTTAGGACTGCCTGATGAACTGCATTGTGAACGGATGAACTCGACGCGACTTACACAGAAGTTCCGCATTTGGCTGCAAACAGGGACACGGCTTATGAACTTCTGCAGCGGTGGTGACCCTTGTGTCCGAACTGAAATATCGGAGGAGGATTCCAGTAACGGAGCAAGGTCAGGGTCTGCATGGATGGTGTTGGTGTCAGCTCAGTTCGCCACGGACTGTGAGCTGCAATATACTCATAAAAACACATGGTAATTTCACGACCAAATATGTTATGTTTGACCAAGGTTACATGATAGAATCGTTGTACATGAAATGATTATAGCAAACAGACCATATAAGATGTAGGTGGAAAGTTATGGTAACCTTGTGGCTGCGTACATAAGCCGACTGAAAATTGACACTGGAGTTTAAAGAAATAATATGTAAAGAACTAATACTGTAGAAATAAACGTAGTTTCATACTGCACAATCACGTTTTCTGGGAAACAACAACATTGACCGCTCCTATGAGCCTAAACATTCACTAAAGAATCTTTTACTAACTGCCTAACGGATTATAAAGAGTCAATGAGTGATGCACATGTTAAATGAACCTGCTGAAAGTGGGTGACATGTTATGTGTCAGAAAATATTTATATGCGCACTGCTAAAATTATTATTGTATGCCGTTTTTCCAAAATATTGTTTGTTTTGTGCCTATGTTTAAGGCAAGCCGCGGGAGGTTGTCAGTATGACTGTAGTAGACTTTGGTTGGGTCTCTGCGTCATTGGGAGACTCCTGTGACTCGGCGGCTGCGGCATCGGCGGGGATGGTGTCGGGCTGCGCTTGCGGCTGCTCCGTTGCTCGTCTCCAGCGTATTCTGGAGGGGTCTAAGGCATCGGTTCCAGGGGGCAGAAGAGATGCGGATGCCGGCCATTCCTCGGTGGTGCGAGTTCTGGAGTATGGCAAGGGCAAGCGACTTCTGGGGCTGGATAACTTGGTCCAGGAACTTACTGTAAAGGCCTGGTCTGCCTGGATAAGGATGACCTTGACGGTATGAAATTCTGCGGTGAGCCGACGACATCCGGTGTAAGTGCTCCATGGGAGCTGGACCTCCGCTGGCGGGATAATGCGGTTGGTGTCAGTTGCGAGGTCAAGGGGAGACCAATCGATGTATAGGTAACCACACATGCCTCGCCAGATGGTATAAAAGTTTTTCACCTCTGCATGGGCAGCTGCTGTTATGGCTTGCAGGTCATAAGGTAATGTGGTGATTTTAAAATGTAAAAACTTTGAGTTTGAATAGAGACAAATGTATAATTCAGTTTCTAATGAAGATAGCCTTGCATTAGTCTCAGTTAAAGTATGACATGCTGGTTTCATGCGGTCACATAAAATCAACACAGTGTTTATAATGGATAACAGCAGAGCGGAATTGATCACTATTGTGGGCCATAAGGGCGTAGAGTATTCTGCTACTACCAAAGGTGTAGGTGCAGTGGTAGTGGCGTAGAACTCCAGAGCCTGGGTAGTTCCAACGAGAGCTGCCGTGGTCAGTAGGAGCTGCTGGGCGGCATGTAGTTTTCTCCATATGAAAATAACCATGGTGATCGTGGTGCCCTGCGTAATAATGATTATTACAATTGCAATTGTAGACATGACAGCGCCTTGATCACTGCCAATCCATTCGATCACATTGAATTCTGCCTGATTGTGGTCCGTCGCTGTAAACGAGTCTAAGTCTGTTGCTAACGTAGCGTCATCGTCGTCTAAGTTGAGAGTCGTCAGTTTGAGTTTATCATGCAGAGCTTGTGGCAAATGAAAATTGTACTGTTCAGGGGTGTAGTCTGATGCAGTGAAATTGTGTGGCATTGTGTGATTGTACAATTTTGTAAATACTAAAAAATTTACGCTGCATTGAATGTTGGAGCTTGACCTGTGGCAGTCAAGAGCATCGGAATGTATTTGGGTGTGATGTGATTGTAGTGAGCATTGGCACTGCAGTTCTACAACAAACAGGCCTTTGTGTTCTATGGTTTGGTTGGGTTACACGATTGGGTCCATACCCTGTTTGGTGTATAAAAGAGGTAGCCACCCGAAGGTTGTGAGTATACGAATTCTTTAGTCAGAGGTGGAGTGTTAAGAGTAGTGTGAGTGCATGCATGTAAGATACCAGAAGAAAAGCCGAAGTATAGTGCTAGAGAGCAAGAAAGTTGAGATGTAGGTTTAGGAATGACATTTTTAACATTAATCTGGTCATGAAGAGGGAGAGAATTTTCTGGTAACTCAAAGTAAGAATCATTAAATTTGGATATAGCAAACCAAGGTTGGGTGTTAGTGATTAAGGTATATATATCAGTATGCTGTGCAGAGGGCACGGGCAATATATCGATCCGATAGAGAGAAAAGATGGAGGATGGAGTGGCTACAGGTATGCGAATTTTGATATATATATGGGTGTTGTCATATGTTGCAGTGGTGAGATGGGTGTCCCTGTAATATGGCCTGATATCAGACTGAACATACAGGTTTTGTGCAATGTGTTTGACTTTGTTATTGACATCGTCCAGGATTTCACGCAGGTGATCTGGTGACAGTAGATTTGCAGTCAACTTACCTGCAATCAACTCGGACATGTCTTTAACGCTGGTCAATGTATGCATGTGTAGTAGGCTAAGCGTATGAATATGTATTTGATATCGTTGCGCCCAGGATAAAAATGTCCTGGTTTTGTTAATTTGTTCGGTATTCATGTTAACCTGTTTTGCCAAAGATGCCGTAAACTGCTCGTACTTACGTAGGTCATGTATGTTGTCACGTAGGTCGGTTATGACAGAATCCAACGTCTGTAGGTGCGATCGAAATGTGTCCACACGTTTGTTGATGCGTACCTCGAAGGATTGCAATTGCTGCACATCATGGATGCGTTCATTCTTTTCCGTGGAAATCAATATGGCCAGCTTCTGAAGGTGTGATTGGAGAATTTTGACATCCTCCTCTGTAGCGACGCCCATGATTTTCTTGGCGACGGTGCCAAGAATGTTGAACCATGCCCTCTTTTGTCGAGTACGTGCGGATACATGAGGCTTGTTGTCCATCATGGATTTGATGGATTTCTGGGCGGTGTTGATTTCCATGATAATCTGTGCCGTCAAATCATAAAAATTTTCCTCCATGTCCTTAACTAAGGTACACATGGTGTTGTTGACTTTCGTCGGATTATCATTGGTGAAGCAGGAAACAGCTGGATGGAGCAATGTAAAGTCCATAAAGTATGGTATTGCCAGGGTATGATGCCATACCATGGGTGAAACATTAATGTCTCTCTCCTTCACAAATACGGCTCCCACATTTGGTCGAACTATGACTTGTGCTGCTGGTGCTGCAAAAGTGCATAGAGACAATATGGCGAGGCTAATCCCAATGAAGATGTATGTGAACATCTTGGTGCTTTGGCTGTTTAGGCAAAAACTGAAGATGTATTGGGCTGCTGCTGCTTTTGTAGATACCGACTTTTGTGGGTGTGGCTTGGAGTGTGTGAGGGTGCCTGATGGGCGGGCCGTGGTCAGTACCTTTGACCTGCGGGTATTCTGCCTGACTTTAATTGAACTTCTATTGTATTGTTACCCCCCATTGTTATGTTATACCTTTGTAGTTGTGGATTTGCTTGTCCGCTTTGTACGGATAGCTTACAACTGGGATTTGCCTGTGATGTCCGTGGTAATTGGCTGGCAATATGTGGGTTGGTTTGTAAGGAGGTTAATTGGCAATTTGGAACTGTAGACATCTGGCTGAAATGGGTAACAAAAGCCGGGGTGCATATTAACAATGGTATGAGATGAAACAATGGTAATGAGATGTAAATGTTTGAGCGTTTAGCTCTAAATGGTGTGTACTCCTCCTTTGTCTCCATGCTGTGCGGACAGCTTGATGGATTCCTAAAGAGTTCGGTACACACTAAGGATGTATGTAGGTATAATTTTATGAGTGGTTTGGAGAAAGGAAACAATGTAACGATGCAACCTTGTGAGCCCGCATGGGAACTGTAAACCCCCTTTTCATCTGCATTCTACCATTATGGTAGAAAGGGTTGCAGTGTTAAGTGGTTTTGTAAATTCGGCAGATTGTGACACCTACCCCGTAAATTACGATATGAACGTCCCGAAAGGACGTAACTGCCTGTGAAAGCATTCCAATTAAAATTTTGGGCTTTTGCTAAGTGGCAGTGGTCCTTCTTGAAGTTATGTAAAATGACTTCTACATGGTGTGAGGACCCTACACCTATATACCCATATTTGATAATTAAAGAAACGCCTGGGATATTGCGTTTTTATAATCCCTAATTTCTGTTTTATGGGCGCGGGGATATGCGCCCTAGGAAGAGAGGTGGCCTGTAATTATTTTGTGTAAGCGCCCCGGCACCACCGGGCCCTGTTTGATAAGCATATTTCTTGACAAAAATAGCGCCTGCATGGCCCTATGGTGATCCTAAATTTATATTGAGATAGCGCCTAGGGGCGAGCGCTATAAAATGACATTTCAATTATGTCAAACGTTTGTACCAGAAAATACCATGTTGGTTAAATGACATTTAAACAGATAAAGTTCTAAGTTATAATTAAAACATGTCTTACAATGACATAGCTTCGGCGTGTTATGGCGTCCGGTAGTGGGCGACCATAGGGCCTTGCATGTTTTTCATTGCAAGAAATACAATTCTAAAATGAATTTTTTTTGGCATGATGTGTGGTCTTACCGTACACCTCCACATGGCCCTATTCATTTGACTAAAATTTAAGATACAACAAAATTTAAGATACAACAGATAGCACAACATCTATGTTATATGCAATAGTGTCATTTCTGGGAATTTCACTGCAAGTTGTTTAGAAATGCATTTTGTGAACCTGCAATTCGTAATCGTTTCTCTTGCAATAATGTTTTAACATAGTCGGAACATTGAGGGTGTGCCCTCATGTCAAGCCATGTGTTACCTACATGTGACTCACCATGTGGATTGATCAACACCTGGAGCTCTCCATGTTTAAGTCTTGCCTTGTTGATTGGAAAATAAGACCCAGGTGGAACTGGGGAGACCTGTGGTCTCTTCAAGTGGTCGTTATGTACGGGCCAAGGTACTGCTTGTTGTGCTTTCTGTGAGGCATTTTTGATGCATGATTTCACCATATTTGTGTTCGCCTGTATGTTACAATATTGTTGGGTTGTTGGGTGTGTCTTTACCGTCTTATCTGTAGTGTTTTTACAGATTGAGTCCCTTTTGAGATCTGAGATACTATTCACACTACCTGCATCAGTTCTGACCCAAGCTACTTTTAACCGATTCACATGAATGACTCCAGATAGTCTGTGACCCTCTAAGGTTTCTAGTATTGCGTGTGATCTATCCAACATGTGTTGGATGACCAAAGGTCCAACAAAATCTAGTCGAATTTTCTTTGAATTGGTTTGGAGTGCACTGGCACTTGGGGCAAGTAAATAAACTAGCATACCTTCAGTGAATACCTGGTACTTAGTTGTTTTATTTAATTGCTTACGTGCTTGATTTTGTTGTAACTGTGCTTGAATTTCCAGCATTGATTTCCCAACTTTCTCTAACCTTCTCTTTAGTGTATCTGCATATTGTCTGTATGATGGCGCAATATCAGAAATATTTCCACAGTCAAAAGTTGTTCTGGGGTTTCTGAGATACAGTAAATAGTAGGGACTCATGTTGTTTAATGCTGGACTTGCGAATGAGTTGTAAGCATATGCAACTGAGTTTACAAACATGGGCCATTCATGGCCGTTGTCTGTGAGGCACGTTGTTATTAGACCTGAAATAGTACCAATGAATCTTTCTGATTTATTAGCTTTGTGGTTACCCACAGATACAAATTTGTGGTCTATTTTCAGTGCTTTAAATACATATTGTAGTACCTGGTTGTCCCACTCTTTGCCTAGGTCACTTATGAATTGCTCACATGGACCGTATTGTAACACACAACGTTGTAAAACGGCTTCTGCTACTGTGGCGGCATCTTTGTTCTGCAAAGGGATTAATGTAACAAATCGTGTAATGTTGCATACCAGAACTAATATGTATCTGTAGCCTGCTGGTGTCTCTGGCATTTGTTTTAGGTCTGCGTAAATAGTTCCATACGGTGCATAAGATACCGGAATATTTAGTTCAAATGGTCTTTCTTCGTTGTGAGGTGTCTTGCGTGCTTGACACGTTGTACATGTACGTATGTACTGTGTGACCTGCTCATGCAAGCGTGGAAAGTGAAAGCGCTGCTTGATTGTTGCAGTTACACGTACAATACCCTGATGGCATGACAGTAGATTGTCATGATGCAGAGATATTACAAATGGGACCAACATTTTTGGAACTGCCAGTTTAAGACATTGGTCATCATCCTTGAGGACTATTTTGAACAATATGTGATCAATTATGACATATTCTTCCGCGATCATCATAACACGTTTTGCCACTACTTTATTTGGCGGCAAGAGGCCTTCTGTAATGTAAGCATACGTATCTTTGAAGTCTGGACATTGAGACTGTAATCTAGCGACTTCGCGCTTCTCATATGGTAAGTGATAATTTTTCAACACTTTTGCTTGTAATTTTCGCAACATTTCATTAATTTGTTTTTGATTTGGCATATGTTTTGCCATTACCACATTTTTGTCGATTACTAGCGGTTTTGTTGCATTCGTCATGTAGTTAGGTACGTCAGTGTGTGTCTCGTGGATTGTCTCTGTAATGTCATTATTTGTTGTTCTGTCCGTGGGTTGTTGTGTCAGGTGATTTTTCACAGTGTCTACCAGTCTTGGTAGCTTGTTTGTTCCATAAGTATTTTGTTTTATCAGAGTTACTGGATTTGAAGCTGTGCCAGTTAGTCTGCTGTTTGTAACTGTACCCTGATCGCCTCGTGGTGGAAACGTGGGAGCGGAGGCTGCTGTTTCTGTACCTAGGGGCAAGTGGGGTGATGCTGGGCCTTTAAGGTCCGCAACCAGGCGTCCTTCAGACACAGTGCGTTCGTGTCTGGGCCGTCCCCTTCGTCTTGGCTGTTGTGGGTCAGTCAAGTTCAGTCCGGGTGTTGAGCTGGTGTTAGCCGTTGGAGCGGCTGTAGCCAGTTGAGCTGGTGTGTTTGTCACAGGTTTTGATTGCTGCATTTGTTGCTGTTTTGCTTGGTTCCTTGTTACCACGAAAGCGATGTCGTCTGTGGATTCTTCAACGATTTGGAGATATCTTGACAAGTAATCTGCTATTACAAGCGACTTGCCTTTTGTGTACTGCACATCCATTGAGTAGCTGCTTAGTTTTTCAATCAGCCTGGTGATCCGCTCTGTGGCTGGTTCATGTTTTGCCCTTAATATTTGAGGTATTGCGGAATGGTCAGTGTATACTTCAAAATTTGTACATTTCAGTAGATACCAAAATGCTGTGACAGCAATCACTAGACCCGTGAGTTCTAGTTCTGTAATGCTGTAATTTGCTGCTGCAGGTGGCAATGACTTCGAAAAGTATGCAATCAATCTTTCTTGGTTTCTCTGTCTCTGCCAAAGGCTGGCTCCGACTCCTGTCTTCGAAGTGTCTGTGTATAGGACAAATGTACCTGTGCTGTTTGGCATTGCAAGCAATGGTGGTTTTATTAACAATCGGATGATTGCATCATATGCAATTTGTGCTGTTTCTGTCCACTCAAAATTTGCCTTTTTAGAGGCAATAGCATGTAGTGGTTTGAGTAATGTCTGTAAATTGTCCAAGTACATGGATAAATATGAGACCTTACCAATGAATCCTTTGAGTTGTCTTTTTGTCTTTGGCGTTGGCAAGTTTCTAATTGCGTCGGTGCGATCTCGCAATGGCCTTATACCTGCGTGGTCTTTTTGAATGACAATCTCGTGTCCCATGTAGACAACCTTCTTTCTAAATAATTTTGCCTTGTCGGGCGCGATCTTGAGACCGTGGCTTTGTAAGGCTTTTAGGATTGTTTCCACATGCTGGAAATGTTCCTGCACAGTTTTCGAATAGACTATCAAATCATCCATTATACCTATGCAAAATTTGGCTGCCTTGCACTGTAATAAAATGTTGTTAATATGTTTTTGAAATTCGCATGGCGAGAGACTAAGGCCCATCGGTAAACGGCGGTAGGCTAGGGACCTTCCCCCGGCATAGCTAACAATTGTACAGTAATTGGATGCTTTCTCGCTTAAAAGCAGACAGTAATATGCTTGCTTTAAGTCTATGACGCTGACAACTTGAGGTTCAGCGTGACCGATGGTCTGAATAGCATCGCGAATGAGCGGAAATGGCAGATTTCTTTTAATTATTCGCTTGTTAAGGTGCCTGAAATCTGTAACAAGTCTTTTTGCTGAAGTGCCCTTTTTGTTTATGAGCATTATTGGACTTGCATACTGAGACGTGTGTTGTTTCAGCACTCCCATTTGCTCTAACTTCTGTAACTCTCTATCAATGAGTGGCTTTTCTCTGGGAGACACAGGAAATGGGCGAATGTAGAATGGGGTTTCGTCCGAGAGGTCAAAATCCACCGTAAGATTCGAGTTTCCAACTTCATTGTGTAAGCTTAATGCTGGTTTGTACTTTAGCAATAAGTCTTTCACCTGTTTTTGCTGATCAATATCTAAGATGCTGTCCTTCAGTTGGACATCTCTGTTGATGATCTCATCATCAAACATCTTAAGCCGCAGATCATCCGGCTCCAAGAAAGGAAATTTCTCTTTCTTGATTGCGTACAGTTGTTTCCTTGTGAGGTGGCGGTCATTGGTGTCTGTCTGTTTGCCGGTGTCTGTGTCACAGTATTTTGCGTCTGTCTGGTGCGGTTGACCCGTTGCGCTGTAGTAGTTGAATGTGGTTTCCTTACAATTTGTATCAATAGATTTGATGATATTGTAAGTGTGAAGCACACTTGACGTACTGAAAGTTGCAATAGGGGTTTGCTTGGAAATCCGCTTTATTGATTGTTTTGAGTTTGTTATGGCAATATTTGCACTACCTGCTTGAAATTTGACAAGCATCAAGCGGGGCATAAAGGCAGTTAAGCTTGCCGTTGCTTTTATTTTACCTTGTGCATGCCTAAATTGTCTGGGCATTCTGCCAATTACACCAATTGTTTTTGTTTGTCCTGGCTGCAATATAATGTCATCTTGGGGATAAATGCGTATAGGTTGTCTCTTGAACATTAGCTTGTGCTTTGAAAAGTCTAATTTAGCCTGTATCTGTTCTAACGCACTATTTCCAATTACTAGATTTATACCTCCTAGTACATTTACAACCATTGCTGTCATTTGAAAGACATGTGAGCTGATGTTACAGCTGAATGTGATTGAATAATTTGCTGTTATGTACTCACCATTACCAACTCTGAACTGTATTGGTTTGGTGGGAGTTTTCTCTAATTCTGACATATACCGGCTATTTTGAACAAAATTCTCGCATATCAATGAGTGCGTTGCTCCTGAATCAAATAGAGTGATTACCTTTTCTCTATTTGGCAACATTGCTGTTATCATGTTCTGCTTGTTGAGGTGCAGAGTCATTGTATCTGTCGGGGTTGGCACATGTGTCATCTGTGGGATGTCAGTTTCAGTTGACTGAATGTTTATTGCTGCGAAAACAGTCTGCTGTTGAGCGTCTTCAAGTTTCATTTCTACTTTACATTTCACTGTATCATCACTACTATCATTACAAATATCTAGTACATTACTAAGGACTTGATTACATTTACTATGGTGATTACATTCAGTACATATATGATTGCCCTTTATGTTTTCAGATTGAGCGGTCGACTCAGGATGATTGGTGATTGATAATGCGTGACATGATGGATGCTTGTGAGAGGGAGTGATAGATTTAGAGTTTTGAGAACTAGAAGAGGCTACTTTCGTACAACATGAATCTATATTACTGGCTGGTTGATAATATCTACATTGGTTTTCCATGGATTTTACTTTAGGGGATGCAGAGTGACTGGCACACACATTCTGGTCCCCGCTTAAAAATGCTGTTTCGCCACTTCATCTTCAAACTGGCGACATCCACGCCAATCATGGTTTTTCTCACCACAATATTGACAATCGTCTGTTTGGAAGGATACTTGGCGTCTTGGTACGGCTGGCGAAGTACCTCTTTGTGGCCGTCTATCCCTGGACTCGCGGGATTGCGGTCTCCTGTCTCGGCTGTCCCGGCGTTCCCAGCGTGAGTTCTGTCTGTCACCGCTGTTCCGGCGTTCCCAGCGTGAGTTCTGTCTATCTCCGCTGTGCTCCCTACGCTGTGGTGGGTTATACATGTATGTGGTGCCATTGCTGTTGGTTGCTAAACCTGTCCCTGCTGTTGCTTTGTCTGCGGTCATTTGACCATTGTGGTCTTCCGTCTCGGCTTCCACTTCTGCGGCGGTCCTGCCATTGGCCTCGGGATTCCTTCGATGCGGATGCAAAGCCTGTTCGGTATGGCGACCTGGATGGATTTCGGTTTGTTGACCTGTCCCTTTGGTCATATTTTCTTTGTACTTCAAGCTGCATTGCATACATCTTGGCTTCTAGATTGGCGACTTCTGTTCTGGATGCATAATCCGCTGTTACTGCCATGACTAGTGGAGCTGGAGTACTTAAACTCTCATCTGAGAGATAGGCTTGAGCCATTGTCATTGCTGCCTGCAATAGTTTATGATTTTGAGCCCTCAAATGCGATCTGATGTGGACCGGCATGGCTTCGATGAATTGGATGATTATGTCTTCCTGTTCTTTGACTCCTGCTTTTCCTGCTGCTATGTCAAGCCTGTTCCTAAAAGATGCTAACGTCTCTCCTGGACGTAGCGAGAGTGCACGAAAAGCGCGTACATGCTCTGAACGAGGTGTCTGTCTGGAGTACCTGGCTTTAAATTCGGCCTGGAGCGTTTCCAGATCTGTGAATTTTTCTTTGTTTGCCTCGTACCACCATCTTGCGTCCTTACCCAATGTAAGTCTAAAACGCTTAACAGAATCAACGGCATTTAAAGAATGTTCGCCCACGTAGTCTAGAAATGCTAACCAGTGTTGGGATGCACTTTCTTTTGGGTCAGCATTAAATTTTGGTGGCATACAATCATTCTGGACTATATAGTGTGTAGCCATAATTCAGACTTTGAGCAGTTTTATAAAATGTGACACTCAATGTATATGGATATAATGTGGATTTCCACGTGAATAATTGGCTAAATACGCAATGGACTAGTATTTTAACGAGAAAATGCTGTTGTTTGCCAAGGTGAGTGAATTTTCAACCTGATAGTTCACTAGGACTATGTATTTGGTGCTTTTTGAATAGTTTAAGCCTTTGTAAAATAGCAATTCTATGAATATATTATAAAATGCGAAGTGTTAATTTTCATAGGCAAATGTAAATTTTCCTATCAGCCAAGGTTTTGTAAAATGGTACATACATCAAACATTGAGCATATATTACTGTGAATCATGTATAGAAACAGTAATAAATACAAATGAAACATATAAAAAAAACTGGTTATTTGTTTTGTACTTTAAAATTGTTAAAAGAAAGGAACATAGTTAAATTGGTCAACAATATTTGGTAGTTACTGGTAACACATGAATTTCTGAGCCATTTACAGTTACACAGTACCTTATTTAGCTGGTGTAGTTGTTGCTGTTGGTTGTAGCTAGCTTTGATGTCCTGATGTCTTCTGCTGGATCGAAAAGAGCCTGGATTTCCACCATATAGTATTGAAGACAACACAGGTTTGTGTAGAGTGTAGATGAATAAGGTTTATTCAAGCTGATGGCTATGCTGAGTCTGACCCCCAGTTATTCTGTGGATCAGTATATATAGGTTCTCTTTAAACAAAGGCCAGAGCTCTGGACAAAGAGCAGCTGGCATGAGTGACCAGATCCAAACAAAGGATACTGGATCAAGTACAGACCACTAGGCCACAGAAGCTGTCCAGTTGGTCTATTGTTTATGATTATATAATACAGCAGATGCAACTGCTGTGGTTGACTATCTTATATACACAAATGAAGAGACAAAGGAAATCCTTTGTCTGAGCAGCTATCTTATGCTTATAACATAATTATGAAGAATACTAATAATAGTAATAATCAAGAAGACTGGTAATAATAACATGACAATATGATGCTCAAAGTTAAAGGAAACACTGGCTTCATTGACCTTTTTGTATCTTATTTAATTTTTGCCCATATTTGGTCTTTGAAAAGCCTTAACTCATGCCAAATATGGACTAACATTTAAATATAAATTAAAGATCAAACTAGAGGGCGCTCAGAGAGTGCAAACCTCCACAAAGGCTCACAGATGAACCAATATGTAGGCATTGTTAGTTCAATGTCCTGCATGCCAATCGAACTTGAAGAGAACTTGACATTCCTATATACAGGGTTAGAAAAGCATTCTATAAATTAGGAAATTGGAACTGCATGGAATACGTTTATGTTATTATACTTTATGTAATACAAAGATGTTTTCAGCCTAAAATTTCTCCTCAAAAAATGAGAATTACCTGTAGGGTCAATATAACACAATATGTCATATTCCAAACTGTTAAATTTGTAGGTTTTAAAAATTATATCAAGAAATTATTTGTGTACATATTTACCCCACTACCTCCTTCATCACCAGCAACTTCCAATGTTACTGTTGCACATATCTCTGAGTTATCAAAATTGTGGTTTTAGTCACCCTTCATTATTAGGATGGCCACTATGATGACTTAAAAAAACAAGATACATGGATTACAATGGCTTAAGAAAAAATATATAAAAACTATAAAGCCACAATGTTTATAAGTTCTGGTTTTATTTCCACTTCTCATTAAATAGTAATATTTTGGTGTCTATTTTTTAAACTTTCACTTTTTGATTGTTTGTTGACTGATTATTAAACAATGACATTTTGAAGAACAAAAAATAAGATGTAATTTTGATGCCTTTTTACCAATTTATTTTATTTAAGTCCCTCATATTTTCAGTCAGCCAGCCATTATTCTATTTTAGTTAAAAATGTTTCCTAGGTGAATTTTAGAAAATTCAGAAAAATCTAGCTCAACATTGAAAATATTTTTGCAATTTCTTACGAAACATTACATAACAGTTGCAAAGTGGATTGAAAATTTACATGTGGTAAATTATCACCTCCAAACAAATTGTGCTGATAGCATTTATCACTTTTGTTCCATATGGATTTGTAGCCGATATATATCATCCTATCAGTATAAAATGTCACACAATTAAAGTCTATTATCAATGTTGCATATATAACAATCATTAATAAAAACATTGTAACG
The DNA here is from genome assembly GCA_932294295.1 of Alitta virens. Taxonomy (NCBI): domain Eukaryota; kingdom Metazoa; phylum Annelida; class Polychaeta; order Phyllodocida; family Nereididae; genus Alitta; species Alitta virens. Next base: position 31,337,369 of record OW028582.1, read on the forward strand.
GATATTTTTCTAAATAGATTGTCTTAATATATTTTGTATAACCACTTACGCTATGAGTATGTATTTTTTCTTTTATAGAAACAGGACAATTGTTTATAATGTCAGGAATACAGAAGCAAGTACTATTCTTTGTAAAAGTATGGCGACTTTAAATTGTCTCAAAATTGTGTGCAAATCTCTGAAAGACATCACACAAACAAACAAGTACAAAATTGGCAAAGTTTATTAAAATAAATAACTATACAATTAATGATGTGCGCGCCAATAAGCTTGAACCAAACGCTTGAATAATAATGTCATAAAACAAAGATCAAATAAACATAGATAAAAGTCCTCCAAGTCGGCAAGATATGCATTTGATTACAAAATCAGAAATTATGGTGAAGGAAGGGTGGACGGTGGAAATGAAAACAAGCCACAAGTGATGCTAACACTGCTGCTGCTACAAACACACTGACAAGGGGTGAAACCTCCACCCCAAAGTTAGAGGGGGGGTGATAATCATGAATGTCAGAATTTTAATGGGAAAGTATCCTACTTTGTTAAGGTTAAAAACTCTTTCTAATGATATATTAAACATAGGTGTGACTTTATTTTTGATCCCCGCCAAGCCTTGTTGAAAATTTGGTTCTTCACGAAGAAATTTAGCAATTTTCGAAACTTTAAAGGCCAGCGATTTTTATGTAATCTCCTTATATCTCTTTAATAATGAGTAATTTGGAGGATTGCTCTGGTAATGAGCTTTAAAATTAATGTAGGGGGTCAATGAAATAATGAAACAGTCCATCAGCAATTGAATCCATGGAGAATTGACACATAAACCACTGCAGTCTCGGATGGTGCAATGAAAATTAAATTTTAAATTGAATGCATTCAATTTCGTTTGTTGGGTAGCCTAGTGGTTAAGGCATTAGCCTGTTAGAACACTAACTAATTACTCTGAAGGTCCCAGGTTTGATCCCTGGCACAGGCATTCTTCATAAGCTAGATAGCTGTATGTCGGTATTGCGAGACATCAACTATAGTGGCTTGAGTAAGTTAAAGATCCACCCCTGAGGTGTATGTGTCAAATGGTATGGACTCAAACCATATCATCCTATCAGTATAAGCCGACTAAGCTTCTGACCAGTAGCATTGATCTAATACTTAAATGACCTTCCAGCATTATTCACAAATTTGCCAGCAAATCTAAACATTAAAAATTACCCTGTAGTGTTTTGCAAGGATGTACAAAATCTGCTTTGCTTGTTTAGGAGTGTTCCCTACCCAAGTAAAGCTTTAAGTGTAATAGCAAAAACTGAAAAAGAGGGCATTTCATTGACCAGTTTATAAGGAGTGTGGGATTTGTCAGAAATAACATGGTAATAATGTTATAATAAGTAAACTTGTGTGTGCGACAAGTATCAGTCCTGGTACTGGGCTTATCTGGAAATTTTATAAAATACATGTAGGATAAGAAGTTAAAACAGACTTCCATGCAATATACCTCATCTTTGACCAGCAAGTAAAATGACAATTGACTCAATAGATTTGTGCCCATAAAAATAACCAATGCCCTTATTGATAAGCAATGCTTGTGTAGATTTAAATTAGAAGTTTAAAATTCCTGGCTATTGTGGGGAGACTTAATCCTAAATGCCCAGGCCCACTGTCTGTCAAACTATTATTTCAAGTGAAGGGTTTGCGAGACAGATTCATATGTTTAAACTATTTCATAGTTTTAAGCAATAATAGGTGGGAAGAGCATTGATGAAGGACTTAAGTATTGATAAAGAACTTAACTAGATGGGGGGGGGGGGGGGGCTAGCTTTTATAAAAGCCTAAGAAAGTACTACAGAGAATTGCTCTCAAGCGGGAAATTCCTGGGTGTCTGAATAATTTTAGATTTGTTAAAATATAATTGTCTTAATAAAACAACAATCGATGCACATTTAATCTTTGCAATATTATCTTTTCATCCAGAAAATATTTGCTAATAATATTCAGGTTTACCCCATAATTCAAATTAAGTGACTAAAAACAATTAGGCCTGTAAAGGACGGAATAAAGAGAATAAATAAAGCAATGTTGGTAATCAAAGGGAAGCTTATTTTTCACTGAATACAGCCATGTGCATACCAACTTTCGATATTCCATATAAAGGAAATATGACAAACCGCGAATTCGCGCAAATACAAAAAATTCCTTAAAGTTAATTAAATATTCAATCGGTCTTGGAAGGGATAAAAAATAAAGATACAGGCATGAGTTATACCTTTTTGGAAATGGTATTTGAGCCTTAACAAAATCTGGGTGGTTTCCATTTGAAATAATTTCATTTCAACATTGACCTATTTGTAATTACTTGAAATGAATTACAGTGTACAGTTTCAAATGCAATTGACAAATCCAATTTGTGTAATTACACTGTTTCCTTTAAGAAAGAGTTAGAACAGATTCAGATTATTTTTATTTTGCCAAAAAATATTTACAATTTTTTTTCATATTTTCATTAATAAACTTTAGTTTCGCAAGGAGACCTCACAAAGATAAATATATTTTATCGCTAGTGTGTGGCCACCTAGAGATCTATGAATATTACATAATGAATATTAAATCAAACACAATATGGAAATTACTCTCAGCAGTAGTATTCTCATCTCCGTTACTCATTTAAAAAATATCATGAGAACAGTGAGTGTGTGTGGCCAGTTTCATTCATTTTACAGGTCAGAGTGTGGGTGTGTCACTCAACTGGCCAATCATAGCCAGATACCTGCAATGGAGTGACCACTGCCACACTGACATACAACAGCAGCATCACAAGCACAAATTCATTATGGATTTTTCTTAATAGCCAAAGCACCATAATTACCATTCAAATCACTTTAGTTTTCATAGGAATGAAATAATGTCAGTAGATATTCAGCTTTTGTTGAGTTGCTAGGCATTTTACATGATTGGCCTCAAACAGATATTTGTTGAAAACCTTCACAAGCTTTCACCCTTAAGACCAAAATGAACCATGCCAATTTTTTGGGAAATCAGACTAACATTGAATTTGCTAGGGGAACTGTTAAGATTTAATAAATACCTTGGTACAATATAACCAGGCACTTTTGACATATGGTCCTCAATTCAAAGCTTCTTCATTTTATTCAAGGAAGACAAATGTGCCATAGTTAGGTTATTAAAGCCATTTTCAAGGATGTGCAGATCAGTGATCTGGCCGCAGCTTAAATATACACAAATATCAGTGATGTCACTGGCGATCTTCACAAGGCTCAGAAGATTATTAGTAAAACCAATCTTAAGCCCCGGTTTCACATAGCCGGTTTTGCCGTAGTGAACCCGTAGTATTATATAACGGTTACGCAATGCGCTTCCCGGCTCCTACCCAACAGCTACCCGTGGATACCCCACGATACCGTTGAGTCACTCCTGGGACTCGTGGCCAAGCCGGGAAACTTGGGCCTGGTAGCCGGGAGAGCCAGTGGCAAACTCCCGGGTGTCCAAAGAGTCCAAAAGGTCGGCGGATTACCGTGGAAGCCGGCGGATTACCCATGGAAGCCGGCGGTTTACCCGTAGAACCCGTTGAGTCACCTGTAGAACCCGGCAAGTTATCCGTGCCTAATTTTACCCGTACTAAACCCGACGGCTTCTTCAGGGGTTCTAGGGGTAAGTCGACGCGTAATACCGGTGAATCGACGGCTTCCACGTTGACTCGCAGACTGCTACCAGCGTCAGCATCAGCGTTGGCAGGGAGGGGGGTTGTGTATACTTTAAAAGGCTGCTGCTCCCTTAATACTGATTCCATATGTGTTCTCGGATCGAAGATAGACCAAATATTAAGCGAGATATTCTATATTATATAATAATCATATCAATCTATCTGTCTCTTTAAACTATCTATCTATCTATCTACATATCTACATATCTACATATCTATCTATCTAACTATCTACAGCGATTAATGTTGGGGCGTTTTTTACAAGAGTATTCTTGTTTTTGCCTAGTATACCTTATTAATTTTTCTCACCTTATCTATTATGTACTGCCATGCTGCAGGAAACACAAGGGTGCTGGACTGATGCTTTTCTCTTTGGGATTTTTGAAGTGTACAGTCAAGACTCGAATGGTGTAGTCAATAGTTTTGACCATCATATATACAATGTTTGGATGAGCTTTATTGCAATTCATTTCTACTCATTCTGCCAACTGGCCAATGGGAAGGACTTTTCCTTGGGTTTTGTAAAAGTCAATTAACCTATATATGTAATAGCAATCTGCCGTGACCGTTATGTCAATTGCTATTAGCATTTTGAATGATACAAAGAATGGGGTAAATCATGCTTTTTCATCATTGATCACAAGCATGAATTGAAATTCTGAATTGACCGTTATGTCAATTGCTATTAGCATTTTGAATGATACAAAGAATGGGGTAAATCAAGCTTTTTTATCATTGATCACAAGCATTAATTGAAATTCTGAATTTCAACTGATTCCTGTTTATTATGCATATTAAAGAGGGAGATTGTCTATAATTTGTTTTGATCATTGATAGAACATGCAATATCTATTTTAATTCCAGTTGGATTATTTTTAGAAACAACAAGAACGAAATATTAATAATTTATATAAAATGAAATAAATATCTAAATGATTACTCTAGAGTATATCTATCTATAGATAGTTTCTATCATTGTTTTATTTTTGGTTTTTTATTGATTACGATTCAATGAATTATTGATAGTAACGTATTATTAGGTAAAGATCTTATAACTATCTGTCTATCTACATATCTACATATCTATACTCTATGAGGTATTACTAACTTTATTAACAAGAATATTCTTGTTTGTGCCTAGTATACTCCATTAATTAATGTAAATTTTACACATTTCCCTGAACAATTCAGTCTTTATTTGAAGAAAATCGGACTAATATTAGGGGAGCAGCAACCTTTTCAAGTATATAAAAAAATCTAGAAAAAATGAAAATAAAACAATGATAACATTGTGAGACATGAGCTATCATAACATGAGTAATTCAATTCAATTAGCCAAATGTAAAGAAGTCCTTCACAAAGGTTAATTGTCATTAGTCAATTGCAATGAACCTGGATTACAGGTTTAATGTCATGTCCTATTCAATTCACAATTAAAAAGAAGCCACTTTGAACATCACACATATCTGAGTGTCAATTGTCATTTAGTGTAACGGTCATAATGAATTGTAATTTTCTCTGTATCAGGAATCGGATTGGTTGATAGTTCAGCCAGATTTGATGCAAGCATGGCTCTCCCAGCTACCGGGCCCGAGTTTCCTGGCTTGGCCACGAGTCCCAGGAGTGACTCGACGGTATAGCCGGGTATCCACGGGCAGCCTTTGGGTTGGAGCCTGGAAGCGCGTTGCGTAACCGTTATATAATATTACGGGTTCACTACGGCAAAACCGGCTATGTGAGACCGGGGCTTAAGATTGGTTTTACAAATAATCTTCTGAGCCTTGTGAAGATTGCCGGTGACATCACTGATGTTTGTGTATATTTAAGCTGTGTCCAGATCACTGATCTGCACATTCTTGAAAATGGCTTTAATAACCTAACTATGGCACATTTGTCTTCCTTGAATAAAATGAAGCAGCTTTGAATTGAGGACCATATGTCAAAAATGCCTGTTTATATTGTACCAAGGTATTTATTAAATCTTTACAGTTCCCCTAGCAAAATCAATGTTAGTCTGATTTCCCAGAAATTGGCATGGTTTATTTTGGACTTAAGGGTGAAAGTTGTGAAGGTTTTTAACAAATATCTGTTGGCGGCCCATCATGTAAAATGCCTAGCAACTCAACAAAATGAATATCTACTGACATTATTTCATTCCTATGAAAACTAATGTGATTTGAAAGGTAATTATGGTGCTTTGGCTATAAACAAAAATCCATCATGAATTTGTGCTTGTGATGCTGCTGTTGTATGTCAGTGTTGCAGTGGTCACTCCATTGCAGGTAATTGGCTATGATTGGCCAGTTGAGTGACACACCCACACTTTGACCATGAATGAAACTGGCCACACACACTCACTGTTCTCATAATATTTTTCAACAATATATTCTTTAATTTGAGATGAGTAACATAGATGAGATTACTACTGGTGAGTGTAATTTCCATATTGTGTTTGATTTAATGTTCACTATGAAATATTAATAGATCTCTCCATACGGCCTCACGCTAGCGATAAACTATATTTATCATTGTGAGGTCTCCTTCAACTAATAACAAATAATCCTATGTTGAAATGAAGTTATTTCTCAAACGGTTTTAAACAGCAGATATGCAGTTCAAAAATGCTACACTCACTGAACCTGTCACTTTGTATGTTAATGTAAAAAAATGGAACATCATTACATTTTTTTTAATTTGGATCTGAATTGTTTTATTAGATTTGCAAAACATGTCACATTTTTCTGAAGGACTTTGCTCTGTTTTGCTGCAAATTACAGAATACTAAAAGTATTTAGGTATATTAAAAAAAGAACTATAAAAAAAGTATATGCAACTTAATTATTGTTAATAGCAGGAATGTTTGAAATATATATATATAAATATTATTTTATTTTTTTCATTAAATGACTAACACGCAAAGGTCTCCTTTTTATAATTACTAATACTATGACTTGCAGACAGTTGTGGGTACCTAGGCAAGAGTAGCGAAAATCTATGGAAAAGTACATTTTATAGCATGTTCGGCAACAAAGACAATATATATTATTATAGTTATTAATTTTAATAAACTTTGCCCAATTTTTACTTGTTTCTTTATGTATATTAATATTTCTATTAATAGTCTTTAAAGATGCACACCAGCGCATCACTGCTTACCTATGCAGATTAGTGGTCAGTGTTACATCCCAATTTACAGCACCTAATTGATCAAGTGGTATGGCCTGTTGTTAATGAAAATGTAGTGTGCAGGATTATAGTCTTGAATCACCACTCAAATTGAGTGATTCAAGCAGTGTTAAGAGACCTTGCAATGACACCCTTGGGGTTTTTCTCAACTCACTGGGGAGTATTTAGCCCTGATGGCGGGGTTACCTGCAGGGGCTTAAAAAATAACAGCAGTGCCGTCACTTAGGGTGCCTCATGCCAAGAACCCATTGCACCGGTGGAGTGAGGTAATGGTTGATGAGGATCTGCCCAACTCCTTGATGCCATGGTTGGGGTTCAAACCTATCACCCTATGTGACAAACAAGAAAATAAAAACACTGATTAATAAAATTATGGATTAATTCGAGCCACTTGTTTCAAAGTATATGAACTGTGCCTGTTGCATTTCTTTTGCTGTTGAGTGTAGTTACTACCCACATTAAATGCATGCTTATGCAGAGGTTCTGATGTTGACTCATCAACCATCAGTCAATGTTGCTGCTCTCTGGCCACTTGGAGCAGCACTGATGCTGCACACTGCTTAAGTCTGTTAAAGAAGGAACTTGCCCCATATCATAATAACTTTCATAATATACTCGATTAAAAACATGACAAATTTAATATTGTGAGTCTGAATTGTCAATCTTAATTCTTAAAAACATATTTTTAAACATATATTAGTAATAACCAAAATATTTGTGTAATATGTTTCTCAAGCTTATGACAAAATTTAAGTTCACACAGCAAACATGGATTGTGTACCTTCATGATATTTAATTTTCAAAACAGGGGAGTAGTATGCACATTACATTGTTAACCCAAAACTTTATTTCACAATAGAACATAGTTAAGATAAGATTATACAGAAGTGTAACTTAATTTGTAATCTTAATTTTTTTTACTTCCGACATGATTTCCTGCAGTCTTGGATATCTTTTTAGTGATTTGCTGACATGTGCTTTCCAATTCAAATGTTTGTCAATATGATTATTCCCACAAAGATTAAAATGGTCTAAAATTCCAAATTTAGTATCATTTATTTTTTATTTAAGTAAGTGACTTGACAACTATCTTCATGAAAAAGCACATCAATAATATTCCAAATACCAAAAAAAAAATTCAGCAACATTCCTAGTTTATATAATTATATACAACACCAAAACAGAATTTGTAAATAAATTAAACTTCCTGAGTATTATTATTTATGAACTTTTAAAACGGACTAACCATGAAGAGCTGATTTCCAAAAACAATTCTAAAACCTTAGAAATGATGTCAAAAATTTTAAGAGAACCTGTTATAAATGCGGTTTTGAATATATATATATGATACATTGACACCTCCACACCTTAATTATGAACTAATGATATAGGGCTGGAAGTCTGACAGATTCAAAACATTTCAAGAAGAGTAGTACGTATCATTACCAAGAGCCATTTTAGAGCTCACACCACAAATCTGTTCCAAAAAGTGAATGTTCTAAAAAATCTCAGATCTATGTTTGCTGCAACAAAATAGATTCTGTTTCAAATCTGAACATTCTTTGTTCACATTACCTTGGAACTGAAATGAAAAATTATATTCACAAACGAACCCATTGATATCTAACAAGAGAAACAAATCAATGACATCAAAACCTACCCATTGTTAGACATGAATTTGCCAAACATTGCATTTCAAACAACTATCGACTTTTCTTCAATAACTTGCCTAAGAATAAATCTACACGCCTGGTATCAATGGATCAAAGTAATGACAGCGCGGGCTTACATAGATGCAGGTAATTACAAAACTGCTATTAACCCTCAGTTTCAAGGTAAAATCTACAATTTTCAAAATTATATGGTCTCTATGCATCTACTTTTTCTATTCTGTAATCATATTCATTGTTACAGCAGCATAGACTTTGCCTTTGGGGTGAGTTGCTTATTAAATAAACAATATACATCATTTTAACATATTGCAATACTTTATTTTGAGGTATTTCAAGTGATAAATCTGCAATTGGGGAATTCAAGATTATCTCTCATCTCATATGGTGAAAGAATGAATTTGGTTTAGGTGTTGTCATATCATTGAGTACTTTATAAACAAATTCTGCAAGAGAAGTTTCCTTGTTATGCAAAGCATTTTTTTTTTTTAATTGTGTAAACAGCACAACCCAAATTGTACATAATTTGATTTGCAAAGAGCAGGCGAAGATGAAATGTATGAGTTCAATATATATATAAATACCAATAATGATATAAAATTATTATGATTTCCAACTATTTTACATTTAAACAAAAGGTTGTGCATCATAAACTGGTGTCTTTTGCGTTACATGGGTGGAAATGAGCAATTTCATGGTTTTCTTAAATAGAAACTGCCAGTCATAGAATTCAGAACTTCAAATCTGCAAGGTTAAAGCCTAAAATAATTCATATTCTAAATCACTGAAATGAACTTTAGTGGTAAAAGATAGGTTAAATTTGGAATGTTATTATGAGTTGTGGTGTAAGATAATTTTCAATACAAATAACAGTCTAACTCAAGTTGAGTGGTAATTTCAAACTATAATCCTGCACACTACACACAGAACTGAAAATAACTTCTGCCAAAGTTCTTATGTGACGAGGATCATTGTTTTTTTTTTTTTGAGAAAAGTAAAACAACTCTCTAAAAGCTATTGAATTTGCTCAGCCAGTCCTAAGTTTTGACCTACAGAGAGATTATCCTCAAATGTTGATTACTCTGTTTTACATACAGTCAGGGATGGCTGTAGATATCCAATGGTCTCTCACAGCTTAAATCTACAAACAATAATCAGTAATTGTCTAGGTAGAGGCAGTTTGAAAGACTGAAACTTTTTCATTGTTTGCCAGTACCACTTTCTTACAAGGCACTATAATGTAAGCCACAGGAATGATATACCGAATTTAAAAAACTGATGTGAGACATGTTTAAATTTAACTAGTTGTTGAACAGTAACTGTTGATCTAGGTTTGACTACAGTGTAACAACTAATTGTTGCAGTATTAATCATTTAGGCATCATTGATTATAATACACTTAATGATTATGACAGTCACATAGGCATACATGTAGGATTTTTTCAATAATGAAAGTGTAAATTCCAGGTTGAATTTAAATCAAGACTATGTTATGATATATCTGACAAATAATATTTAAATTTTTCAGGGGTCAACATTCCAAGGTATAATTTTTCAAGACAATGGCAGTTATAAGAGTCTGAACTCTCAAATCGGTACATTTTGATATATTGAAATAAGCCCTTGACTGTATTGATAAACCAATGTATTTACGAAAATGTATTTCCTAGTCAAATGAAAAGAGCAAAAATAACACCTCTCCATGAAAGAAAATTAAGCTACAGATCGGTATATTTTCTACCCATCTTGTCTAAAATCCTCGCTAGGATTCTGTATAATCAAATTGACGAATATATGAGTTGATAAATTGATTAGAATGATAGAATATTGGCGCCAATCACGAGACAATTCCTGTCTTAAACTTTTGATTGCACGCCTCACCAACTTCTCATAGCTAAGCTTTGGGCATATGGCATTGACCTAAATGATGGTGAATTAATGAAATCTTACATAACAAAGAGACAGCAAAGGGTAAAAATATGGAAAACGTTCTCAGAATGGATAAATAACATCAAAGGCGTCCCACAAGGTTCTATTTTGGGGCCATTATTATTCAACATATTTTGAATGATTTTCTGTATAATTATAGCTTCAAAAGCAAAGTTTACAATTATGCAGATGACAATATATTTACAAATAAATGCAATGGGGATAAACTAGAGAAGATGAACAAAAGGGCATTATAATTTGTGATGAATAAAGGAAGCTTGAGCTATGAAGCCAAATGTCAACAATAGAAACTATTACATGTAAGTAGAAAATGTGGTGTGGATGTTTACAAATAAATGCAATGGGGATAAACTAGAGAAGATGAACAAAAGGGCATTATAATTTGTGATGAATAAAGGAAGCTTGAGCTATGAAGCCATATGTCAACAATAGAAACGGTTACATGTAAGTAGAAAATGTGTGAAAGTTGCAGCTATCATGATGTATAAAGTTAGTAGAGAGACCTCACCAAACTATTATATGTGAAAGAGCTGTTCACTAGACAAGATGTTCAATATGAATCGAAATGATAATGACAATACAATAGTATTCAAATTGGCAAGAATAGTTTCAGATATTATGGAGCAAAATTATGGAACAACATTCCTGTAGCAATCAAGAGTAGTACCTCATTTTACACCTTCAAATCAGCCATACACAAATGGCTTCTAACATGTGATAAAAACTGTATTAAGTTATGGAAACCTCAGCCTTTTGTTACTCTTTTCAACTATGAAAAGGACACAACCTGCATTTTGTGAGAAACTTACTGAAGATCGCAAGGAAACACATATTCTGAGTATAAATATGGACTCTTTACCATTGAAATCTTTGAAATTTTGAATTTTGATGTTTTTTTATTTCTTAACACAGTCGTACAGAAGAAGTCGTTCACTTAGAATAGCAGATTGTATGTCATATAAGCTGTTTTTCTGATGGAACATGACCATAAATAAACTATACATACATACATACATTCTGATGGAACATGACTATAAATAAGGGTGGGGGCCTAGCTTAGAGGTAGCGCTCTGGCCTTCCAACCACTGTGTCCCGGGTTCGATTTGCCAGTCGAGCCTAAGTTGGATGGCTGTTTCATCCTTCGTCTCATTGCCATGGTCTCTGCCTGTCCTAATTAGCCCAACTGGTGCAGAAATACAGGACATAAAGCCCTAATCACACACACACACACATGACTATAAATAAACTATACATACACACATACATACATACAAGAATTTTAAATTTTGTCTTGTTACTGAGTGTTTAACAAGTGACCATTGTCATATTATACAATAGTTAAATGCAATTGTGATGTTGATTTGATGTGACAAATGTAGTCAGTCTGTTGGAAGCTTTTTTGTTGCCTACCAATAATTCTGATTAAAAGAAAAACATAACTGTTATGTGAAGTTAAAATACAAATTAAAAATAAACACATTTTCAAGTGCAAATCTCAATATGGCAGAATAGTAAACATGTGGATGAAGCGGATTCTGTTATCATTTAATTAATTTAATGCATGTCTTTCACTTGAATAACAATTGGAGTTGAGGGACTTAACATTGTAAAAATAGCTTTGTTTTCATTGTCTTTTCCAAACAAAATTTACCAGTGAGCAGATATTTGTCAAATATTGATTAAACATAGTATGAGGTATATAAGTGAACTTAATTAGACCCCTTGCGCCATCGAGGTTGAACTGAAGATGTTGTCAACCTTTGCTATACTGCTTGCCTGCATCATGCAGTCCAGTGCACAAACAGACCTACCTGATGTAGCACAGACAGTTGCAAGCTCCAGGAACTGCACAGGTATTTTTTATTCGTTGCTCTTGTTTCATGATATATGACATATTTATTGGCAAGGTAATGGAGGTGTATGTAGTTGAAATTGGCTATTTCTACCAAAGCATTTCTTACCTATGGAAATATTTTTGTATACACTATTTTAGGCAACTGTTATCAGGGACACTGCATATGGTAAAAAAATTTCTGTGCTACACTGACTGTTTAGCCCCATTTTATAACACCTGTGTTCCCACAGAATTTGTTCAATATAATGAATATTTCTCACTGATTCATTGCAATGTTAGAACTGAACTTATAAGTTTATTATTAATCTCATTAATTAGTTAATGTAACTCAAAATTGTAAACAACCATGATAGACTCTAGAAATCTATCACTAGATGAGAGAATAAAAATTTGTTGATTTAAGATATCGATAGAGAATGCTACATTCCAAGCAAAAACTTTTTCGGAAAGAGAGACATTCTGATAACAATATTCCATGGTTTCGTTTGTCTATCTATCAATGGTTTATCATATGAAAACATTTTCTATACTTATGAAATCTGAACATTTAGCTTATGCTGTGGATGGTAGACCTTGTGCAATCCCTTTCATCTATAAAGGAGTGACTTATCACAAGTGCACTGATGTCGACAATGAATCTGGGAAATTTTGGTGCAGCATGACACCCAACTTTGACATAGATAAACAATGGAAACGATGTGCTGGAGTCAACTGCAATGGTAACTGTTCAATATAATCTATATGCTTTATACAAACTCGCTATATAGTTTGTTGAAGATCACCAAGTACCTTGATGAACAAGAGTTAGCTTTAAGCCTTATTATCTGTTGTTTACTCTGTTTAAGTGTCATTTAGTTACAAAAGAAAATTTAATTCCTTTTGAAATATATGTAACTGTGTAAATTAGTAATAGCTATAACAATAAGAAAAAATATTGACTATTGCATTTTCTTTTCTCTTCCTTTTGATAGATTGCAAAGGTAAGCTTCCTTGCAATGATGCTCCTTTTTTGAATTTTGGTTTAAATATTTTTATTTCATTCACAAATTTAACTTTGACTGAATTGACATTTTGTGTGTGTCAAATGATTTAAATTGTTTCTAGTTGCCACACATGAAGGACGTCTGTGTGTGTTCCCATTCTCGTATAAGGTAACAATAACCATTTCAATAACCATTGCACTGATGTTGACAACGATGGGAGATTGTGGTGAGCATATACACCCTATTACAATGGACAATGGGGCACCTGCATGGAAACCATGTGTGGAGGTATGTGCTGGGAAATTTCTTACCTTTTTTATTTACCAAATACTCAATTAATGGAGAACTATGAGAGCAATATATTTTTTTTATAAAGCTAAAATAACCAACATCTCTACCGCTTGAGCTGAAGTGAAGTTCCCACTAGCCAAAGTGAGGTAGTTGCCCCAATATCTATTACATGCAACTCTCACCATATGACAATATTTAGGAATATAATATGAAAAGGGAAGTACCACCTTACAAAATTGTAACCTATGATATTTCGACGGTTAGTATTCAGTCGTAGTGACCAATTTAAATTAAGGAAATTCATGCAACAATCACAATCATCATTTTGTGCGAGTTAGTAACAGAACATAGGCCTTTGCCTCATTATTTAAGATTTACATATGTACAAAGAGAGATTCACATTGGGTAGAAAATACTAAAGCAGAACATGTGCAATATTACATAGAATTTATGTTTGTTATCCCATGAAACTTTTGCCAAACTTTTGGACACCTTTTAATTTTGATCTGGCTTTTAAATTTATTGCACTTCTTCTTGAACTATTTTCTTTAGGGACCATGTTAACTATCCTGAAGAGATATTTGCACAGTAATCAAACCAATAGATAATCAATTTCCGGATGGTTGGTCCGAGGGAAAAAACCAGTCTCCCATTTTTTTAACTCATTCAAATTCTTCCTTAAAGGTATATTACCTGTGATCCATGAGCTAAACCTCACGGGACAGGAACTTACCATGTCTATAAGTATGGATCACAGACAGACAGAGATACAAAAGGGAGGGGCAAATTGATTGAGGTGCAGGTCAATGCAATACCCCAGGTCTAATTCATGGACAAGGAACATAAATCATAGGATTCAAGATCAAAAAAGTGCCATAGGCACCATGTATAGCAACTGTCCAAAATCTGTGGCCACATCTGTAATCTAATTGTATTTAGTTTGTGTTTAATTTCTTTTCAACTGTGCTTTCTTGTGGTGGATTACAGATTGTAAAGGTGAGTTATGTTATAAAGAACATCTTCTAGAATGAAACTTCTTGTCCTATAACCAGTTTTGCTCAGTTTGATAGAGTGTAGGAGTAATTACTGAAATGTAAGAGATTTTAAATTTCTAAATGCAGTGCGCACTGAATGGGGAAAACAATGTCAGTTCCCATTCTCCTATAAAGGAGCACAACGTGACTTCTGTATGATGACTGACCACCACCGAACTTGGTGTAGCTTGAGTGGACATATCAAGCATCGTGGGGTTGACTGGGACAACTGTGTGTCTATGGAATGCTCTGGTAATATACTTGACATAACATCAAAGTCTATGGTTCATTATGAATACATTAAAGTAGTTGTAATGTTTTGATATTATGATTACATTGTTTTATTTCAAGAAAAACCTGAGTTGCCGACACCTGAGCCATTACCTTCTGGTGGGTACTGCAAAGGTAAATACATAATAGAGACTCCATATAAATTACTGTAAAGGATTCCAAACATAGGCCATTAATATTCTGTAGTGTCATGTGGCAGGGTTCCCTGTATCCTGTTTTTTATAGGTTTTTAAGCTTAATTTAAATTCTGTGAATAACTAGAAGATATTGTGACGTTTCTTTTTTTTATAATTTACATGCCTGACAAATTTTTCAAACACATTACAGTAGTAATTAGCCAATACCATTATTAAGCTTAAGAATCCAAAACATCAGTACCATCAGTAAGCAAATTTAATAATACCCTGAAATGGAATAATTTATTTCTACAGAGTATGATCAATCCTCAAATAAAAATTCATTCTGCCTTAAGCATGTTATTAAATATTCTTATAATTTTTTTCTGTATGTCTATTGATAAGCAAAACCATATGCTTATCAAGCAGGTATGATCTAAAAATACATCAGATAAATACTAATTCTTCTTTCAGCTTTCACAATCAATGGGAACCAGTGTGTTCTTCCTTTTCTCTACAAAGGAGTTAATTACACTGAAGTAACTGATGTGGACAATGAGGGGGTAAAATGGTGCAGCCTGACACCCAACTTTGACCTAGACAAGCAGTGGGAGAAACATGCAGTGACGCTTTGTGATGGTGAGGTTTTTGCCTAAAGCAATGGCTCAACAAAAAGCCTACACATGAATTTATGCAAATTTTAATGTTAATTTTCATAAGCTGTTGCCCCAGACTTTCGCTAGGATTTCTATTTTGCAATCACCCTTCGATAAAATCATACTCTATATGTTATATCCCTCCGCCTTCAACATTGGATATAACCAACAAAAATATTAGATAACTCCTGACTATGAGGGATACAACTAACTTATACATGTACTCCATTAGACACATTTACTGATTTGTTTGATTGTTTTTTGTTTTGTTTTACTGCCTTTTCTATGAAAGACAAGTTTAGTTTGCACTCAGGAGGGACTGAACTAACATTTCGTTGGTTATTGCCTACTCAGAAGAAGTGGAGTATGCATCCACTCCTTTTTGGCTTTCCCATAGTCTGCAATCATGATGTCACCGTATTTTGTATGTTAAAAAACTAAAAGGGCATAATATCCCTACTAATAGTCTTTTTTACTTCTGTCAGGTTGCAAAGGTAAGCTAATATAAATGTTGTTGTTTGTTTTGTCATTTCTATCTCAAAATGAAACATTGTTCCAGTTTATCTTCAATCAGTTTGTTATCAACTTCAGACTTTTTAGCGAACAGGAAGCTCTATTTAGTCATGTTATCTACTCTTTTATGATAGTGGCTGAGTTTACAGTTTTGTTTTGTTACATGGCCAAATGTGCCACTTTTAATTTTCCATGAGAAGGATAAACGCATGGAAAAAGCATGGTTTTTAGCTAATTATAATGAGGCAAAAACCATGCGTTTTCCATGCGTTTATCCAAACACATGGAAGACGCACTAGGCACAATTGGCCATGTAGTATCACTGCCATTTTCCTAATTATATTGTTTTTCGAAGAAGCTACTCTTCACAAAGGCTCATTAGATAATCTACATGATGAAAGTTTTGCAAATTGTGTGTGCTGTGTTGGATAATCTCATTTAAGAAGTAATCTGAGTTTGATGGTATTCTTTTATTTAAGAACAGCATTTATCTCACATACATGTGTGAGAACCTTCAGGTTTAGAGAAAAATTAACAAGTGTATATGTAGTACCGGTTTCCGTTCAACACTATATGACTTTTTGAAACTGCATATGCCTCATTTCTAGTAATGGAAATTTCACAAAATGTGACAGTGCATTATATGTTACACTGTATATTGATGAGTATTTTGTTGAAAATGTTAATATGTATTATACATGTACTCTATGCTTATGATACAAAATGTTGGTATAAAATATTTTGATTATATTTTATAAAGAGTGGATAAACAGCTAAACTAATGTGAACTTCTATGTAAATACTTAAATTTGTTGGCTGGAACCATCTGTAACTATTGTCTTTGTTTTATTCCTTATTTTTGATTATTTTATGATTTAATTTTTTTTTGTACTTGTGACATATATTATTAATAACATCCTTCCCAAATGCAATTTTTCTATGTCATCTTATCAGTTCTTACCAGGGAAGGTGCACCATGTAGTTTCCCTTTTGAGTACAAGGGAAGAACCTTTGATTACTGCACCAAGTTTGATTCATCCGATGACCAATTCTGGTGCAGCCTTGACCCTGTTTATGCCAACAGCTGGGGATACTGCACTAATCAAGTGAAATGCCCAGGTAAATATAATTATTTGTTTAAGTTACCCATCTATATCATAAAGGCAGGTGAAAGATAAATTGAGGTTGAAATATGAAACATTAGCAAAAGATAAATAGCGTCAGTCTTCGGAAGAACCAGCTAACTGCAATTGGTGTATTTTTCAATAAATAAATTTCCAAATTTTCCGGTGCACCGTCATAATAAGAGGTCAAGGCCAAGTTTAAAAGGCCATGTTTTAGTGATTAAAAAATGCCACAGAAACATCCATATTTAGAGAAAATTCAAACTTCTGCTAGCTTTCTTTACCATGCAAAAAATTGCCATTAAATTGGAAATAACTTTGTAGCTTGATGACAATTAATTTTGGAGTCTTTTTTCCAGGCATTTCATCCGAGATACCTAACTGCAATGGCTAGATGGCATAAGGACAAGACGATTGGTTGTCTTTTTCTGTGTTACCAAAGGAGGGGGAATAACCCGATATCTCGTCATGTCGTTATCACAACATCTAATGGTGAGGGTAAAAAATCTCCGACTGTGGATGAAAGTTAACTGAGAAGAAAATTAGGAATAAAGAAAAAATAGATATCTGGCATTATGTGATTAATTGTTCAGTGTGAAATGGACTGAATGCAAATACATACATTTTAATTTTATAAGAAAGTTTTAATATAAAGAAATGGATAATAAGTAAAGCTCTCTTTAATAAGAGACCTGTATCTTTTTGCACTTCACAGCAGAACAAAACCTTCCTTTGGATATATCCCTCCCCCTCTTGCAATTGAAATGTTTGACATATACATTCTACAAATATTGGAATACAATAACATATTATGGTCAAAATCGAACCCAATTCACAACATGGAAAAGATACAAATAGGATACTTGAAATGTATTTTAAGTGTTAGAAAACAAACAGCCAAACTCGCCATATATGCAGAGACAGGCAGATTTCCCCTTCATGTTAGACAAAAGGTGGACGTAGTAAATTATTGGGCAAGACTATCAGCGCTGCCCCAAGATGACATCCTACACCAGGGCCTTAAAATCCAAGAATCTCTGCATGCCAGGGGACAAACTAACTGGTGTATTAATGTAATACATATCATCAACAAATGGGGCATAACTAACTTGGAATCAGAAACATCTAAAGCTTAATTTGAACAAATATTTTAACAAAATAATGCAGAAAACATACTGCACTATATAATCCTATGTGGGATTGTCCCCTTAAGTTCTCACTTGGGTTGAACTGATCATGTGGTCAGCATTTGCCATTGTGCTTTTCTGCTTCATGCAGTTCAGTGCTCAAACACAACCAGCTGATGCAGCAGAAAATAGGAACTGTAAAGGTATGTTCTTTAAACATTTAAACAATAGACCTTCACCTGTGTTTGCAAGCCAAATATTGAGTTGTAAGGTAACTGGAATGTAAACATACAGATTTCAACCCATACCATAATACACAGTGTAATTTTAAAGTTATATAATGAATTTACTACAAAGTAATCGCTCTGCCTATACCTAACTTTAGCATGCATTCTTCAGGCACTTGATTTGAAAACATAGTCTGCACTGCAGCAAAACCCCCAGCAAATCCCACATAGTGCACAGGCATTGTTCCTGGAGCAGAACTGCAACTCTAATGCAATTACCCTAATGAAATTTCATGCAGCAACACTTTAAATGGCCTAGTGGTGCCTTTTGATAGTCTCACTGACCTATCTATCTCAGCTATTTTTTACCAAATTTAATTCCAAAAGAATATAATATAATTATATGAGATTCAGATTACGAAAAAATTGTTTGGTTAAACGAAAAAAATCGTTTGAACGAAAAAATCTTTTGAAGACCTGAAAGCATTACAATGTGTATGTCACTGTGTGATGCATTATTCTGTTCCTAAAGGGGCATTCACCCTATCACAGATGAGACCTACCTATGACCACGTTTGAAAATTTTTCACTCTTGTTCATCCATGACCATACGTGATCCACTCACCCAGCATTTTAGGATGCTCCTCATCGCGTTTGACCACTCACGATCATACTTGGAGAGGGAAAAATTTTTTAAACATGCATAAAACATAACACTATACTATTGGTACTTAACACATTTACAAACTAAAAATGTTATTTATCAGGATATTAATTTTGATATTTGTACAATCCAGTCCCTCTGCAGAACATCTGACATGCAAGTCTAAGGCTAATGTTGGTATATTTTCTTTCATCAAAAGAATGCACCTTCAAATTTAAAATTCATCAAAATCTCCTTGGCCAGGCACGCACGGAGCTATGGATTGTGAAAACCTTGGATCAGTGTCAACTTTAATGTAAGGAAAAATATTCTTGTACAGGATTCTATTTCAACTCCAATGCGAGTGAAGTTGTCACAAATTGCAGGCTTAATGAATTTTATTCTGTAGAAAAAAATTCCACTGCCTTTGGCTGGGATTACTACAATGTCACCAGTCGCTGCTACAAAGGTTGGTGGAATAATCATACCATCATTATAAGCGTCATTATAAGATAACATAGCATGAACATTCAGGATAAGCTGAAGATCATCCGCATGTACCGGTTTACAAAATGTAGCAATTAGGTTCAGTTTGGTTTGGTCAAATTGCCAAATTAAAACAATAACATGCTTAGCTATGTACTGCAATCACAAAAAATAAAAAATGAGGCAGGAAAAATTACCGCTGCTAATTCCTGATTGATAACCTCTTTCTTTACTTTTAAAATTAGCTTTGTTAATGAGGCAATGAATTATGAATTTCAAAAGATGCTCTTGAAATGGGAAGTGAATGTTCTCATTTTCACTGTGACTTTTAATAACTAACTTTAAAACAATAGCATTTCCTCCTTAACAAAGCTAGCCCTCGAAGGTACTGGGCTTCCTGGTGGTCAGGGTCCACTCAATGCCAAGATGGGCTTCGTTGTGGGTTTCATGAATGATCTTTTCTGCTAATACATGATTGTGAGGTAGAATAACTGGAAATTTGGCGGAATCACTTATCTCTGCATGTATGAGCCTTCCACCGAGGCAGAGCAGATTGTCTTCATTCGGGACAGGGCAGAGATCATTCAGTGAACTGCACTTAAGCACCGGCTTGCTATGCTGAATATCATGAATTTCTTTGCCATAGAATTTCATTTGAATATGTTTCAGTATCATAGTTTGTGCAGATTTGATTTCCTGTACAGACATCATGCCACCTTTGACCCTGGTATCACCTTTCGAGCTGAGGATGTCTTTCAGGGGAAGCAACCAAGCAACAGCCTTTCTCAACTTTATCCAACTTGAGTAATATTCAATCATTGAGTCCAGTGGATGAATTCCCACATTTGCAACATGAGAGAAATCAAATTGTTGTCAATCATTTTGCAACTTGCCTTGACTTCAGGATCATTGTCAGTTAATTGTGTGTCATCATCACCTTGTCTCCAGTCTGACCTGAAAGTTTTCAGGAAATCAGGCCCTTGGAACCATTTGCGCTTATCCATGTTGTCCAGGAACTGTCCTCTGGAAATGATGTCAGCTGGATTTTCTTTGCCTGCCACATGGTACCATTGATCTGGCTGAGTCAACCTGCGGATTTCACCCACTCGATTAGATACATAAAATGAAATCTCCTGGTGTCATTTCTTATGTATTTTAAGGCTATTTCGCTTGATCCAGAAATAGGAGTTGGCTAAATCAAGGGTTAATTGATTTCGCGACATGGAGTCGACACGTGCAGACAATAATGCGACTTGGTTTTATTGACATTCCCCTGCAGTACAAGCTTCTACATAATTATCATGCAATATAAATACCATGCATTATGTTAGATGCAAGTGAAATTATGGGCATTGCTTTCATGCATGATTAATGTTACACATGTCAAATGCAAGTGACATTATGAGAATTTCTATACTTCATGAAATATTTACCATGATAAATACACTATCTGATGCAAGTGATTTCTATATTTCATGCAATATTTAACATGATTAATGTCACTAAACTATGTAAAATGCAAGTGTCATTACTACAGCGCATTGATACGCGCAAATGGTATGTAGGCCAGGGCAGCATATAAAGAGAATAATATACCAATGATGGCATGCATAAAGGCATAGGCCTATACGTTGAACTTGAATATACCTACATAGGTACTAGTGCAAGTAGACATGTCTGAGTTAGCAGGCCAGCCATACAAGTGGTAGGCATAATAAATCTGCACTTCCTATTGACAATATTTATTATTTAATTAGCTTATAAATAATCCAGGGATTAAAACTCCAGATTGTAATTTGAAGGTGTGAGGGTTGAACCGTTGAATTTGCTCCTTCAAGTGCAATTAAAACATTCATACAAGTCACATGGTCAATTGCCCCAATTGTAAATCATTTTGTCTGTCATTTTAATTTTGGAAAGTAATTGCATTTCTGGACAGGTCTTACAAGGTGGGATCCAATTTGATCCAATTGGCGGCGTTTCCCGCCATTTTTGCGGCACATGCCACAGGCCTAATTTACTGGCCTCACAGCTTCATTAGACAAAATTGCCTGTAAGATTTATATTATAGGGCTGTATTTTCCAATGTATAACCATTAAATGCTGACTGGCTCAGTTTAGGACCACTCTGCACCCTCTCACCTGAACGGAGACGAACTGGGACTAGATAATCGGAAGAGGGCGCCTCAGCATAACAAAGTGGTGGCCCCTGGTGTTTAGTGGTAGCTTCGGCTCCCATGGCGGAAATACACGAAGTCTGGAAATGAAGATGGACGGAGGCAGCCGAAGCGGGCAGCGTGTACAGAAAATTATGATTTTAAGAAATATACTGAATAGAGTAGCCTAGGAATCGGTGACAAAGACATACAAGGCCCCCACTACAGATTGATAATGCCGACAGGAGCGTACATGTCTGCATATATGCTATATACATGCTTGAGACCAGACACGAAGCTGGTCCATTGGATTAACATGTAAAATCGAATTTGCTGCTTGAAAAGTGGCAAACCGGAAGCATTACGCGAAAAAGCTTCCAAAAAGGAACTTAAAGAATGGCCTACGGCCAATAATGAGCATTTCTATATTGCATGAAATATTTAACTAGATAAATCCAATGCATAGCTATGTTAGATGCAAATCACATCATGTGCATTTCTATATTTCAGAAATGGACCTTAGGATAGCTCAAGCATTATCCTCAATACAGGGTCGACTGAAATTCTTCATGACAATAAATGGAGCACAATCTTTAACCAAGGCTGATGAAACATGTGAAAATAAAAACACTTCTAGTGTATGTTATCTGTCTTGTTTTCTGTCATAGGGGATTACAGCACCAATCAGAGTTCACTGACAACAAAAATGATAAGCAGTTCGTGTGCAGGATTATAGTTTGGAATCACAACTCAACTTGAGTGATTCAAGCAGTTTCAAGAGACCTGGCAATGACACCCTAGGGGTTTTTCTCAACTCACTGGGGAGTATTCAGCCCTGAAGACGGGGTTAACTGCAGGGGCTTAAGAAATAACAGCAGTACCGTCACTTTGGGTGCCTCATGCCAACAACCCATTGCACTGTGGAGTGAGGTAATGCTTGATTAGGATCTGCCCAACTCCTTGATGCCATGGTGGGAGTTCAAACCTACAACCCTATGTGACAAACAAGAAAATAGAAACACTGATTAATTAAATTATGGATTAATTCGAGCCATTGTTTCAAAGGAAAGTATGTGAACTGTGCCTGTTGCATTTCTTTTGCTGTCGAGTGTAGTAATTACCCACATCAAATGCATGCAGCGACTGCTACACAGTACTTAAGTCTGTTAAAGAAGGAACTTGCCCCATTTTGTTTTTTGCTCCCCTTGCATCATAATAAATTTAGCAGAATACAAAAATCAAAGCTTCAAAATTAATTACTATAAATAATGAGTAGTCAATGTATGGGGTTTTTGGTACAGAAGAATTGTTATCCAAATTGTTTATAACAAGTGACCATTGTCATACACAGTGCTCCTGAACACCATGTCTATTTACATATATAACATGTCATATAAGGGAGATTAGAATAGTAAATTGTCACTGACCTTTGCTTATCACTTATAACCACTTATAACATTATCTTGATACTGAACACTCTAGCAGAGTGGTACAAACTAGTAAACAATGAATTTCGTTTATAAATGCAACATGGCTTTAATTTTGATCTACTCCATCATGCAGATTTGATGGCACAATGGAGAGGATTTATATTGTCTCTGACATTGATGTTTGAGTCATGTGTTTTTTCTGAGGTTACTAGCTAGGTGTGACAGGCTGTAAAATATCCTCAGTGTTCCCTTTAGATCTCTAAGGTAGCACAGAATCATCTAATCAATTGTTCTGCTGTGTGGTGTGCAAGATGACCTATATTTAGCTGGCCTAATTTGGCTGACCTGTTTTGAATGGAACTTAGTGGAAGCAGTTCTGGAAGATTCTGCAACACTCTAGAACACTCTAGAATTTTCTAGACTTTTTTAGACTTTTCTA
Source organism: Alitta virens (assembly GCA_932294295.1). Classification (NCBI taxonomy): domain Eukaryota; kingdom Metazoa; phylum Annelida; class Polychaeta; order Phyllodocida; family Nereididae; genus Alitta; species Alitta virens. The sequence goes on from OW028582.1 coordinate 31,361,255, forward strand.
GAGATATGCAAATTAGTGGCCAAGTATAAAAGGGGGTGAGTGACAGGCAAAAGGAGGGAGATTTTCATCAGAAGCCCTGGAGAACTTATGTCACCACAAGAGCCTATTGCTATACATTAGTGTGGGGTTTGTTCCATCGTATTGCCTTGTTGGAATTCATCATTATAAGAGTAGAGCGTCTGTGAAACTGTGAGCGAAGAGACATTAGTCCAAGTACGGGAAGACATCAATGTTACATCAGGACTATCGTGAGACTTTCTCAACTGTGCAATGACAGCAGGACCACACCAGGAGGTAAACCACACATAACTGTGCCAAAATAAGGATGTTTTTGACATTGATAGACTGTGAGTCAGAATATTGAATTATTTGTACATATTACTTTCTGTTGAGTGAATTATTGTTTAGTAACCATTAAAGTGTTTAATTGTAAAATTTTGGGTTTGTCGTTCATTTCTGCTGAGTCGTAACACTAGGAAAAAGAGATGAGCCTCATCTCTAATCAGATCTTCTGATATATATATATATATCAGAAGATCAGATTAATTTTTGAGTCATGTGTTCTTTCTGAGGTTACTTGCCAGGAAAAAGACATGATATATCAGAAGATCTGATTACAGATGAGGCTCATATCTTTTTCCTAGTGTTACGACTCAGCAGAAATGAACGATTGAACAATTGAACAATTGATAGGACCAACACTCAACACTCAGTGAACTGCTTATCATTTTTGTTGTCAGTGAACTCTGAGTGGTGCTGTAATCCCCTATGACAGAAAACAAGACAGATACCATACACTACAAGTGTTTTTATTTTCACATGTTTCATCTGTGATGAACTATGATCACTGAATTTTCAAAGTGTCAGTTATGACTATACACAGTAGATGTGGACATCTTGGTCATGTGTACAGTTGTTGTTGTACCACCCTAAATGAGAGCATTTGTAGAGAGTTTCTTCAGATCCAGTGCAATTGACATTACTTAGGACTATGGGTCCGGTGGCATTTGGTATCGGCCTAGTATTTTCAACTACAGATCCTCCGTACTGATATCCCATTTGTTTGCAAGCAACGCCATTATTAGCTTGAACCCAGCCTTGGTTACAGATTGTGCTCCATTTATGGTCAAAAAGAATTTCCAATCGACCCCTCCTTGGGGGTGCTGGAGTTATCCTAAGGTCCATTTCTGAAATATAGAAATGCATATGATGTGACTTGCATCTAACATAGCTATGCATTGGATTTATCTAGTTAAATATTTCATGAAATATAGAAATTTTCATAATGTCACTTGCATTTGACATAGCTATGTGTGTAATTTATCATGTTAAATATTCTCATTAATGGCCGTAGGCCATTCTTTAAGTTCCTTTTTGGAAGCGTTTTTGCGTAATGCTTCCGGTTTGCCACTTTTCAAGCAGCAAATTCGATTTTACATGTTAATCCAATGGACCAGCTTCGTGTCTGGTCTCAAGCATGTATATAGCATATATGCAGACATGTACACTTCTGTCGGTGTTACCAATCTGTAGTGGGGGCACAGACTAGCCCATAAAGATACATGTTAACACCACTATTCGAGTGACAAACTATCTCTGGTTTGTCACACATTAGACCTTGGACTAAACAAGCAGTTTAGTCCAAGATTAGACCAAAGTTTTTTCCTTTATATAATAAATATTTTACATAATGACTTGAAAGACTCTCTGATCATGCAGTTTTATTGCAAAAAGGCATGCTCTGAATCTAAACAGTTTGCCCTAGAATGTCCTGTGAGTTTTACCTGTAAATCACTAATGCCTTTCACACAAAATGCAAATCTGTGTTTTCTTGGTATTTGCCAAGGAAGTTGATCCATGATGAAATTCACACTAGATGTGACAAGGTGATCATGTCTAGCTTAAGAGGTAAAGGAAATGAATGCTGTGCAATCAGCTGCTACAAATATGCAAAGACTGACAAAGATGTCACATTTCATAGGTTTCCGAATTCTACAAAGGACAAGGAAAGGTGAGTGATATCTTATTATTTCAAATCATTGTGTTGGTAACTAGTTTGTTTGTGGCTGTACTAATATTATTGGAGAACCATGATTTTTTTTCATTTAATTACATTGTTACCTCTTTATGTTTTCACAGATTCTTAAAATGGATAACAAATTTAAGAAATGCTAGTTTAGATAAAGTGCCTCATGATAGCTTGTACAAGAACTACAGAGTGTGCAGTGATCATTTTGAAGCATCACAATTCAAAATGTCAGGAAATGTGTAAGTTTAATTCAGTACTTCTATGCATGCGACTCATTTATAAGACACAATACTTAGCTCTCTCATTTCATTGCCTTGTATATAATTATGGTTTACTGTAGACATGCTAGATTGAATTGGAATGCAATTCCCACTCTGATAAATGCTCCTAATCCACCTAGCAAAGTGACTGGCAAAAGGAATGCACTGAATGCAGAATGGATCCGAACCCAAAAAAGTCACAACTCCAAGATTCAAAAGGTAAGATTATGTGAATATATTGTATAGCAGTCACAAATACCACATCTTCCTCCCTGTTCATACTGTATGGTCACTATGCAAATTCTTTCAGATGGTGCAAACAGCAACCTTGTTAATGAAGATCAGCGGAATGAGGAAATTGAATCAATAAGGCAACTTAAGGAACAAGTAACATCGCTAAAACAACAACTGGCAAGTGAGAAGAGAAGGCGTCGGAGGGTAGTAAGCACCAAAGCTGCAACAAAGTTAACAAAAGACAAACTAATTGGTCAACTGGGTCATTACATATCAGGTAATGCTTTAAAATTTGTTGCTGCACAATTAAGATTGTCTGGTTAAAAAAAACAAGGTTACAGATGGTCAGATGATGAGAAGACATTTGCATTACAGATGTATCATGCAAGTCCCAAATGCTACAAACTATTAAGAAGAGTGTTTGCCTTGCCATCACGGGCCACATTACACAGGCTACTTAGAAACCTGGCTATGAAGCCAGGTTTTAATGAGGGCATACTGGATGCACTAAAGATCAAAGTAGATCATATGAAGGATGATTCTAAAATTTTCAGTCTAGTTTTTGATGAAATTTCAATTAAAGAAGGGGTACATTACAACAAGTCATATGATCACATTGATGGTTTGGAAGATTTTGGTAATGGGCAAAGGACAGCACAAATTGCAAATCATGCAGGTGTATTCATGGTGTCAGGAATTAACGAAAGATGGAAGCAGCCAGTTGGTTATTGTCTTTCCAGTGGACCACTTGTTGGCAAGAAACTTAAAACAATGGTTCTCAAATGCATCGAAAAGGTGGCTGAAACTGGTCTGAGGGTGGTGGTGTTCATATGTGACCAGGGAGGCAACAATAGGCAAATGCTTAAAGAACTGGGCGTAACGCCTGACAATCCTTATTTCCTGGATCACATGATGAAAGAACTTTCATTTATATGATCCGCCTCATTTGATCAAGAACATTAGAAACAACATGAAGAAGCATGGCTTTGTTTTGAATGAAAATTTAATAAAGTGGCAGTATGTTGAAGATCTATACAAATTTGATTCAAGCAGAGATATCCGCATGGTGCCTAAGCTGACCTCTAAGCATGTGAACATCCCACCCTTCAAGACTATGCCAGTCAGGCTTGCCACTCAGGTGTTAAGTCGCACAGTGGCTGCTGCCATGGATACATTGTATGATCTGGGCAAATGGGAGAATGACAGCAACGCAAACGCTACATCTAATTTCATAAACAATATGGATGCCTTGTTTGATGTGTTTAATAGCATCACAGTTAGAAAAGTAGGCCCTCTACTGAGAAGAGGTATCACAGCAACATCTTCACATTTTACATTCCTCCAATCTGCTATGCAATGGTTGAAGTGTTTGCAAGTGCCAAGGAAATCTAACAAAACTCTGTTGCCTTCTGTAATTGGCTGGCAATTGAATATCAATAGCATGAAGATGATCTGAGAAGAACTCTCTACAAAGTACAGTCTTGAATGTCTTCTGACAAGACGTCTCAACCAAGATAAATTAGAAAACTTTTTTTCCCAAATTAGATTCTGTGGTGGACATAGAGATAACCCAGACAGCATCCAGTTCAATGCTGCTTACAAGCAGATAACAGGCAATAGAGTACATGCTCCTCTAAGTAACAAAAATTGTGAAGATGATGTTGAAAGCTTTCTTGTCAAGGTGGAGCATTTCACCTCAAATAGGCAAGCACTCCACACTTCCAGTTCCTCAAAACGAGAAGATGACAGCCACAAGTTACCTGTGCTGCCAAGTGACACAGGTGAGGTACTTGCTGAATGTACCTCCCAATCAAACAAAGGTCAACTTGATTGCCAAGATTCTAATGTTGTCACCTACATAACTGGTTATCTCATCAGAAAGACAAATGAAAAATACGAAAAATGCTCTTCTTGCTCTAATCTATAGATAGCATCTCATGATGAAACCACCCAACGAAATTACATATTTCTAAATAAAAAGCAATATGAGCATCTCTCCCCAGGTCATGGTCTCATCTTCCCAAGCACTTCAATCATTGATGTAGTATCACAACTTGATGTAGCTTTCTGTAAATATCTTCCATACATTACAGGAGAAAAGATCTATCAAAGATTAGTCAATGCATTGCTGTCTGCTGCAGATTTGTCTGAAGTGTCATGCCAGCAGCCTAAATGTCAAGAAGCTGTGAAATACATTGTAACATTGTTTGCCGGGATGAGGATCCATCATTCATTAAAAGAACAAAATAGAAAGATTCAAGCTCCAAACCAAAAGAAAAATAGAAAAATGTTGAAATTATCGCATCAGTAGCATGTTTAATACTTTGGTTGGTAAATAAATCAGCCAGTAACCTGAATCACTGATGTCTTTTGCCTTACATGTGTTGAATTGCTCAGAATTGTCTGTGTGCTGTGGTATATAATATATGTTATAATTGATGAAAAACATTACACTATGGTGATATGTATATTTGTGGTACATATATATTCCGTTTTTGTTGATATGCTATACTGAAAAGATTGAATGTACTGAATGGAGAATGTCAAATATTAGGTCTATGAAAATAAAGAATTTTTTTAATGTCAAATTTGTATTTGTTTTTATTTTATGCACAGTGGCAATAAAAAATACCTTTCCTCCAGTGATGCTGCTGTTTTGCCGCTACTGTGGGTGTCCCAGTTACCCCAACGCACAGTGTGGCACTGCTGGGCTGGCCCGAACAATAGGATTCAATGGGAGTGAAATGTCTGTATGGGCTAGTCTGTGGTGGGGGCCTTGAATGTCTTTCTCACCGATTCCTAGGCTACTCTATTCAGTATATTTCTTAAAAGCATCATTTTCTGTCCTCGCCACCCGCTTCGGCTGCCTCCGTCCATCTTCGTTTCCAGACTTTGTGTATTTCCGCCATGGGAGCCGAAGCTACCACTAAACACCAGGGGCCGCCATTTTGTTATGCTGAAGCGCCCTCTGCCAATTATTGCCCATGAATGATTTCTAGTCCCAGTTCGTCTCCGTTCAGGTGAGAGGGTGCAGAGTGGTCTTAAACTGAGCCAGTCAGCATGTAATGGTTATACATTGGAAATAACAGCCCTATAATATAAATCTTACAGGCAATTTTGTCTAATGAAGCTGTGAGGCCAGTAAATTAGGCCTGTGGCTCTTGCGGCAAAAATAGCGGGAAACGCCGCCAATTGGATCCCACCTTGTCAGACCTGTCCAGAAATGCAATTATTTTCCAAAATTAAAATGACAGACCAAATAATTTACAATTGGGGCAATTGACCATGTGACTTGTATGAATGTTTTAATTGCACTTGAAGGAGCAAATTCAACAGTTCAACCCTCACACCTTCAAAGGACAATCTGGAGTTTTAATCCCTGGATTATTTATAAGCTAATTAAATAATAAATATTGTCAATAGGAAGTGCAGACTTATTATGCCTACCACTTGTATGGCTGGCCTGCTATCTCAGACATGTCTACCTTGCACTAGTACCTATGTAGGTATATTCAAGTTCAACATATAGGCCTATGCCTTTATGCATGCCATCATTGGTATATTTTTCCCTTTGTATGATGCTCTGGCCTATGTGCCATTTGCGCATTAATCATGTTAAATATTGCGTGAAATATAGAAATCACTTGCATCAGATAGTGTATTTATCATGGTAAATATTTCATGAAATATAGAAATTCTCATAATGTCACTTGCATTTGACATGTGTAACATTTATCATGCATGAAAGCAATGCCCATAATTTCACTTGCATCTAACATAATGCATGGTATTTATATTGCATGATAATTATGTAGAAACTTGTACTGCAGGGGAATGTCAATAAAACCAAGCCGCATTAATGTCTGCACGTGTCGACTCCATGACGTGTAATGCCGGCCTCACACAATGCGATTTTGTTGGCCGATTCCCTTTTGTCGGCTGATGAAATCGCGCTAGTGTGCATGGACCCAACGACGCGATTTTCCGGAAAAATCGGCGTCACAAGGAGTCTGGCATGTCAAAGAAAATCGGCCGACAAACACCATCCAGACCCAAATTTCTGTGTCCTTTGTGATTACAAGATTCAAAAAAATAAAAGAAATTTCGTTAGAAATAAATCAATGCATGCTTGCAATTCCATAGCATTTCATAAATTATATTATATGTATTCATTGAGAAAGGCCATATGACATCCAGCTGCCAAAGCTAGTTTGTAACTGTAATTTTTGAAATGATTAAGTAAATATTTAACATTTTATGGTCAAAACATTTTTATGTACTTTCTGTAATTTATGGTCACCAGCAAAAGTAGGTTATTGTCTTACATAATTTGCGATCTTAACCTCAAATGTACCGAGTTAAACAACCCACGTGATTAATGAATAAACAGCCATGTCAATCAAACTTCAGCTCCGCTCCCTGCAGTGACTCTTGCAGACATAACGACATTGAAACGATTACGCAATGTGAGCGGGCCCAGTCAAAACACCAACAAATAGTAACAACTGTTAACTGAATAGCCAGTCAAGTGTAATTGTTTACCAAGCATTTAATAATGCAAACCATGCCTAGACCTATTAAAAACATGTAGATCATGTAGATGATTGACAGATCAGTTTTGTTGGGTTCAATGAACTGGACGGTTCATGACAGTTGTTGATTTGTAGGTTAATTAGTACTTTGGATACCAATATAAAGACCAGCCAACTTACTAAAATTTTAATAATAGCCTATTTTCATCACCTAGCAAGTTGGGGTTTGATTATATTTGATTCTGTATATTTTGTGCTGATCCATCATGATCAAGCCCCCATGCCACATGAAAAAATATATGGCGAAACTTTTTTTTAATCCTACTATAATGCAAGCAACAACAAAAAAGTCCATCCAAACCTTCAGTTCCTGCATGGCCATTCACATCCTTAAAACTCCAGTGAAATTCCAATAATAAAGTTATCAAATAATTTAAAAAATAAAAATCATAATAATATGTATCATTGTTCTAATTGGCCTATAACATAAGCATACCGGTGGCTCAATCCTTTTACAGTAGTCTGTCAGTTCAGCAAAGTCAGTCAGTTCAGCCAAATCAGTCAGTATAGCCAAGTTAGGTTCAGACAAGTTAATTCAGTCTTATATTCAGTCAGTTCAGTCAGTTCAATCAGTCATTTGAACTCAGTCCATTATGTCTGTCTGTCAGTTAAGCTTATCCATTCAGTCAGCCAGTTCAGTCTAGTCAGTCAGTTCAGTCAAGTCAGTCAGCACAACAGAACTTGCCAGCTGACAACTAGTCAGTCATTTAGGAAGCCAGACAGTGGTTTTATTCTTGTACCTTAAATATCACTTACAAATTGTAGATTTAGTGACACTTCTTTCTCAATAAATTAGGTATTTGTGTATTTTTTTCATTGTGTTGCTTTAAAGGGATATAGATAATAAGTTAGTTACAATTGAACTATTTAAAAAAAAACCGCATTGTTCTATCATGTATAGAAGCCAAGTAATTACCAGTTGAAGTTTTGCACTCCTCCCAACATCTTCAGGTGAGTTAAAGATGAATGTCTTTAGTTAAAGAAAGTCAGGTGAGAAGGCCAAGGCAAAAAGCGAGCAGTTTCTGAATATAGGCCAAGGCCAAAGATTTAAGCCAAGGCAAAAAGTGTTTCTCAGTGCAAACTAAATGTCATGTTATTAGCTAAACAGTAAAATAATGATAAATTCCAGGTGTCTAGAAGAAAGACATTAAATTATTAAATAGTGTTAATTATAAAAATAATGCATATTCCTGAGCACCGTGTTTATGTATATGTTTTATATTTATAATTTCCCTATCTTTAACTGTCATTGTAGTCTAATGAACATGAATAGCCTTGATACTGTGAATGAATATTTATGACATATACACGGTCAAAATATTCATTCACAGTATTCAGAGGCTATTCAGTGGCCTAACCTTTAGTATGTCTATACTAACCAAGATCCTAATTGTGAGGTTTGCATTTCTTTTTTATGCATTCACCAAGGAAAATAGTCTAATTGAAATACAGTATATTTATAAATAATTTTAAGTTTTCCGCTTACCCTTTGAAATGTTTCCTGCATAACTATTTTAATCTTTCCACTGAACCCTGAAGTTTACTTGGCCTATATGACCATCTGCCAGAGGCAGGCATAATGATGAAATGATATGGCTTGGATTCCCAAACATTTAACACATTCACGCCATAGGTGGGTTTTTTTTTTACTGCCTCAGCAGATTTTTGATGTCAAGTATATTAACCTGAGTGCGAATAATATTATAAAACATGAAAGGATTTTGTGTCTGATACTGTCTGACTATTGAGGGCTATGCAGCAGTCTTTTCTATTTTTAGTGGGATTATTTGTGCACATGGTTTTACAGCCTTCCTTCCTACCTAAATATATATTTTTATTTTACGGACAAATAATGTGTGTGCACTATTGCTAACCTTGACATGCTGCTATTCGTCAAAAATCATAATTTCCAAAAATTTTTATGTTATTACTGAATGACTTGGTCATTGCCAATAAAAACCTAATTACTCATTTTCAATGATGTGAAAATGGTGAACCTGGCTGGTAACCACGCCCCCACCTGTCAATCAAATTTGATCATTTCATGCAAAAGTCTTTCTATGCACTCAGCTGGATGTAGTGACAAGGCAAAGCTGAAATGCCCCCCCCCCCAAAAAAAAAAAAAAAAAAAAAACAATATGTAGACAATAAATACAACATGGTGGTGCATGCCAAATGTTGGTAACATACATCATGTCATTCATAAGCATGAAAAGATTTTGATATTAATTATAATCAGGAATCTATGTAAACCATCTGAAAACAGTGAAAATTAAGCATTTAACTTCCAAACACCCTAACATAAGTTTATAGTACTTAACTGAAAGACACATTGCTGCCCCCTTCCCCCTAACCCCTATTGTTTAGGTATATTGCACTGCACATAATATATAGGTCACTCCCTTTTTTTTCTGATAATAGGCCTAATATATTATAATATCAAAACATGTCTATTTGTAGGTAATTATCATCCATGCTGTTTTGGTATAACGTTGCTATCATTTCTAAATGAAATTCTGCTAGAATTAATATGAGAATGGCATGTGATCTTGAAAGTCAAATGCAAACACCTGCAAAAATTTCCAGACATTGTTTATGTCCAGGCCATAATTTCTTTGTTACTTTGTGCAGTAACACTCAATTTTGTTACTATGTAGATTCAGTAAAATAAAATAGTGTCACAAAACATAATCTGCCTATTATCCAATCAAATTAAAAGAGAAAATTGGTAATGCCTTGCCCACTCAACACATTAGCCAATGAAGTGTATGATCCACTCAACATTTTTTTTTACCGGTAAAACCAAGTGTTAGATGTAGTGTGGTCTTTAAGCTAGAGATCCAACTGTATTATTACGCTGGCACAATGCCAAAAAACTCAGAGTGACGGCATATGCAAACACTTTGCAGCAATATAATAATACTTTAAATGGTTACATGGAATGAAAACCAGGGATATCTATCTAGCTATCTATCTACCTTTCTACCTATCTATCTATGCCCGCAGTATGCTAATATCGTTCATTTGTTCATGTAAATTTTTAATGTATTTCAGTGATTATTATTCAATCATAAGAAATCCAGCAATTACAGTTAGTAAGTAAGTAAGTTAGTAAGTTAGTAAGTTAGTATGTAAGAGTTAGTAAGTTAGTAAGTTAGTAAGTTAGTAAGTAAAGAAAGAAGTTAAAGAAGTTAAAGAAGAAGTTAAAGACGTTAAAAATTAAAGAAGAAGTTGAAGAAGTTGTAAACAAAGTAAGTTAAGTAGGTAAACAAAGTATCAGCATCATTATTACCCCCTTAAGCACTCATCTGCAACGATGCAAAATCGAAGGGAAAAATCGCGTAGTGTGAGAGGTCACGCGACTGTGCGACAAATCGGTGCAAAAATCGCCAGCCCCGTGTCGGCCGACAAAATCGCAAAATGTAAGCCCGGCTTATTATACTACAATAATTTAACTCAATGAATATTTAATAATTTGGCACTGTAAAATTTTTGAAGATCAGTTTCAGGTGCAATGCCGCAGTATGAACATTGAACAGGTTGAATCATCAATGATGTGGGTTTATAGGCCTAGCAACGAGACTCGCCACTATCATCTTAACGCAGACGTGTATGGTAAACTTTTTCAGCATGACTCCCTTCACTTTAACCTTTTTTTTTAACTATGGGTACAATTTAGATAGTGTTTCAACAATTTATCATCCGACAATTTCTCCAATTTTGTCATACAACTCATCATTCTTATTGCCTAACATTATAGTGGAAATCTACCTGTCTCACTATTTACAGCCTGAGTTGATGTTTGTTTTCTTACCCCTGACCACCAGGAAGCCCATTACCTTCGATTCGAGGGCTAGCTTTGTTAAGGAGGCAACGCTATTGTTTTAAAGTTAGTGAGTTTATTACAAGTCACAGTGAAAATGACAACATTCACTTCCCATTTCAAGAGCATCTTTTGAAATTCATAATTCATTGCCTCATTAACAAAGCTAATTTAAAAAGTAAAGAAAGATTTTTTTCAATCAGGAATTAGCAGCAGTAATTTGTTCTGCCTCAGTTTTTTTTTTATTGCAGTACATAGCTAAGCATGTTATTGTTTTAATTTGGCAATTTGACCAAACCAAACTGAGCCTAATTGATACATTTTATAACCGGCACATGCGGAATATCTGTTTCTGTAAATAGCATCTGAAAACTTTACATCTAAGATCACGCAAAATAGCTAATCATATCCTAAATGTGTTATGTTATCTTATAATGACAATTATAATGATGTATGATTATTCCACCAACCTTTGTAGCAGCGCCTGGTGAGGTTGTAGTAATCCCAGAAAGAGGAAGTCATCAATCGTTCAACAACAGCATAACGTTCATTAAGGCTGCACCTTATGACAGTTTCAGTACTGGTAGGATAGAAGAATCCTCTACAAGACACCATTCTCTCACATTCAAGTCGACACTGATCAAAGGTTTTCACATGTGATACCTCCACTGTCATCCTGCCTATTAGATTTTGCTGAATTTCAAACTTGAAGGTGCATTCTTTTGATGAAAGAAAATATACCAAAATTAGCATTAGACTTGCATGTCAGATGTTCTGCAGAGGGACTATGTTGTACAAATATCAAAATTGATATCCTGCTAAATAAGGTTTTAAGCTTGTAAATGTGTTAAGTACCAAGAGTATAGTGTTAGCAACCACCACAACCATTCAGATTTTTAGATTACAAATCAAGCCAAGTTAATTGCTCTAAGTTGCAGTCATGATCAATAAAGAAGCTACAAGTACTATTTATGCTGCCTGCAGACCGGTCCAATATGACTGTAAGGCAGCAGGTTACCCGGTCAAGCACATTCGGTTAGGTGAGGGGAACCCCCACTTTTGCACCCAAATGTCTGTGCGGTTGCGGAAGCTGAGGGAACCGGTTAATTGAGGGATAAATACACTAAAAAGATCCGTTCCCGGCCAAATGTGTGTGGATAGCGAGGAAACAGGAAAGGTGAGACCCGGATAAATGACGGTAAAAAATATTGATAACAGAGGAAGAATCAGCACCATTATAATGGTTATGACTTACACCCAGTAATTCCACAAAACTTACCTGGGCACTCTAGCGGCAATATAAAATTAAAATGTTATTTATTTTTTCAATGTCGCCTGAATATAATTTTATTAGCATAATTTTCAAAATTTCTTTATATTTTTTCTTGAGGTGCGGCAAACTGTTAGGAACATCTATAAGCTCAATAGGAACTCCTACGACTTACCTACGAACATCTACGAATTTCTACGAACATATAAGAAGTGCCTACGAACTCCCATGATCTTCTACAAACTGCTATGACATTTCTGCAATGTCCTACAATTTTGTAAAAGGCTTACTAAATAAGATCCAAAAAAGAGCCATTCGTGTAATAACCAATTCTAGATTCAATGCCCATACTGAACCACTGTTCAAAAGACTTAATATATTACGTTCAGAAGACATCAACAAATTACAGATATATAAATTTTTACATAAACTTGAAAACAATGGTGTCCCTGAATATTTCCAAAATATTGAAATATTTAAATCAAAAGACATATATAACTACAACACCAGATCAGAAAATCAATATTACAATACTTTCCATAGAAGGACATTAACTGAAAACAGCTTAAAGTTAAAAATGACAAATACATTAAATAAAACAGAACATATCATATCTTCTAAATTGCAAACGCATAGTCTTGTTGGATTTGCTCAATATGTCAAACGTTATAGAATTAATGGATACCAAATTAACTGTAACATACAGAATTGTTTTACTTGCAATTACATTTACACACTGAAAAAACACACCTAATGAAGCGGCCACGAGCCAATTTCGGTGTCTACTAAATAAACCTTAAACCTTACTCGCAGAACTTCTGCCAAAGTTAAAAAAAATATTGCCCTCTCCAAGTCCAAGTGTGATCGTGAGTGGTCAAGCGCGATGAGGTGCGTCCTATAAATTAGCGCAAGTATACTGAACAAGAGTGAAAAATATTCATACGTGGTCATAGGTAGGTCTCAATCGTGCTATGATGAATGCCCCTTTAGGCACAGTCTTAATGCTTTCAGGTCTTCAAAAAATTTTTTTCATAATCTGAATCTCATATAATTATATTATATTCTTTTGGAATTAAGCATTTTCATAGAACATATCTGACTATTTCGGACGTAGAAAGTATAATCTTTGATGTGGAATGTTTCAGGGAACATGCTACTGCATTGATACTTCTATGAAACTGAATATTCTTTATTTTGCATAAAATCTTTGAAACAAAATTAAATGGCAGGAAAAGAATATACAATACTTTTGATTGGCTATAATATGAACAGAATGGAATGCTACTATTCATAATGTTTTGAATAAATGGAGAACTTCAAGAGTTCAAAAATTAGGATAACATGAAGTCTAAGTACCATTGTGTAACAGGCTACGTAGGCCAAGTGGCAATCATTTCAGTTCATGGCACGCACTATATAAACACTCTACTTGGAATATATTATTGGTCTAGTCGTCTTGGATGACTGGATACTGCTTATTTTTAACACTGAGTGTCAGAGTTCTCCTCCGGAAATGAAAAAAAAAAAGTTTTTGGAATTAAACATAGCTGGGATATTTCAATGTGACTACCATAAGGCACTGCTAGGCAATATAGAAACAAAAAAATTTACTTGTACCAAATTTTGTAAAAAATAGCTGAGATAATATGTCAGTGTGACTATCAAAAGGCACCACTAGGCCATTTAGAGTGTTGCTGCATGAAATTTCATTAGGGTAAGTGCATTAATGCAGTTCTGCTCCAGAAACAAAAGTGTAACGCCGGCCCTCCTGCCTGTTGGCCACTGAACAAAATATTTATGCTGCCTGTGCAGTATGAGGGATTTGCTGAGAGTTTTGCCCCACTTTTGCACCCAAATGTCTGTGCGGTTGCGGAAGCTGAGGGAACCGGTTAATTGAGGGATAAATACACTAAAAAGAGCCGTTCCCAGCCAAATGTGTGCGGATAGCGAGGAAACCGGAAAAGTGAGAACCGGATAAATGAGGTTAAAAAATATTGATAACAGAGGAAGAATCAGCACCATTATAATGGCTATGACTTACACCCAGTAATTCCACAAAACTTACCTGTGCACTCTAGCGGCAATATAAAATTAAAATTTTATTTATTTTTTCAATGTCGCCTGAAAATAATTTTATTAGCATAATTTTCAAAAATTTCTTTATATTTTTTCTTGAGGTGCGGCAAACTGTTAGGAACATCTAAAAGCTCAATAGGAACTCCTACGACTTACCTACGAACATCTACAAATTTCTACGAACATATAAGAAGTGCCTACGAACTCCCATAATCTTCTACAAACTGCTATGACATATCTACAATGTCCTGCAATTTTGTAAAAGGCTTACTAAATAAGATCCAAAAAAGAGCCATTCTTGTAATAACCAATTCTAGTTTCAATGCCCATACTGAACCACTGTTTAAAAGACTTAATATATTACGTTCAGAAGACATCAACAAATTACGGATATATAAATTTTTACATAAACTTGAAAACAATGGTGTCCCTGAATATTTCCAAAATATTGAAATATTGAAATCAAAAGACATATATAACTACAACACCAGATCAAAAAATCAATATTACAATATTTTCCATAGAAGGACATAAACTGAAAACTGCTCAAAGTTAAAAATGACAAATACATTAAATAAAACAGAACATATCATATCTTCTAAATTGCAAACGCATAGTCTTGTTGGATTTGCTCAATATGTCAAACGTTATAAAATTAATGGATACCAAATTAACTGTAACATACAGAATTGTTTTACTTGCAATTATATTTAAACACTGTGAAAACACACACCTAATGAAGCGGCCACGAGCCAATTTGGGTGTCTACTCAATAAACCTTAAACCTGACTCGCAGAACTTCTGCCAAAGTTAAAAAAAATATTGCCCTCTCCAAGTCCAAGTGTGATCGTGAGTGGTCAAGCGCGATGAGGTGCGTCCTATAAATTAGCGCAAGTATACTGAACAAGAGTGAAAAATATTCATACGTGGTCATAGGTAGGTCTCAATCGTGCTATGATGAATGCCCCTTTAGGCACAGTCTTAATGCTTTCAGGTCTTCAAAAAAAAATTTTCGTAATCTGAATCTCATATAATTATATTATATTCTTTTGGAATTAAGCATTTTCATGGAACATATCTGACTATTTCGGACGTAGAAAGTATAATCTTTGATGTGGAATGTTTAAGGGATTATGCAACTGCATTGATACTTCTTTGGAACTCAATATTCTTTATTTTGCATAAAATCTTTGAAACAAAATTAAATGGCAGGAAAAGAATATACGATACTTTTGATTGGCTATAATATGAACAGAATGGAATGCTACTATTCAGAATGTAATGAATAAATGGAGAATTTCAAGAGTTCAAAAATTAGGATAACATGAAGTCTAAGTACCATTGTGTTACAGGCTACGTACGCCAAGTGGC
This sequence comes from Alitta virens, assembly GCA_932294295.1. Lineage (NCBI taxonomy): Eukaryota > Metazoa > Annelida > Polychaeta > Phyllodocida > Nereididae > Alitta > Alitta virens. The sequence goes on from OW028582.1 coordinate 31,376,910, forward strand.
AATCATTTCAGTTCATGGCACGCACTATATAAACACTCTACTTGGAATATATTATTGGTCCAGTCATCTTGGATGACTGGATACCGCTTATTTTTAACACTGAGTGTCAGAGTTCTCCTCGGGTAATGAAAAAAAAAAAGTTTTTGGAATTAAACATAGCTGAGATATTTCAATGTGACTATCATAAGGCACTGCTAGGCAATATAGAAACAAAAAAATTTACTTGTACCAAATTTTGGTAAACATAGCTGAGATAGATATGTCAGTGTGAATATCAAAAGGCACCACTAGGCCATTTAGAGTGTTGCTGCATGAAATTTCATTAGGGTAAGTGCATTAATGCAGTTCTGCTCCAGAAACAAAAGTGTAACACCAGCCCTCCTGCCTGTTGGCCACTGAACAAAATATTTATGCCGCCTGTGCAGTATGTGGGATTCGCTGAGGGTTTTGCTGCAGTGCAGCCTATGTTTTCTAATGCCGTGCCTGAAGAATGCATGATTACATTATGGTAAATTCATTATATAACTTTAAAATTACACTGTGTATTATGGTATGGGTTGAAATATGTATGTTTACATTCCAGTTACCTTACAACTCAATATTTGGCTTGCAAACACAGGTGAGGGTCTATAGTCTAAATGTTTAAAGAACATACCTTTACAGTTCCTATTTTCTGCTGCAGCAGCTGGTTGTGTTTGAGCACTGAACTGCATGAAGCAGAAAAGCACAATGGCAAAGACTGACAACATAATCAGTTCAACCCAGAGTGAGAACTTAAGGGGACAATCCCACATAGGATTATATAGGGAAGCATGTTTTCTGCATTATTTTGTGAAAATATTTGTCCAAATTAAGCTTCAGATGTTTCTGATTCCAAGTTAGTTATGCCACATTTGTGGATGAAATGAATTACATTACTATACCAGTAACTTTGTCCCCTGGCATGCAGAGATTCTTGGATTTTAAGGCCCTGGTGTAGGATGTCATCTTGGGGCAGCGCTGATAGTCTTGCCCAATAATTTACTACGTCCACCTTTTGTCTTACATGAAGGGGAAATCTGCCTGTCTCTGCATATATGGCTAGTGTGGCTGTTTGTTTTCTAAAATCTAAAATACGTTTCAAGTATCCTATTTGTATCTTTTCCATGTTGTGAATTGGGTTCAATTTTGACCATAATATGTTATTGTATTCCAATATTTGTAGAATGTATATGTCAAACATTTCAATTGCAAGAGGGGGAGGGATATATCCAAAGGAAGGTTTTGTTCTGTTGTGAAGTGCAAAAAGATACAGGTCTCTTATTAAAGAGAGCTTTACTTATTATCCATTTCTTTATATTAAAACTTTCTTATAAAATTAAAATGTATGTATTTGCATTCAGTCCATTTCACACTGAACAATTAATCACATAATGCCCGATATCTATTTTTTCTTTATTCTTAATTTTCTTCTCAGTTAACTTTCATTCACAGTCTGAGATTTTTTACCCTCACCATTAGATGTTGTGATAACGACATGACGAGATATCGGGTTATTCCCCCTGCTTTGGTAACACAGAAAAAGACAACTAATCGTCTTGTCGTGATGCCATGAAGCCATTGCAGTTAGGTTTCTCGAGTAAAATGCATGAAAAAAGACTCTAAAATGAATTGTCATGGTCTTGCCTATAATTTTTCTGTCTTTTTACAACTAATTTTATTACCAAAAGCTACAACTGCAGTTATTTCGCATTTAATGGCAACTTTTTTGCATGGTAAAGAAAAACTAGCAGGAGCATGAACTTTCTAAATATTGATGTTTCTGTGGCATTTTTTTAATCATTAAAGCATTGCCTTTTAAACTTGGCTTTGACCTCATATTATGAAAGTGCACCTAAATTTTTGGAACTTGATTTATTAAAAAATACACGAATTGCAGTTAGCTGGTTCTTCCGTGAGACTGATGCTATCTATCTTTTAGTAAATGTTTCATAATTCAACCTCAATTCATCTTTCACCTGCCTTTTTGATATAAATGGGTAATTTAAACAAATAATTTTATTTACCTGGACATTTCACTTGATTAGTGCAGTATCCCCAGCTGTTGGCATAAACAGGGTCAAGGCTGCACCAGAATTGGTCATGAGATGAATCAAACTTGGTGCAGTAATCAAAGGTTCTTCCCTTGTACTCAAAAGGGAAACTACACGGTGCACCTTCCCTGGTAAGAACTGATAAGATGACATAGAAAAATTGCATTTTTGAAGGATGTTATTAATAATATATATAATGTATATATAATCTTATTGACAAGTAGATGTCAGACAAGACATATGTCACAAGTACGAAAAAAAATAAAATCATAAAATAATCAAAAATAAGGAATACAACAAACACAATAGTTACAGATGGTTCCAGCCACCAAATTTTAGTATTTACGTAGAAGTAAACATTAGTTTAGCTGTTTATCCAATCTTTATAAAATATAATCAAAATATTTTATACAAGCATTTTGTATCAGAAGCATAGAGTAAATGTATAATACATATTAACATGTTCAACAACATACTCATCAATATACAGAGTAACATATAATGTACTGTCACATTTTGTGAACTTTTTATTACTAGAAATGAGGCATATTTAGTTTCAAAAGTCATTTAGTGTTGAACGGAAACCGGTTCTACATATACGCCTGTTAATGTTTCTCTAAACCTGAAAGTTCTCACACATGTATGTGAGATAAATGCCGTTCTTAAATAAACGAATACCGTCAAACTCAGATTAATTCTTAAATGAGATCATCCAACACAGCACACACAACTTGCAAAACTTTCATCATGTAGATTATCTAATGAGCCTTTGTGACGAGTAGCTTATTCAAAAAACAATATAATTGGGAGAATGGCAGTGATACCTCATGGCCAATTGAGCCACGTACGTTTTCCATGTGTTTGGATAAACGCATGGAAAACGCATGGTTTTTGCCTCATTATAATTAGCTAAAAACCATGCTTTTTTCATGCGTTTATCCTTCTCATGGAAAATGCACGTGACACATTTGGCCATGAACAAAACAAAACTGTCAACTCAGCCACTATCATAAAAAAGTAGATAACATGACTAAATAGAGCTTCCTGTTCATTATGAGATAGAAATGACAAAAAAAAACAACAACATTTATATTAGCTTACCTTTGCAACCTGACAGAAGTAAAAAAGACTATTAGTAGGGATATAATGCCTTTTTAGTTTTTTAACATACAAAATACGGTAACATCATGATTGCAAACAAATCAGTAAATGCGTCCAATGGAGTACATGTATAAGTTAGTTGTATCCCTCATAGTCAGGAGTTAACTATTATTTTTGTTGGTTATATCCAAATGTTGAAGGCGGAGGGATATAACATATAGAGTATGATTTTATCGAAGGGTGATTGCAAAATAGAAATCCTAGCGAAAGTCTGGGGCAACAGCTTATGAAAATTAACATTAAAATTTGCATAAATTCATGTGTAGGCTTTTTGTTGAGCAATTGCTTTAGGCAAAAACCTCACCATCACAAAGCGTCACTGCATGTTTCTCCCACTGTTTGTCCAGGTCAAAGTTGGGTGTCAGGCTGCACCATTTTACCCCCTTATTGTCCACATCAGTTACTTCAGTGTAACTCACTCCTTTGTAGATAAAAGGAAGAACACACTGTCTCCCATTGACTGTGAAAGCTGAAAGAAGAATTAGTATTTATCTGATGTATTTTTAGATCATACCTTCTTGATAAGCATATGGTTTTGCTTATCAATAGACATACAGAAAAAAATTATAAAAATATTTAATAACATGCTTAAGGCAGAATGAATTTTTATTTGAGGATTGATCATACTCTGTAGAAATAAATTATTCCATTTCAGGGTATTATTAAATTTGCTTACTGACGGTACTGATGTTTTGGATTCTTAAGCTTAATAATGGTATTGGCTTATTACTACTGTAATGTGGTTGAAAAATTTGTCAGACATGTAAATTATAAAAAAAAGAAACGTCACAATATCTTCCAGTTATTCACAGAATTTAAATAAGCTTAAAAACCTATGAAAAAACAGGATACAGGTAACCCTGCCACATGACACTACAGAATATCAATGGCCTATGTTTGGTACCAGATTTTTCTAATCCTTTACAGTAATTTATATGAAGTCTCTATTATGTATTTACCTTTGCAGTAACCACCAGAACGTAAAGGTTCAGGTGTCGGCAACTCAGGTTTTTCTTGAAATAAAAGAATGTAAGTATAAAATATTGCAATTACTTTAATATATTCAAAATGAAACCAAGGACTTTGATGTTATGTCAAGTATATTACCAGAGCATTCCATGGACGCACAGTTGTCCCAGTCAACCCCACGATGCTTGATATGTCCATTCAAGCTACACCAAGTTCGGTGGTGGTCAGTCATCGTACAGAATTCACGTTGTGCTCCTTTATAGTAGAATGGGAACTGACATTGTTTTCCCCATTCAGTGCGCACTGCATTTAGAAATTTAAAACCTCTTACATTTCAGTAATTACTCCTACACTCTATCAAACTGAGCAAAACTGGTTATAGGACAAGAAGTTTCATTCTAGAAGATGTTCTTTATAACATAACTCACCTTTACAATCTGTAATCCACCACAAGAAAGCACAGTTGAAAAGAAATAGAACACAAAATTAAATACAGTTAGATTACAGATGTGGCCACAAATTTTGGACACTTGCTATACATGGTGCCCATGGCACTTTTTGGATCTTGAATCCTAGGTTTTATGTCCCTTGTCCGTGAATTAGACCTGGGGTATTGCATTGACATGCACCTCAATCAATTTGCCCCTCCCTTTTGTATCTCTGTCTGTCTGTGAACCATACTTATAGAAATGATAACTTCAGGTCCCGTGAGGCTTAGCTCATTAAACTAGGAAGAATTTGAATGAGTTTAAAAAATGGGAGACTTTGGTTTTTTTCCCTCAGACCAACCGTCCGCAAAATTATTTTATATTGGTTTGATTACTGTGCAAATATCTCTTTAAGACAATTAACATGGTCCCAAAAGAAAATAGTTCAAGAAGAAGTGCAATAGATTAAAAAGCCAGACCAAAATTAAAGGTGTCCACTGTCCAAACCTTTTGGCCACCGCTGTAAATGTAAGTTTCATGGGATAACAAACATAAATTCTATGTAATATTCTATGTTCTGCTTGAGTATTTTCTATCAAATTATTTTTTGTGAAACGATGCTTACTGCGACTATGTTAATCTCTCTTTGTACATATGTAAATCTTGAATATAGAGGCAAAGGCCTATGTTTTGTTACTACTATACACAAAGTGATAATTTGTAATTGTTGCATGAATTACCCTAATTTGAAATTGGTCACTATGACAGAATACTAACTGTCGAAATGTCATTGGTTACAATTTTGTAAGACGGTACTTGCCTTTTCATATTATATTGCTAGATATATTTTATATGGTGACAGTTGCATGTAATAGATATAGGGGCAACTACCTCACCTACTAGTCCTTGGCTAGTGGGAACTTCACTTCAGCTCAAGCGGTAGAGGTGTTGGTTATTTTTGCTTTATAAAAAATATTGGTCTCATAGTTCTCCATTAATAGAGTATTTGCTAAGTAAACAAAGTGAGAAATTTCCCAGCACATACCTCCACACATGGTTTCCATGCAGGTGCCCCATTGTCCATTGTAATAGGGTGTATATGCGCACCACAATCTCCCATCGTTGTCAACATCAGTGCAATGGTTATAAGTCACACCCTTGTAGGAGAATGGGAACACACACAGACGTCCTTCATGTGTGGCAACTAGATTTGACACACACAAAATGTCAATTCAGTCAAAGTTATACTTGTGAATGAAATACAAATATATGAACCAAAATTCAAAAAAGGAGTATCATTGCAAGGAGGCTTACCTTTGCAATCTATCAAGAGGAAAAGAAAAGAAAATGTAATTGTCAGTATTTTTTCTATTGTTATAACTATTACTAATTTACACAGTAACATGACACTTAAACACAGTTAACAACAGATAATAAGGTTGGTACATGGCTACAGGAATGATGCCTTTCACAGACTCTATCAAAATATTGCCTTAAAGCTAACTCTTGTTCATCAAGGTACTTGGTGGTCTTCAACAAACTATATAGCAAGTTTGTATAAAGCATAAAGATTATGTTGAACAGTTACCATTGCAGTTGACTCCAGCACATCGTTTCCATTGTTTATCTGTATCAAAGTTAGGTGTCATGCTGCACCAAAATTTCCCAGGTTCATTGTCGACATCAGTGCACTTGTGATAAGTCACTCCTTTATAGATGAAAGGCATTGCACAAGGTCTACCATCCACAGCATAAGCTAAATGTTCAGATTTTATTAGTATAGAAAATGTTTTCATATAAAGACTGCTGAAAAACCATTGATAGATAGACAAACGGAACTATGGAAATTTGTTATCAGAATGTCTCTCTTTCCGAAAAAGTTTTTGCTTGGAATGTAATGTTCTCTATTGATATCTTCAATCAACAAATTTTTATTCTCTCAACAAGTGATAGATTTCTACAGTCTATCATGGTTGTTTACAATTTTGAGTTACATTAAGCAATTAATGAGATTAATAATAACTTATAAGTTCAGTTCTCAAATTGCGATGATTCAGTGAGAAATATTCATTATAGCAAACAAAAACCATGGGAACACAGGTGTTTGTTATAAAATGGGGCTCAACTGGACATTTAAATAAACAGTCAGTGTAGCATGGACATTGAATTCCATATGCAATGTCCCTTATAACAGTTCCCTATAATATTATATAAAAAAATATTTCCATAGGTAAGAAACACTTTGGTACAGCTAGCCAATTTCAACTATATACACCTCCATTACCTTGCCAATAAATATATCATATATCATGACACAAGAGCAATGAATACAAAACATACCTGTGCAGTTCCTGGAGCTTGCAACTGTCTGTGCACAGGACTGCATGATGCAGGCAAGCAGTATAGCAAAGGTTGACAACATCTTCAGTTCAACCTCGAAAGTGCAAGGGGTCTGATAAAGTTCACTTATATACCTAATACTATGTTTAATCTTCAATTTTTTACAAACATCTGCTCACTGGTAAATTGTGTTTTGACGAGACAACGAAAACAATGATATTTTTACAATGGCAAGTTCCTCAACTCCAGTTGTTATGCAAGTGAAAGAAAAGCATTGAAATAATCGAATGATAACAGTTATGTGTTTCTTTTAATCAGAATTATTGGTCAACAACAAAAATGCTTCCAACAGACTGACTACATTTGTCACATCAAATCAACGTCACAAATTGCATTTAACAATTGTATTATATGACAACGGTCACTTGTTAAACGCTCAGTAACAAGACAAAATTTAGAGGAATTAAATTCTTTTATGTATGTATGTATGTATAGTTTTTTTATAGTCATTTTCCATCAAAATCTATGTATGTATATTTATAGTCATGTTCCATCAGAAAAACAGCTTATATGACATACAATCTGCTATTCTAAGTAAATGGCTTCTTCTGTATGATTGGGTAAAGAAATAGAAAAAGTTATATAAACTTTTATTGACAAATCCATATCAAAAAGATACATGTGTCAAATTAAAACATCAAAAACATCAAGAATGTACAATATAATAGCAGAAAGAAAACTAAAGAAAGCAAAGCAAGAATGATACATGAAGTTATAATATATATACACAATGAATGTTTTAATATGCACCATAATGTATAAATCACATGTTAAAATAATACTGATTCTTAAAGAGCTATGTATGTATAGTCTCTAAAATTTGTAATGTTTCTACACATAAATACACAATGAACTGAATCGCTAAAAAGTTCGATAATTAAAGATAATTATCTCCTATAATATATACAAATGTACAATATAAATGGAAAAAATAAACAGAAGAAGCAGCACCAGTCATCGTACATTAATTACAAAGCAGAAGACAGAGCACCACCCACAAAAGTGGTTATAGTGTCCGAAAAGTATTCATAACAATCAAACATATTTGACCAACAAGAACAAGCTTACTTTACCAGCTCTACAGTGGGCTTTTTCGTCACTACATACATGTTTATCAATGTCATCCATTAATTCAAATTCTCTGTGTTTTTGTGACACTTTTTGATAAAATGCTAACCATATCTCACTATATTTCTCACACTCCCACAAATAATGGAATTTTGTCTCAAACTTATCTTCGCCACACATCAACCTTAACCTGTTATTTAAGCTAACATTTTGATACATGATGCTTGTTTCAATTGACAGAGGTAGAGAACCTGCACGAACTGGGCATAAACTGAACTTATTCTCTGACATGTGTGAGTGACGGGATACTTTTTTTTTCAACCAACTGACAATTTGATTTATGTAGTCTGTCAATTGGATGAGCAATGATGTTTTCACCATGCAGTACAAACAAAATTTGTTTTTGAACAAATATTTTCACCAAATAATGCAGAAAACATACTTCACTATATAATCCTACGTCCCCTTAAGTTCTCACTCTGGGTTGAACTGATCATGTGGTCATCCTTTGCCATTGTACTTTTCTGCTTTATGCAGTTCAGTGCTCAAACAAAACCAGCTGATGTAGCAGACAATAGGACCTGTAATTACGTAAGGGTATGTTTTTTTAAACATTTAAACAATAGACCCTCACCTGTGTTTGCAAGCCAAATCTTGATTTGTTAGTTAACTGTAATGTAAACTACAGATTTTAACCCATAATACATAGTGTAATTTTAGTTATTTGATGAATTTACTGTAACATAATCGCTCTGCCTATACCTAACTTTAGCATGCATTCTTCAGGCACTGCATTAGAAAACATAGGCTGCACTGCAGCAAAACCCCCCAGCGAATCCAACAGTGCCCAACAGGCAGGATGGCCAGTGTTACACTTCAGTTTCTGGAGCAGAACCGTAACTATTGAAATTTCATACAGTCCTAGTGGTGCCTTTTGATAGTCACACTGACATATCTCAGTTATGTTTTACAAAAGTTGGTACAAATCAGTTTCTTTGTTTCTATATTGCCTAGCAGTGCCTCTTGGTAGTCACATTGACATATCTCAGCTATGTTTAAATCAAAAAAACTTTTTTTTCATTTCCGTTGGAGAACTTTGACACTCAGTGTTAAAAATAAAGAATATTTTATATTTATATAGCTTTTATTGACACTTTTTCATATCAGAAAAGATACATATGTCTCATATCTACTCACTACGTCTATCTAAAACTACATCTACAGAAATAGGATATACAAGTTCTCATTATTTTATACATAATATATAACTTAACGTTCAAGGTCCCAGTTGCCATCATTTGATCCTGCTCTTAGACATTCAGTGTTAAAGCGAAATAATATATAAGTACATAGATAGAAAATAAATCACAGATCAAATCACAAATACTGATTACAAAAATATACACAAATACTGATCATAATATCACAATTTGAAAGAATAATCCAATACTTTACAGCATCCAAATTATTCTATAACAGTCAGTACGGATTCCGTAAATCACACTCAACTGAACTGGCTACTCTTGAATTATTCGACCGAATTATTTTAGATATGGACAAAAACAAACAACCAATAAATATATATATGGACTTTCAAAGGCTTTTGACACATTGGATCATACCATTCTTATTATGAAACTGAAGCACTATGGTATTAGAGACAAACCCTTGGACTTATTAATCAGCTACATAAGTAACAGAATCCAACATGTAAATTACAACAATGTCTCCTCAGATAACTTATTATTAAATGTGGTGTACCTCAAGGCTCAATTCTTGGTCCACTACTTTTTATTATATATGTGAATGATATAGTCAAAGTTACCAAAATTTTTAAACCATTACTATATGCAGATGATACAACCCTTTTCACAAGTATAAATTCTGACTCAGCAAACAGTTCAGAAAGCCTGAATAATGGATTGCAATCAATATCAGACTGGCTGAAATTAAACAAACTCTCATTAAACATTGGAAAAACTAAAGCAATAATATTTCATACACCACAAAAGAAAATTCTGTATCCTAATTCAAACATAGATGACCCCAAAATAGAATTTGCAAATAAAGTTAACTCGGTCTTATTATAGACAAAAATTTAAAATGGAAAATTTCTAAAACCCTAGGAATTATGTAAAAAATCAAAAAAGAACTGCCTGTAAATGCATTATTAAATACATATAATAGATTGATACTTCCACACCTAAATTATGGACTGATGGTATTCTCACATAGAATACGTGGCCATACGTAACTATAGGTGGCCATAAGTAGCCATAAGTAGCCATACGTTGCCATACGCCATACGTAGCCACTGTCCATCCGTATGTACTCGCCATTCTTGGCATATGTCCGTCGGACGTCCTTTGCCCACCTGTTGTCTTTCGTGCGAGCGATTTATGAATGATCGACGAGTGCCTACGAGTATGCTTGGCGACGAACGATCGGTGAGCGTTTGACGGATCCCAGCAAGCGTTTGACGGTCGTCCGGAGAGCAAATCTACGACTGCCCTATGTACGAACATGGAAAGAATTTATACGTGATTAACAGAGCCGAAAATTGTCACACTTCTTCACAGTTCCTGGAAGGCAACGACAATTTTTGGAAATGTTGAATAATCAACGCAGCCATCTACAAAATTGTAGGACATTGTAGATATGGCATAGCAGATCGTAGGAGTTCGTGGGCACTTCTTATATGTTCATAGAAATTCGTAGATGTTCATAGGTAAGTCGTTGGATATCCTATTGAGCCTTAGATGTTCCTAACAGTTTGCCGCACCTCAAGAAAAAATATAAAGAAATTTTGAGAATTATGCTTATTAAAAACTATTTTCAGGCGACATTGAAAAAAGAAATTATTTTTTAATTTTATATTGCCGCTAGAGTGCACAGGTAAGTGTTGTGGAATTACTGGGTGTAGTTCATAACCATTATAATGGTGCTGATTCTTCCTCTGTTATCAATATTTACCCTCATTTATCCGGGACTCACTTTTCCGGTTTCCTCGCTATCTGCACACATTTGGCTGGGAACAGATCTATTGTATTTATCCCTCAATTAACCGGTTCCCTCAGCTTCTGCAAACGCACAGACATTCTGGGCTTCCTGGTGGTCAGGGGAAAGAAAACGAACATCAACTCAGGCTGTTAATAGTGAAAAAGGTAGATTTCCATTATAATGTTAGACGATAAGAACGATGAGATGTAGGACAAAATTGGAGAAATTGTCGGAAGATAAATTGTTGAATCGCTATCTTAATTGTACCCATAGTTACAAAAGAACAAAGATTACAGTGAAGGGTGTCATGCTGAAAAAAGTAACCATACACGTCTGGTCGTCTGCGCTTAGGTGATAGTGGATTAGCAGCACATCTGTTTAAATTTAGCATCATTGATGATCCAACCTATTCATACTGTGGCATTGCACCTGAAACTGATCTTCATAATTTTTTTACAGCAGTGCCAAATTATTAAATATTCATTGAGTTAAATAATTTTCTAGTATAACAAGCACAATCCCACATAACAACTTTCAAATTATGAATAACAACGATATTATTACTGTGATTTTAAATGGGTATGATCGATTTACAGAAAATATTAATGTCAAAATCTTTGAGATAACTGAATATTATATAAAGAATACTGAAAGATTCTATAATAAAACCTAATAACTGTGTGGTTCAGAGCCTTGAACTTCATGAGTGATGAGGTTGGGCTGGTGAACCCACGAGTCCCGTTTATGGACATTTGAGTATATTTACCTATATCTACTAAAATATTTTTGGATTTTATGCTCATTTAGGATCCAAAAGTGTATTCAAGACATGTTGTTACCCAGAAACTATATGAACTGGGCCATTGTCACTGCTCAACTGACACTTCAGCAAATTTTCATTGTTGACTTTCTAAAGCTTCTTCCATGTTAAAATTTTACTCAGATTGAAGGAATCAAAAAGTTAATTGGGTTTCTTATGTCAGGTGAGGCTAATTTTGTTTATTTTATAGATTTTGGGAAGAATATCCAGTTGAAGTGATGACTCTCATGACGTCACTGAGTTTTTGTGTGCTGTCCTGTGATTGGCCAGGCTGTTCTCTTTATAAGGGATAATGTATGTTATGAGGTTCACAACACTGAACCTCATAGTGTGAACCTCATGGTTTTTCTATGAATTTCACACTCTATTGCGGGATATAAAATTTGATGACATAATGTATATATAGATAAAATGTAATTTGATATTTTGGGTACCCTACGTTTTACTAAATAATGTATACTGCAAGCTACTAACACTACTAACAAGTAGATCATCACCTATGTGACAATTTTGTTGTGTGGTAATCCAAGTGAAAGAAATAGGATTGCATAAAATAAAATATATACTGAGAATATGCCTTGATCTTAGAGTAGATCTGCATAGAGGCGTTGTAAAAGAAGCTAGTTTCATAAAGTAAGCCTCATATTAAATATCAGTATCAGAATTAGAGCCTAATGACATCCATTGAGCCTCAGTTGCCTGGAAAACCTCAGAAAATTTCTTTTACAAGCTGATGTTTAAATTATGCATTAAACCATCTTCTACAATTGCACATCCCTATCCTTGATTCTAAATTACTTTGACAACCTGCTATAGTACAGTAATTTTCATTAAAAACGGTCTGTCAATTGAAGCTAGACAACTGCTATACGATGCTACATGCCACTAAAAACGGTCTGGCTATAGCTGACTACTTGAAGCCAGATCCAAAAGTACATGCACCCGATTTGGTGATAAGTTGAGAGATACCCGTATTTGTAAGTTTTCATTGAAAAGATGCATGTTTATTGTACATACATATTTATGATATACAAGATAAATTTCTTAGCGAGGTTTATAATTTTTCAGTGGTGGTGCGTGTAAGCCAACTATAAGCTAGGAGTTGTAACTATAACCTCACTACAGACATACCATTACCCTCTGGGACCATTACATAGCCTTTAGTAATTTACTGCGCAGGAGATTAAGATGCGCTCTACAAATGCTCTCATTCAGGGTGGTATAACAACAACTGCACGCATGATCAGGATGTCTAGTTGTGATTCACTGGGTGGTCCTATTGCCAGTTAATTGCAACTGTGAAACATGAAAAATAAATCACTTCTGGTAAATAAGAAGTTTTGTGTTTTTAGTTACCCCAATTCAAGCTGGTCACACTGGGAATGAAGACCTTAAAATCCACTGGCCAACACAGTGCTCGCCAAAATGCATGTTTTCAACATGCATATACCCTACGCCTAGTTATAAATCAGCAGTTTCCTGAAACTCAGTCACCAGTTATGTAAAGACAGAACAGCAGTCCTTGCAGATGGATAACAAGGTATGTGCCTCAGCCAGTAAAACATTTTCTCATTTTCCGGTTGCAACCCTTCAGGATTTCGTGGCTTATCAATAATCCCTTATTTTCCAGGTTATGAGATCATGCATGGAAGCAGTTAAGGATGGGAATGACATTGCCTTCTGATGGGTGCCAAGCCATACAGGAATATATGGCCATGAACTTGCTGATTGGTCACCCAACAGCCCTGAATCTTGATATCTCTCACTGGCATTAATTTTCCAGTGCCAAGCATACACTTAACACTGAATAAGATGCTAGATTTTGATAACATTTGAGGTACAGAAAGTATATCCATATTATCCATATCTTATTTCTGAATTATGTAATATAAGAAATAGTTTTATCAAATAGTGAATGGTATAATGAATGAATGAATGAATTTTGATCAACATGGAAACTTTGAAAAGGTCACAAAATTCCAATGTAATTTTGCATAATTAAAAACTCAAAAAACAGCTATAGATAGATTTTTCTTTTATATTTTGATTAAATTACCATTCAACAAATTTTTTCTGTAAGTTAATCTTATGAAATGCTCGATAGTGTATCATATTTTCTTGGCAAAGTCCCAGAAACTAATGGTTGCTAAGGCTTTTTATATTATCCATGGTAACCACTGAAAATGTTTAAAGTAATCCGAGAAATTGCTTTCTTGCAAATGCGGAACTGTAACTTAACTAAGAACATCAAAAAACAGTGACATGTTCCTATATCATTTTTATCATAATAGACCAAGTTAAACATCGTAAAAATTGTAATATTCAGGCACAGTTAATATTTATATGCAATAAATAAAAAATGTTCATTTCATATAGCAGGAAAAAAAAGGTGTACAAGAAATATTAACTTAAAATATGAGGCTCAAAGTTAAAGGAAACACTGGCTTATTCATTAACCTTTTTGTATCTTATTTAATTTTTGCCCATGTTTGGTTTTTGAAATGCCTTAAATCATGCCAAATATGGACCATCATTTAAATATGAATTAAAGATCAAACTAGAGGGCACTCAGAGATTGCAAACCTCCACAAAGGGTCACTGATGAACCAATATGTAGGCATTGTTAGTTCAATGTCCATTCACATTTTGTCCCTAATGTTGTGAAATACATAACATGATAACATACCATACAATGTGAAGTTAAACCTGCTTGCCAATCGAACTTGAAGAGAACTTGACATTCCTGTATACAGGGTTAGAAAGCATTCTATAAATAAGGAAATTGGAACTGCATGGAATACGTTTATGTTATTATGCTTTATGTAATGCAAATATGTTTTCACCCTCAAATTTCTCCTCAAAAAATGAGAATTACCTGTAGGGTCAATATTACACAATATGTCATATTCCAAACTGTTATATTTGTAGGTTTTAAAAATTATATCAAGAAATTATTCCTGTACATATTTACCCCACTACCTCCTTCATCACCAGCAACTTCCAATGTTACTGTTGCATATATCTCTGAGTTATCAACATTGTGGTTTTAGTCACCCTTCATTGAGATGGCCAATATGATGACTTAAAAAAAATGCACGGATTACAATGGCTTAAGAATATATATAAAAACTTTAAAGTCACAAGAAGACTTAAAAGAAGACTCTAACTTGAATTTTTTGTTATGGATTATTGTGTAATATATGTTTATAAGTTCTGGTTTTATTTCCCCTTCTCATTAAATAGTAATATTTTGTTGTCTGTTTATTAAACTTTCACTTTTGCTTGTTTGTTGACTGATTATTAAACAATGACATTTTGAAGAACAAAAAAATAAGATATAATTTTGATGCTTTTTTACCAATTTATTATACTGAAGTCTCTCATATTTTCAGTCATCCAGGCGATATTCTATTTTAGTTAAAAATATTTCCTAGGTGAATTTAAGCAAATTCGGAAAAATCTAGTTCAACATTAAAAATATTTTTGCAATTTCTTACGAAACATTACATAACAGTTGCAAAGTGGATTGACCACTTTTGTCCCATATGGATTTGTAGCCGATATATCTGCCTACAAAATCTAGAGGCATGCATACTTTTGAAATATACTGTATATGAAAAGTAGCATTCAACATGACATTTACGGAATATTCACCATGACAAGCAATGAATTTTCTGCAAGTGATATTTCTCCAGCAGTTCACTGTCTCTGCTTTCTGAATGCTACAGTGTAATACAGTCCTCTTCATCAAGTGCTGAATGCTTTCATAGTCATTTGGCTGTTTTTCCTACTCAAATATCTACAATAACAATACAACTTAACAATATAACATGTTTTCATGTCTTGATTAAACAAAATTATTTACATATTAATTACCATGAAACAGTAAAATATCTATTACTCACACGGAACCAAAATCAAAGTGCTTGTTGATGGCTGTCTAATGCAATGCTCAATGAGGCTGCACTGTCTGGCTATATTTGTTGTTCTAATCAATTAAGTGCCCACCCTTAGCAATCCATATTGGTAACTAATGTACTTGGCATTGAACCCTTTCATCAAGTTTACTATAGAACCTTCAGATTCCATATGGAACCCCTAGGTTCCACATTGAACCTTTAAGAACCATTTACACTTATAATAGTATGGAAACTTTTGCTGTATCAACATGATCAGGAAAATTTTATATTAGTGGATTTAATTGTCAGGCTTGATGCACTTATTTTGTACTTCAATAATAAATAAATTAAACTGTTTCACTTTCGCGATATTGCAGTCTGACATGAACCATAGTTCTCTTTTTAATGGCCTAATATAACTACAGGTAGACAGATAGAGAGACAGACTTTTGACTATGTCTCTAACGTGAACACAAGAAACAATCAGGAAGATCACCCTCTATCAGACAGAGATCGTGAACAAAATTTCAACCATTTGTGTAGATTATGATATTTCCATTAAATATGCTGCATAAACACAAAAAGAAGGTGTAAAACTGGCAATTCTATGTATATGTACCTGTGTTTAATGGTTGATGTAAGAATAACATTTCACTGCTGAGTTGTGTTATTAACAATGTGAACTGCTTTTAATCAAATTTATTCTAATGCAAGTGCAAAAACGCTATACATCTGGTCAAAGATAACAGAAATTGCCTCACCAGCATTATACATATGTTATGTCACGTTACACATTTTCAATTCAAAATATTTTTTTTTGTATTCATAAGCTCCATAGGACGGGGTTGTGTTGTTTTATAATAAGAATCTTGCATAAGCATCACAAAAATTTCACAATAGATGAATAATAATTGTTAAATAACTCAGAACTCAGAATCTTTTTATTTGTATTACATATATATGCATATAGTTGTACAGATATCATTACGACACACATGGTGCATTAACATGACATATATATGTAATAAGGGTGACACCTCCAAGATAAATATATATCACTACTGAGGTGCCACCCATGATTTCAGAGGTTCCCCTTCCAATGCATTCAATTGAGACTATTGTCAAGAAAACCTATAAAACATGTATAATTTAGAGACGTGTTTTGTTGAACGCACAGCTACATTTGAAAAGGCTATTTAGAATATATGATAATCTAAAGGCATGCTATCCAGACAAAAGTAAAGGAATCCCAAAGGAAGGGGTGAAAGAAGAATCCTGAAGAAATCATAGACACAAAAGGCGAAAAGGGGAAGGAGGACCAAAGAGAAAGAAAGCCGGGCATGCTCTATTACAATTAAAATGTCACACAATTAAAGTCTATTATCAATGTTGCATATATAACAATCATTAATAAAAACATCGTAACAGATATTTTTCTAAATAGATTGTCTTAATATATTTTGTATAACCACTTACGCTATGATTTTTGTTTTATAGAAACAGGACAATTGTTTATAATGTCAGGAATACAAAAGCAATTACTATTCTTTGTAAAAGTATGGCGACTTTAAATTGTCTCAAAATTGTGTGCAAATCTCTGAAAGACATCACACAAACAAACAAGTACAAAATTGGCAAAGTTTATTAAAATAAATAACTATACAATTAATGATGTGCGCGCCAATAAGCTTGAACAAAGCGCTTGAATAATAATGTCATAAAACAAAGATCAAATAAACGTAGATAAAAGTCCTCCAAATTGGCAAGATATGCATTTGATTACAAAATCAGAAAATTATAGTGAAGGAAGGGTGGACGGTGGAAATTAAAACAAGCCACAAGTGATGCTAACACTGCTGCTGCTGCCAACACACTGACAAGGGGTGAAACTTCCACCCCAAAGATAGAGGGGGTGATAATCATGAATGTCAGAATTTTAATGGGAAACCATCCTACTTTGTTAAGGTTAAAACCCCTTTCTAATGATATATTATACATAGGTGTACCTTTATTTTTGATCCCTCCCAAGCCTCGTTGAAAATTTAGTCCTTTACGAAGAAATTTAGCAATTTTCGCAACTTTAAAGGCCAAGCGATTTTTATGTAATCTCCTTATATCTCTTTAATAATGAGTAATTTGGATTGCTCTGGTAATGAGCTTTAAAATTAATACCAATTTAGGGGGTCGATGAAATAATGGAATAGTCCATCAGCAATTGAATCCATGGAGAATTGATACATAAACCACTGCAGTCTCGGATGGTGCTATGAATATTAAATTTTAAATTGAATGAATTCAATTTCGTTTGTTGGGTAGCCTAGTGGTTAAGGCATTAGCCTGTTAGAACACTAACCAACTACTCTGAAGGTCCCAGGTTTGATCCGTGGTACAGGCACTCTTCATGAGCTACATAGCTGTATGTCGGTATTGTGAAACATCAACTATAGTGGCTTGAGTAAGTTGAAGACCCACCCCTGAGGTGAATGTGTAAAATGGTATGGACTCAAACCATATCATCCCATCAGTACATCTGACTCTGACAGCTGGTCATGTAAGCCGACTAAGCTTCTGACCAGGGTAGCATTGATCTAATACTTAAATGACCTTCCTGCATAATTCACAAAATTGCCAGCAAGTCTAAATATTAAAAATTACCCTGTAGTGTTTTGCAAGGATGTACAAAATCTGTTTTGGTTGTGAAGAGTGTTCCCTACCCAAGTAAAGCTTAAGTGTAATGGCAAAAACCGAAAATAAGGACATTTCATGAACCAGTATATAAGAAGTGTGGGATTCGTCAGAAATAACATTGTAATAATGTTATAATAAGTAAACTTGTGTGTGCGACAAACATTGTGAGTGGACATAGCCTATAAAGAAAACAAGTATCAGGGACTAGTACTGGGCTTATCTGGCAATTTTATAAAATACATGTAGGATAAGAAATTAAACTGGCCTCCATAGCAATATACCTAATCTTTGACCAGCAAGTAAAATGAAAATTGACTCAATAGATATGTGCCCATAAAAATAACCAATGCCCTTATTGTGTAGTGATAAATTAGAAGTTTAAAATTCTTGGCTGTTGTGGAGAGACTTAGTCCTAAATGCCCAGGCCAACTGTCTGTCTAACTATTATTTCAAGTTAAGGGTTTGCATGACAGATTCATACGTTTGAACTATTTCATAGTTTTTAGCAATAATAGGTGGGTAGAGCATTGATGAAGAACTTAAACATTGACCTTTTTGGAAATTGTATTTTAGCCTTAACTAAACCTGGGTGGTTTCCATTTGAAATTCTGAAATAATTTGTTTTCTATGTATTATCACCCCCCTCTCCCAAAGATGGGGTAATGCTAATCTGCATAGGTAAGCAGTGACTTGCTTGTGTGAACTAGGGTGGAGTGAAAAAATAAAAGGGGCCAAATTCAGAAAACAGCAGGGCTAATTAGTTGTCAAATATATAGAACTTAGGTTTGGTGGTGATTTTGAGTAGTTGCACTCATTTCTATCAGTGCTACCCTAGGCATTTTGAAATGCACTTATGACACAATCCATGAACCCGAAAAAATGCTATTTTTGGCCATAGAAATGGTTCTAGATGGTATAGAATCCTAATTTAAAAAGCTAGACCAATGTTTTTGAGGATGCTGAATGTAATGAATCACATGAAAGATAAAACAAACTCATGCAAAGCAATAATTTTTTGACCACAATGGATTTTTCTCATTTTCGAGGGGCACAAACACATATTTTATGTAGATATATTCTGTACAATCTGCAATACATGTAATACGGGGAATTAATATATATTAATATAGTTTAAAGATGGCACACATGGCCAATTAATCAATCCTTATCTTCAGGTCGTTAAGGGGACGCTGGGGTTAAGCTGGGCTCTTCTCTGTGGCCTCAGATGTCAGTGAAACGCCAGCGCAATAGGACGTTTTTCTCTGCTAAAAAAAAATGTCAACTTTAGAAAATTTAGTTTTTGATGACTGGGCTGGTGAACACAGTCTGGATAGAGATTCGACGAGAGTACTTCGTCAACAACACCTGGATAAAGCTGACCAGTTGATGTCACTAGAACGTAGCCATGTGATGCGTTTAGGACTATCTCTGGGACAGGAATTGGCCTTGGTAACAGCTTTGGTGGCTTTGGGCAATACCACTGTGAAGCAAACGGATGCATCATCAAGCCAGCCTACAACAGACACCAGTGCAGAAGCAGGTACCCCGAAGCAAACAGAAGATACTGATAAAGAAGAGGGGGCTACTGCAGGTGACAAAGACAGGAATTTGACAGCTCTTGACAATGCTGAGGATGCCCTGGATGGCCTCATGTCAGCCATGGGAGTCGTTGCCCCAGCTCGTATGATGGTCAAGAAAGACAACCCGATCCCTCCAAGCAGCAGGACTGAGTTCCAAGATCCGCATGATCCCAGGATCCTCTTAACCATAAAGGCCTCCAGCAGAAGAGCAGAAAAGATCATCAACTTCCTTCCCGACAGAGTGAAGGAACGTGTACAGAGGAGGAAGAGAGACAGGCTAGTGTTCTCCCAGGGAGAAGATGGGAGCATTACATTCAAGCCAGCAGAAGAGGATATGCATTCAATCAATATGGCAGAGTGGGGGGCAGCAAATATGAGGTTGCTCAGTCACCTACTTCGTAGCGGTCAGTTGGATTACCCTGAGGTGGAGTACTACTTGGCCTACACTATGCAAGTATATGAGCTGGCTGACAAGTTTGAATGGGCTGGTATAATGGAGTTTGATAGCCGCTATAGGGAGCTGCAGGCTGAGCATGGCTTCAGGTGGGGAGACATGAGATTTGCCTCCCAAATCCATCTCCTGACCCCAAGACGCCAGGTTATCCAGCCTAATCAACGTAAACCAGCTGGCCCCAAGGAGGACTGCAAGAGATGGCTGGCATCTGGAGGAAAGAACTGTTTGTTTGGCAGCAAGTGCAAGTACATGCACAGGAAAGTCCCCTCAGAAGAGAGTCCAAAAAACGAGGCATAATTGGGGTCAATACTGAAGGAGCTTTGTGTTATGAGGCCTGGGAGAAGGCCCTCCCTCTGGATGACCCCAAACGTGACTATATTTTGGCTGGTGTGAGATTCGGATTTAAGGTTACTACACAGCCCTACAAGGGCCCTTTGGTTTGGCAAAGCAATTATAAATCAGCAACCTGCCACGAAAATAGATTGATGGTGGAACTTCAAATCAAGCAAGAACTAGCCAATGGAAGATACAAAGAAGCTATGACTCGTCCCAAGATCATCTCTGCTCTAGGGGCCATTCCTAAATCCGCCCCTGGCCAAGTTAGACTTATACATGACTGTTCAAGACCACCTGGATATGCACTAAATTATTTTGCTGAAAATGATAAGTTTAGCTATCAATCCATCCAGGATGCAGTGGAGTTGATAACCCCTGGATGCTATCTTGCCAAGGTTGACCTGTCATCTGCGTATCGGTCAGTGAAGATTCATCAAAGTGACCACCCATTATCTGGTCTGGCCTGGACATTTTCTGGTGATAATCACCCGACCATCTTATATGACACCAGATTAATGTTTGGTGCACGCAAAGCCCCAGAAATTTTTAATGACTTATTCCAGGCAGTGAGACGCATCATGAACCACAGGGGACTGTCTAGGATGGTCTGTTATCTAGACGACTTTCTAATTATGGCAGATTCAAAAGATGAGTGCATAAACTGGACTTCACAACTCATATCACTGCTACGCTATCTCGGATTTGCTATCAATTACAACAAAGTGATGGGACCTGCTCAGTGCCTGGATTTTCTTGGGGTCCAGATTGACACCACAGCTGGGGTTTTGAGGCTATCTCAAGATAAAATGGGACGATTAATGCAGGAAGTGCAACAAATGCTGGCAAGGAAATCGGCTTCAAAACGAGAACTGCAATCATTAGCCGGCAAATTATCTTGGGCCAGCCAAGTGATACATGGGGGTCGCCCTCATTTATGTAGAATTTTGGACAGGATAAACACCCTCCAGGGACCATCCCACAGAACACGTGTGACATGAAGAAAGACCTATTATGGTGGATAGATTTTGCTCATATGTTTAATGGCGCGCTGCCCATGATAGACTCTCGACCTGTTTCCCCTGTTTGCATTGATGCCTGTACCCTTGCTGGAAGTGGCTTTTACCAAGGTGCTGTCTTTAATATACAATGGCAAACCTGGCCTGGAGCAAATGCAAGGCATATCAATTACAAAGAAGTATTAACATTGGAACCAGCAGCATGGTTATGGTCCCATCTATGGACCAACAAGCAAGTGTTTGTTTATTCGGACAATCAGGCAGCTGTCCACATTATTGATAGAGGAACTGCCAAGGATCCCTTTGTAATGGACTCCCTACGTAGGGTATTTTGGCTTTCAGCTGTGTGGAACTTTAAACTTGCATTTTATTACCCAGATCATAGGAACATTTTAGCTGACGCTGCAAGCAGACTACAGGAACCTGGAGCATTTGATAGACTAGAGAGGGCCCTGCAGCACACCTTTTTAGAAAAATGGCTGCGCAGGTCACACAGGATGCCCTCTTAGGAGAGGTGGACTTTTTCCGCTCTCTTACTTGGGCCCCTAATACCCAGCGTTCATATGCAGTCCATAGGAAAGCTTATTTACAGTTCTGTGACGTACTAGGGCTGCAGCCAGTCCCTGCTTCTTCAGACCAATTATGCATGTATGCTGCTTACCTAGCCAGACGTCTGAAATATAACTCTGTTAAGCAATATATGAACATTATCAGGATTTTACATTTAGAATGGAATTTACCCAATCCCTTATCAGGAAACTTTAAGCTTCATTCAACCCTGCGGGGCATCAGATGACACCTAGGAGACTGGGTGTTCCGCAAGGCCCCTATCACTCCTCAGCTATTATTAGCACTGTTGTCTCTATTGGATGTTACCACACCTGAAGGTGCTAACACCTGGGCTGCACCACTAATAATGTTTTTTGGCTTGCTTCGTCGTTCTAATGTGCTTTCTTCTAGATCTGTGCCTTTTAATACTGACATTCATTTGCGCAGGCAAGACTTTCATTTCACCCCATCTGGTGTCCAGTTACGTATCCGCTGGTCCAAAACACTCCAGTTTCGCAGCAAGGAAATTATTTTGCCCCTCTGCAGAATCAAAAGACACCCCCGTTGCCCCACTCGGGCAGCTTATAATGCCTTAAATCTCACCCCTGGTGCCCCTTTGGATGGACCTGCCTTTGTTGTCCCCCAGGGAGCTTCCTTCAAACCTACCACTGCAGATCGGTTTGTACAAGTCATTAAACTTTCCCTGCAAGATCATTGCGACACCTCTGAGATCTCTGGACATAGTTTTCGTAGAGGTGGGGCCTGTTGGGCCTATGCATCTGGAGTACGTGTGGACACCATACGTCAGCTGGGAGACTGGAAGAGCAATGCCTATATGGCATATACCTTATGTGACTCTGACTCCCTTCATAAGGCCATAAATTCCATGGCCTCCACCTTACCACAATAATAACTTTCCTACCCCTACTTTTGGATTTGGGGAACTTTATGTTATATAACTGCGATTGGTAACTACATTAACAATTATGTAATCACAATTATGCAACAATGTACTACTTGTTATCAGGCGCGCGCTTTGCTTATCTATTATGTTTATTAGTTAGTAATAAACTTGTTTACCCCTTAAATGTGTGTTTCTTTAAGGGGAATTAATATATATTAATATAGTTTAAAGATGGCACACATGGCCAATTAATCAATCCTTATCTTCAGGTCGTTAAGGGGACGCTGGTGTTAAGCTGGGCTCTTCTCTGTGCCCTCAGTTGTCAGTGAAACGCCAGCGCAATAGGACGTTTTTCCACTCCCACCTCCCCTTATCACCTGGTTTTAACTGTTACTATTCTGCACTTTTATGTTGTGAACTTTATGTTATATAACTGCAATGGTTAACTACATTTACAATTATGTAATCACAATTATGCAACAATGTACTACTTATTATCAGGCGCGCGCTTTGCTTATCTATTATGTTTATTAGTTAGTAATAAACTTTTTTACCCCTTAAATGTGTGTTTCTTTAAACAACTCAAATATGTCTTAGCACCATTGTAACAGCAGAAAATCCAGACACTGTATATCATTGGATGGAATATTCAGATTTATTCTTTATACTTGAAACTGCATCTTTGTGTCAAAATTTTTCATCAGCTTGCGAGATTTAATGCATTGTCTGATTACACCATCTCTCCTCTCAAATCCGCACACTGAAGAAGCAGCTTCTGTTACCAACTTGATATGTCTCTCTACTGCCTGATTATGGCAAGCGTGCTTCAGTACTAGGGGAACCTCAGACAATGTTTTAACTTCAGTGACGGTAAGATATCTGGTAACTGGAGGTTCTGAATCAGCCGTTTCAACATCTGTCATTTCATAATAAACCTTTGCTTTGAGGTTCAGTGAGGGAACTTGAAATTTTCTAATATTAGAATGACCCTCCTCAAAGGTTGTCACCATCTCTTCATCATTTCTGACATGGACTACTCTTAAGGACAGTATCTGATCAATGGCTCTTTGTCGGACTGACTGGTTGCTATCAGCTAGCATTCCCATCAGGATGTTTTCAGGATGCGAAAAAAAAGCATTTCTCTGCAAAATTTCAATAGCAATTGCACAAACTTGTTTGTTTGGAAACTGAATTATGGATTGAATGAGTGAGAAAACATGCTTTGGCCCATTAGTGATTTTAGGATTCATTTTGATTACATACCACCCTGGGAAATATATCTTGACACAAAATTCTGCTATAGTCTTTAACACTGTGCTAGGTTTTTGCTGGGAAACATAAAATCTCAGGATTCTGCATGCCAGAGTTAACCATCTCGAGTGAACAATAGGACCTACTTCAAGAAGTTGGAGATCTTCCTCAACAGAACCTGTTATCACAGCCCAGAAAATCCTATACCCATAATACTTGTCACTACTTAGATCATTCAATATATCATCTGGAAGATGAGGAAAGTCAGGGTTTTTGATACGTTTGAATTTAACAACACTTCAGTCTGAGACTGTACCCACAATTTGTTTACCAATAGGGCCTGAAAAGCTATCAGGGCCACTGGTAGTGCCATCTAGCTCTTGAAAAACATGCCGCAATGGCAACTCATTCGTATGGAGCAAGCAAATGCACCACTGAAAATGTTTATCGAGAAGCTCTTCTATACATCTCAGTGCACCAGAATGCTTGCCAGTCATTACAGCGGTGCCATCAGAGCCAACAATCACTAGTTTGGCTTCAGCTTCTGTATCTTTGATGGCATTGTATATACTCAAGGCAATTACAGAACCTTTTCCATCCTCTGGAGAGACATGCGACAAATAATATTCACCTGTAAAATGTATATTTTTAAGTGTTAGCATTGTATGACACTGCACAGAGGAAATAAGGCATTTCTGAGAAAAGAGGAAGTAATAAAAAAAGATAATGATGTAGAGTATGTATGATTGTATAATGTATACAAATTTGAAACTAAGCAGGCTCTCCAACAATAACATAGTGTTCTTCAATATCTGTTCTCCGGTAGTTTTTCCCCTCATATTCTACAGTAGTTAAAGTTGCATCTTTACGTCCATCAACATAGATACCATTAATTACTCCAAAGGAAGCTTCCTCTTCTTCTCGTATTATCTCCCTGTATTATCTCCCTGTATTTCTCCCTGGCCCGACGTATTTTACTCCTATGTAAAGAATGAGGTATATAATATATATGTACTCATATATATTATATGAACTATATATCATTTACACACTTAAATTTTATAATTTCTATAATGACAGAAACCAACCTATCAACTACATATGTGTTGTTGTCTTCTGTGATGACGCCAAAGTCTTTCAGCACTGCTGAGGCAATGGCTGCACCAGCTCTGTCCGACACTTGAAACCTAAGAATTGAACATCCGATCAATGACACTGAAGTGGGCTGAGCTTGTGAAATATTTCAATTAACTTAAGTATTTTAACATAAACACTTTTCCAATACAGCAACAAGGTTCTTCAAATCATTTCTATATCTGTCTTGTTCGCTCAAACCCAAATGCAGTTTCATGACTTTCTTCGAGGCAAGAATCAGCAGCAATATCAAAAGCTTCATCTTGTTCCTCAATTTCACTACTGCTAGTGGCTATGGAATCTACTTTTCGCTTTTTCTCTCTATGAATATCAAAACCATGAAAGAAATACCACATTAGTCATTTTGTCACAAACAAACTGCAAAGATACTTATGTGAAAGCATTGCAGTTAAATTATTTACCTTTGTTTGGCATCTTCTTCCTTTACAATTCTTCTTCTATATCTTAAATCTGATTCCGACAGTCTCTCTTCAATGTTTGTACATCTTCCAACCCTTAAAGTTTTTTGATCATCCAAAAAGATGTAATCTTGTTCAGTCATTCTTAGTTTAAACATTTTTTCTTGAGCACTTCTCCGGGAATCATCAGAGCAGTAAATATCAAAAAGTTTGTCACATCTTCCTATGAATTGGCTAAGGTCAGCTTGAAATTTTTCTTTCCTTTTAGACTTTGGATAACAATCAAACCTGCAGACAAAAGGTCAATAATAACTGCTATTATCAACCATTGAAAATGAAGCAATTGATGACATTATAGAAAATAATATTTGGCATTATTTCAAATCTATTGAAATCAATGTGAAATTGTTCACCTGGAGAATTCAGCAGCAAAATTTTCTACTTTAACTGTTACTCTCCTTTCTGACACTGGATACACGTTACTCCAAAGCCACAGATCTATCAATTCTCTTGCAATATTGGTCCTGGCTTCAATCTTTGTCCAATAAGGTTCTGCAAGCAATCTTTCAATCACTTGTTTTGTCGTTGGGAGTCGCCCTGGTGGAAAACTCTCTATCGGTTTAAAAGTATGCCCACCCTCCAACACCTTAGTTGTTTTACCGTGTGTTAAAGCCATGCTTTTGATCCATAGGATGCTTAAACAAGCTCTCCAGCAGGTCTGCAGTCAGTGTGTGACTCCAGAACTCACCAATGTCACCAAATATGTTCTCAAGACCAATACGATGAAAGGTATTGCTGAACCTTCTGATTTTCACACAAAAATGTGGCAAAATGTTGTCTGAAACAATATTACTGCTTCTAGACATTACATTTATAATTTCAAATTACTCTAATAATGTTTAGCATCCTCAAAAACATTGGTTTAGTTTTTTAAATTAAGATTCTATACCATCTAGAACCATTTCTATGGCCAAAAATAGCATTTTTTCGGGTTCATGGATTGTGTCATAAGTGCATTTCAAAATGCCTAGGGTAGCACTGACAGAAATCAGTGCAACCACTCAAAATCACCACCAAACCTTTTATTTTTTCACTCCACCCTAGTATGGTGCATACTAGGGTGGAGTGAAAAAATAAAAGGGGCCAAATTCAGAAAACAGCAGGGCTAATTAGTTGTCAAATATATAGAACTTAGGTTTGGTGGTGATTTTGAGTGGTTTGGTGGTGATTTTGAGTGGTTTAAGACCATTAATAGAACAAGTACAAAATGGGCAAAGTTTATTAAATAAATAACTATACAATTAAAGATCAACTAAACATAGATAAAACTCCCAAGTCCACAAGTAGAGAGTATACTAAAAAACATAACTAGTGATATAGTAAAAAGATTGAAAAATCAGTAAAATTAAAGGTTTGTATCAATAGTGTCATACAAGTCCAGAGCAAAAAGAGTTAATTATTGTCCAAGCAGCTGGTTCATGAATACAACTGAAGACATCGCAGTGACATTGTGGTCTCCAGGTTAGTATACGGCTCTGATCTTATAGTTATAAATGGCAGACAACCAGAACACACTATTAGCAGTAGCATGGGCTTGGTTATCAGTATGAACTTTGATTATCCTGTTTCCCCCCTGAGCAGCCCAGAGATTGGCAGCAGTTTCTAATGCCAGAACTTCAAGGTAATTAATATGTAATCCAGCTGCTCCAGGCCTATCAGACCACTGAATATTAAAAGCTTGACCAGCAAAATGACCACCCCTTCCCTGGGGGCAGGTATCAATACATACCGGGGCATAAGGCCTGTTATCAATCATGGGAGAAGTG
Organism: Alitta virens; assembly: GCA_932294295.1. Taxonomy (NCBI): domain Eukaryota; kingdom Metazoa; phylum Annelida; class Polychaeta; order Phyllodocida; family Nereididae; genus Alitta; species Alitta virens. Next base: position 31,404,884 of record OW028582.1, read on the forward strand.
CCATGAAATTGCACAGAAAAAGCAAGCCACCATGAAGAATCTTGGCGCATGTCCTTTGTAATCCTGGTTCTGTGTGAGAGAGCCTGTAATATGTTAATACAATCCAGTATATGTTGCAGGTGGGGCCTACCACCTTGGATTACCTGGCTGGACCAAGAAAGCTTGCCAGCAAGAGATTGCAGTTGCATTTTTTAAACTGATTTGCACTTATTAAAATCTTTTACTTGCTGTATAAAAGTCTTCAAATCTCCTTGGGAAGTGACAAGGTGCAGGTGTTGAAATCAAGCTGAACTCCGAGGAATGTGATACGCTGGGCTTTATTGTAATTAATGCTAAAGCCCAGATAACGCAGGAGTTTGATGAGTTCCAGGGCTTGCCTGCTACATTCCTCTTTGGTGTCCGAAGGAAGTCACCAAGGTAGGCTATGCATTTTGGGAAGCCTTTAATTGCCATAATGCGTCTGAGAGCCTGCTGTCATACATCCAAGTAGGTGACAGATTGCCTGCCTTTAAAATTCCATTCCAGTCCAGATATGGTAGGCTCATGGGAGTGCAGCTTGACAGATTGGTATGCCCTGGCCAGGTCAGCCTTGTACATCCAACAGCCAGGAGTGATAAGGCTAACAGCATCTTGCCCTGACTGATAGGAAAACTTGTCGCATGTGGCCAGGTCATTGAGGGCATTGCCTGCCTGGAGGTTGACTGCAGTCATGAATTAGTCTTTTAAAATAGCACCCAATGCAGAAATACTGTGTGGTTTTTCTTGAGTGATGACATAAGGAGCATTGTCCATTTCTTTGTAAATCTGTGCTTCCACCAGGGGGGCTATATCAGGTGCTGTGGCAGATTGATAATTTGCCTGCCACACAGGGCATAGTCAGTGGTTGTAACACGAAAACCATGCTTAATTTCATTTAACAGAAAATCTCTTTCCGGATCATCCAGGGGTAGCAACACTTGTCATGTTTCATAGTTCAGTGCAGTGCACATTGTTGTGGCACATTGTTGTTGATGGGCATAATGAGGGGTTTTCATGGGGGTCAGCAGCTGCATTTGGAGGGCCATCCTCATGTCTCCCCAAGGAAATCCATGTGCAGCCTGGAGCTCCCTGTATCGCTGGTCAAACTGCAGAATGCTGCTCCACTCATACACATCTACGCAAGGTAAAATTCCACTTTATCTCTGCTGAGGTCACCAGGCGACATAAGATAGTTCATCAATTTCATATTTGCTGCTCCCCACTCAGCTATTGTGATACTCTGCTTGAGGGATATCCTGCCATCCTCGCCATGTGAAAGGACCATCCTGTCTCTTCTCTTTTTCTGCAGCCATTCATTGACTTTCTCTAGCAGAAAGTTTGCATTATTTTCCGCCTTCTTTCTTGTTATATAAGCTATGGCAGGGGCTGGGGCAACTACTTCTTGCACTCTTGGGAGAGTGCCACCATTCAGCAATGCATTCAGTGTTTTACCTGCTGATAGCAAAACATCTAATCCAGATTGCCCTTCTTGGGTTTCCAAGGACGGTTCAGGTGCACTTTCTTCATTCACAGATGTTGGGCTGGAGGCTGGCCTGGCTGGTCCCTCTGACTCCATCAAGTGAGTATTGCCCAAGGTACCCAGGGCCTTCCTCACAGGCAATTCCTGGCCCACAGAAATCCGCCTCATATGTATGCCGGTCAGAATGTCTCAAATACAGCTTATTTATGAAATATGGTGGTAGTATTCTTTTTTCCAGCTTATAGATATAAATTATGTATTTTCAATAACTCTAAGTCCCTAAAAATTGGATTGGTATGAGAATTATATTTAGCATTTAATGATTAATCTCACTGATCTTTTTTGTAATTTAAACAATTTTCCACATGTTGTACCCCAGACTATCAACCCATAGCTTAAGTAAGGCAGCATCAATGAATTATATAATGTTAGCAGAACAATAGTAGGGAGAAAGTTTTTTAATTTTCCCATCATTCCAATTGTTTTGGCTAGTTTATGACAAATCATGTCAATATGCTAAACACAGAGTAATGTGATGGAGAAACCCTAAAATAATGTATAGATATTTAGATATGTATTAAAAGCAGTGCCATTAAAGCCCCAGTCACACTAGGCGATTTAGCCGTAGTGAACCAGTAATATTACGCAACGTGCTACCCGGCTCCAACCCGGCGGCTACAAAACGGCTACCCGTGGATACCCGGCGATACCCGGCGATACCCAGCGATACCCGACGATACCCGGCGATACCCGGCAAGCACCCGTGGGACCCGTGGCCAAGCCGGGAGTTTCAAGCACCTTGCCGCTGCCAGAGAACTGCATTCTCAGACGAATATCTCGCTTAATATTTGGTCTATTTTTACACAGAGCACCTTGCCGCCGCCAGAGAACTGCCTTCTCAGACGAATATCTCCCTTAATATTTGGTCTATTTTTAATCTGAAATTCTGTGTGGAATTACTATAATTTAATATTTATTTGACGAAAATCGGATTAATATTAATGGAGCAGCAGCCGCCGCCAGACAACCGTCTTCTCAGACAAATATCTCGCTTAATATTTGGTCTATTTTCAATCCGAAAGCACCTATGGAGTCAGTATGAATTATACTACAATCCAGTCTTATTTGACTACAATTGGAATAATATAATGGGAGCAGCAGCCTTTTAAAGAAGCGCTCAGCATTGATACAGTCCCGGCGCGGACGTCTGCGAGAGCACCACTGTTTGCCTCCGTCAACCTAGCTACCTTCTCAGACGAATAACTCGCTTAATATTTGGTATATTTTCGATCCAAAAACACGTATGGAATCACTATAAACTATACTACAATTCAGTCTACAATTTAGTCGAGTTATTCCTACTACCCGCCGGCTTACTTCTACAACTCGGCGAGTCACCCGTAAAACCCGCCGAGTCACCCGTAGAACCCGCCGAGTCACCCGTAGGACCCGGCGGGTAATCCGTAGAACCCGGCGGGTAACCTGTAGAACCCAGCTGGTAACCGTAGAACCCAGCGGGTAACCCGTCGGGTGCTGCCCCGCCCCTTTTTGCCGCCAGAATCCGTCGCTGTTACATTACCGTTACGTCACTCTACGGGTTCACTAAGTCTAAAATAGCCTAGTGTGACTGGGAACATTTTTAAATAAAAACATCTACTGCATCTTGAATATTAAAGTAGTTGTATGACATTTCTGGTGAGACTGTCAAATATCAATGTTATTCACTGTTTTTGTTCTTGTTGGGAAGCATGCATTGGCTCTAAACTTGTATCAGACAGAATTGTGTTCTTTAGCTCTCACTAATAGAAAAACCTTTATTCTGTTTGCAGTCTCTCAAATTTATTTTATTTTTGTTATTTGGTCTGGTTGAATATATATAGAGTAAGCATCCACTTTGAAATTTTTACTTCCATCTTCTTCTCCCTTGATTTTGTTCAAAAAGTCTTGATTCTTTGCTTATTTTCCCCTCCTCTAGCTTTTTTAAACATTTACTTTCTAATATGTTCGATACCTTAACTTATATTAGAATTTGACACCATTATTTGAGGGTGTAATAAAAATATGTAAAATATATAAAATAAAACTCAACAAAACTTGTCATGTGCTTGAATAACTTCATGAACTGATTTATAGTCACTTAATGTTGCATTGCACTAAATCAAGAGAGTCAGTAATATAGAAACTGACAACAAATCACTGAGAAGCACCTTATATGAACATCCTGGTCATGATCACAGGTGTTGTTATACCATCCTGAAAAGTGCAGTTGTAGAGGAATTGTTCATTTCCACTACAAGTGACATCACTCATGGCTACTTCTCCTGTGGCTGCTGTTACCTCAATGCTTTCTTCCATCTTCCTTTCATTCTTGAATCCAAGTGGTTTGCACGTAACAATATAATTTTCATTAACCCAGCTTTCATTGCAGATTGTGTTCCAAGCATTGTTATGACAAATTTCCAGTCTACCATAAACTGCAGGATATATACCTGATTTCCTTAGGTCCAATTCTATAATTAAAATATAAAAATGCATATCTTACAATTTTATGACACTACTTTATATGTTTAGTTTGATAGTACGTAAAATCAGGAGAATAAATTTATACAAGAAAGAAACCATTTATCCATATTGATTTACAACATATACATGATTACAATACTAAACAGATCAATGATCCATCTATCTGATAAATGTTAAATAAACAAATTAATAAATTGGCAGTGTTCATACTTTAAGTTATAAATGATATTGCAATTGCTAAAACCAGTATGATGATGATGAAATCACCAACCATTGTAACAGCGCCTGGTGAGGTTGTAGTAGGTCCATCCATATTTATAGTAAGATACAAAATTATGAGCAGACAGGTGACATTTGGTTGCTTTGTCACTTCCATTTAAATGAAAATAGAAACCTTGGCATCCTAAAAAATGTTCACATTCATCTTGAGACTCTGTTGTTCTTGCATTTGCCTTTTGCACTGACACGTGAACACTTGTCCAAGAGTTGTTGAAAAAATCAAACTGAAATGTACATTATGTTGGTTCTGTTGATTAATAAACTAAATTTGTAAAAAATTTTTTTTTGAAGTTGTCAATACTAATCATTGCTTAAATTGATTTTATGCCATGAATAGTAATTGTTGAAATATATTTTACTTTCCTAACCATTTCACTTGATTAGTGCAGTATCCCCGGTGGTCATAAACAGGGTCAAGGCTGCACCAGAGTTGGTTGTGAGAAGAATCAAACTTGGTACAGTAATCAAAGGTTATACCTTTGAACTCAAGTGGGAAACGACACGTTGCATCTTCCATGGTAAGGTCTGAGTTTAAGAAAGGAATAATATTCTATATACAAGTATAGGGACTGAATTAAAAACACAATTTAATGTCACTTTATTTACTTAAATTATTCTTTCAAACTTCAACCTCACCTTATTGTCAACTTTCAGAGTATCTATCTATCTATCGATCTATCTATCTATCTATCGATCTATCGATCTATCGATCTATCTATCTATCTAATCTATCTATCTATCTAATCTATCTAATCTATCTATCTATCTATCTATCTATCTATCTATCTATCTATCTATCTATCTATCTATCTATCTATTATCCATCTTGCATGCCTCCATTCATGAACTTTACTCAGGATACATTTAATTTGATTAATTAGGTATCGGCCTACGGATTCCAAAATTATATGAATATTGTCTGATTTAATTTATACCATGAATATATATTAATATTATTTCTCTCTTTTACTAAAATGAAGTCAGTCAAAAACTTACCGACATTGTTATAGAATTTTAGTTATATATCTTCCTTTTTTTCCCCTTCTTTGCTTACATAATCATGTCCCATTAAATTAATAGAAAAATTAATAGAAAAATTCTGCACTGATGGCATTTAATGGCATGTATGCTTATGGCATTGGTTGATTTTAATTGCCATTTAACTTGCTGTGGGTAATTTTGCTGCAAAGCAGTAGTTTAACGCCTAATTACTATTCAAATTAATTGAAGACAATGGAATGAATGAGTCACCAATTGGGTAAACACACCTATACAACGATGCAGGTCAATTGCTCTTAATACAACGGCCAAACGTTCGGATTAGTGAATTGCTTATGCATTGAAAAGTGCAATTCGGTGCAAAAAAAGACCGTTCAGATTCAGAAGCCGCGGGATTCGGTTAGCAAGTTCAATTAACATTGTGTAGATCCGTCCCCATGCATTCTCGTTAGGATAGCGCGGGATTCGCTTTAACGAATTTCGGATTAACGAGGGTCAACTTTACTTCATCTGCATTATATCACACAAAAGAAATTAATGCTTGCCAATTATGTTCCCGTTAATTATTGTTTACTCTTTAAAAATATTTGGTCCAGTAAATTACAATCATTTATAGAGTTAAGAAAGACAGTGCATACTCATATAACAAATTTTTACCATTCAAATCTAATACATATCAAAATTACTTTTCATAATTTTCTACATTTCCACCAATTTCTTTTTATTATATGTGTTGTAGTGGCTAATTCATTCATGAGGGGTTGTTTCACGATTCCGTGATGAGGTCCATCTACAAAATGTAAATTAGACGTTGAATCAACGTGTCCGTCTAAGTGTTGATACAACGTTTGGCAACATTGTTACTGGTGACGCCTCCTGGAGTTACTTCACTGTACTCATGCCATCTGGTGTATTTTGCTTGTGCTGGAGATTGGCAACAGTTCAGAGGTAAGTCTGAAATGGCTATCATCTGCAGCAATCCTTGTTTGTTTTATCTTCATTTTCATGATTAAGTTACCTAATAAACTGCTGATAAGTTGTACACTAGTAATTTAAATATGATTTTTACTGATACTATCCATTAATAAGTCGCCCATGCATGATTATATTCATTAGTTAAGTTAAATAACAGCATTTTATAGGGGAATATGCAGTTATTCTTCGGTAATGCTTGACAATATCATATAGGCCACAGCTAATGAAGTGTGAAGTACACATGCATTCTCTGTCTCTTGTTACAGCCTCTGTTCTGATGGCCCACAGACAAGCGACTGAAGATGAAATCAAGAGGGCGATGCAAAAGTATTTGCAGAATGCCCTATTCCGCCAGGGAGGAGAGGGCAGATTAAATTAACTTATTTTGTTTACGGTATAAAATGAAATTAAACAGTGTACTAATTAACCTGAAGTGTATTTGTTTTCAAAAACTAACCAAACTGAACATTGATTAAATGCTTAGACACTAACGTTTGTTAAATGTTAGAATCCGGATGTCTTTACAATGTCATGTCTAAACGTCAGAAAAACTTTCATACTGGGTGAAAATACAACATCATTTAAACGTTTGAGCAAAACGTTGTTTCAATGCCTAAACGACGTTAGGTGCTTGCTGGGTGGAATAAAGGAAAACCAGAACCAGTTTGAGTCTTTCTTCACATCACAGACATAATCCATACATCACAGACCACTCTTCTTCCTGTCTGCTATGATCCCTCTGCTATGATCTCTATGCTATGATCTCTCTGCTAGCCTTTTTCCCTTCTCTTGCCTGTGCCTCTCTCTCTGGCTGTTGTTTCTCTCTCTCTCTTGCTGTTTACTTCATCCTACTTATACTAGCCAAAACGTAACCAATTGTAGTGATTCTGGGCTATTTAAGGGTCATTTTGCATTGTTGCACCTAGTGACTTTCCTTCTACACAGTCCTGGTGGCCATTTACTGAACTAGACTGCTTTGCACAGGCCTAGGGCTCTTTCGCTGAACTAAACAATCTTGCACAGCCCTGGTGTTCTTTCAATGAACTAACTGCATTGCACAGGCCAACTAACTGCCTTGCCCAGTCCTAGAAAAATCTCGCTAGGTGCCTGATTATGGCACACTATTAGCTTCTAGTAAGAGAGTTATGCTTATCATTTTTGTTGTCAGTGAACTCTGAGTGGTGCTGTAATCCCCTATGACAGAAAACAAGACAGATACCATACACTAGAAGTGTTTTTATTTTCACATGTTTCATCTGTAAACTATGATCACTGAATTTTCAGAGTGTCAGTCATGACTAAGAACAGATGATGTGGACATCCTGGTCATGTGTACAGTTATTGTTGTACCACCCTGAATGATAGCATTTGTAGAGATTTGGTTTCAGAGCTTCTTCAGATCCAGTGCAATTGACATTACTTAGGCCTATGGGTCCAACAGCTTTCGGTATCATAGTATTTGCTTCACCTGGAAATCCATTCAGATATCCCAAATTTTTGCAAGCAATGCCATAATTAGCTTGAACCCAGCCTTGGTTACAGATTGTGCTCCATTTATTGTCATGAAGAATTTCCAATCGACCCTCATATGAGTTTAATTCATGAGCTATCCTAAGGTCCATTTCTGAAATATAGAAATGCACATGATGTGACTTGCATCTAACATAGCCATGCATTGGATTTATCATGTTAAATATTTCATGAAATAAAGACATTTTCATAATGTCACTTGCGTTAAATATTTCCTGAAATATATAAATTCTCATGTCATTTGCATTTGACTTAGCTATGTGTGTAATTTATTATGTTAAATATTTCATGAAATATAGAAATTATCATAATGTCACTTGCATCTCACATAGCTATGCATTGGATTTATCATGGTAAATATTTCATGTAATATAGAAATGCTCATAATCTCACTTGCATTTTACATAGTTGTATGTGACATTTATCATGGTAAATATTGCATGAAATATAGAAATACTCATAATGTCACTTGCATTTGACATGTGTAAAATGTATCATGTTAAATATTGCATGAAAGCCATGGCCATAATTTCACTTGCATCTAACATAACTATGCATGTTATTTATATTGCATGATAATTATGAAGAAGCTTGTAATGCAGGGGAATGTAAAAAAAACCAACAAAAAAAAAAACAATGGTGGACTCTTCTATCAAAAGGGTGAGCTGCATACCAGTCTTCATAACAGGGGGAGCTGCAATATTACCAACCTTTGTGACAGCGCCTGGTGAGATTGTAGTAGTCCCAGTCACCCGTCTCATAGAACGACGTGACACGCTCATATACTGTAAGAGAGCATGTGGCTGGAGATGGTTCATTCTCTGAAGCCACCGGAGCAAAACGAAAGTAGAATCCGAGACATCGTGGCTGTTTTTCGCATTCACGTTGACACTCCACTTGAGTCACTGCATTATCTATAAACTGATCTCCACCAGCAGATTTATTTGTGTGAACTTCAAACATGAATGTACAATCTGCAAACACCAGAAATTAAAAACATTTGCATATGGGAAGGATGTTAAGGTAAAAACAATTTTTACAAGCATAATACCTCACCAGATTAAACCAATTTTGTCTGAAGTAATCAGTGTTTATTTAGAGTCAAGTAAATATATCTCCCTATCTAAGTAATCAATCCTTGTAAATGGCAAGAACTTGACTGGGAGGCTGTACTTTCCTTACTATCTAATAAGTCAAATCAAAGCATTCATGGCCACCAGGTGGCAGGATGAGCACAATAATAGAGGAATTCAGGAATTTCCCAATCGCATGTGCACAGAGAGGCAAGGAGATTATTTTCACGTTTTAGTATGAGATCTTGTGGCCAACGCCATGATGGGCATTGTTGATTCACAGATTTGATGTGCTTGTACATCAAAGTTATCAGCCCCATAAAGAACCAGTGATAAGCAGTCAATGTGTGTTTTCAGATCGAAATTAGACCAAATATTAAGCGAGATACAAATAACAGAAGGCAGAACAGCTGATTCTCCATCGCCATGGCAAACACCATGAAGAGTGTCGCCCGACTCAAAAATTTTAATATATTATGATGATTTTATTCAGGCACAATTTAGAAATGAAAGATATTTGTAAATATTTGTATATAAACTATGTGTTTCTTTGGGAGACTCCTCTAAGATAGTCATGTTGCTTCTAGGGAGCCACCCAGTGGAGTTTCCAGTCCGATACTCATTTGCACATAGTAATGGAAAGTTTGTTTTATTTATTCTTTTTTTTATGAGGAATTACCACAAACCAAACATAATTCATGTCTTACTAAAGGTATTCGGCCTGTTACTTTTTATCAAACTGAAATATTCCGGTAAAAGATTTTCTTCAAATTTATAGTAGAAAGTAAAGCCATGCAAAATATATTAGAGTTCCAAATTTAGGGTAGCTAGTCTTTTGAATAATGGGCTTGTATGAGCATAGTAATTGACTTTACTTTTACATCTGATAGCTATTTGTTGCAGTGTAAATTGCTTACTAGACTGATGTCCCCATACTAGAATTCTATAATTCAAGTGAGTCAAGATAGTACATTGTAAATATTGAATTATTAAGCATTTTCAGGTTATACATATTTTAGTCTGTATAATATTCCTAATGTTTTGCCATTGTTTTTAGCAATCATATTAATATGTGGTTGCCTTTTCAAATTTTCTCATATTATTTTGCCAAGTAGATTGAATTCCTTGAATATCTACTATTGACTATTATCACACATGTCTGATACAGGTCTCTTATTAAAAAGAGCTTTACTTATTATCCTTAAAAACTTTCTTATACAATTAAAATGTATGTATTTGCATTCAGTCCATTTCACACTGAACAATTAATCACATAATGCCAGATATCTATTTTTTCTTTATTCTTAATTTTCTTCTCAGTTAACTTTCATCCACAGTTGGAGATTTTTTACCCTCACCATTAGATGTTGTGATAACGAAATGGCGAGATATCGGGTTATTCCCCCTGCTTTGGTAACGCATAAAAAGACAACTAATAGTCTTGTCGTGATGCCATGAAGCCATTCCAGTTAGGTTTCTTGAGTAAAATGCATGAAAAAAGACTCCAAAATGAATTGTCATGGTCTTGCATATAATTTCGCTGGCTTTTTACATTTAATTTTATTACAAAAAGCTACAACTGCAGAAATTTGGCATTTAGTGGCGACTTTTTCCATGGTAAAGAAAAACTAGCAGGAGCATGAACTTTCTCTAAATAGTGATGTTTCTGTGGCATTTTTTTAATCATTAAAGCATTGCCTTTTAAACTTGGCTTTGACCTCATGTTATGAAAGTGCACCTAAATTTTTGGAAATTGATTTATTAAAAAATACACAAATTGCAGTTAGCTGGTTCTTCCGTGAGACTGACGCTATCTATTTTTTGATAAATGTTGTATAATTCAACCTCATTTTTTCTTTTACCTGCCTTTTTGATATAGAGTTGTCATTTCAATCACTTAAACAAATAGTTTTATTTACCTGGACATTTCACTTGATTAGTGCAGTATCCCCAGCTGTTGGCATAAACAGGGTCAAGGCTGCACCAGAATTGGTCATGAGATGAATCAAACTTGGTGCAGTAATCAAAGGTTCTTCCCTTGTACTCAAAAGGGAAGCTACACGGTGCACCTTCCCTGGTAAGAACTGATAAGATGACATAGAAAAATTGCATTTGGGAAGGATGTTATTAATAACATATACATGGTATATATATAATTTTATTGACAAGTATATGTCAGACATGACATATATGTCACAAGTACAAAAAATAAAACAATCAGAAAATAATCAAAAAAATAAGGAATACAACAAATTGTTACAGATGGTTCCAGCCACCAAATTTAAGTATTTACATAGAAGTTAACATTAGTTTAGCTGTTTATCCACTCCTTATAAAATATAATCAAAATATTTTATACAAACATTTTGTATCATAAGCATAGAGTACATATGTAATACATATTAGCATGTTCAACAAAATACACATCAATATACAGTGCAACATATAATTTAATGTCACATTTTGTGAAATTTGTATAACTAGAAATGAGGCAAATTCAGGTTAAAAGTTCATTTAGTGTTGAACGGAAACCAGTACAACATATATACCTATTCATGTTTCTCTAAACCTGAAGGTTCTCACATACACATCTAAATGAGATAAAGGCCGTTCTTAAATAAAAGAATTCCAACAAACTTGGTTTACTTCTTAAATGAGATCATCCAACACAGCACACACAACTGCAAAACTTTCACCGTGTAGATTATCTAATGAGCCTTTGTGAAGAGTAGCTTATTCAACAAACAATGTAATTGGGGTAAAGCAGTGATACTAACAAAACAAAAATGTAAACTCAGCCACTATCATAAGTAGATAACATAACTAAATAGAGCCTCCTTTTCACTAAAAAGTCTGAAGCCGATAACAAACTGATATACTGGAACAATGTTTCATTTTGAGATAGCAATTACAAAAAAAAATATAAAAAAATTAGCTTACCTTTGCAATCTGATAGAAGTAAAAAAGACTATTAGGATGGATTTTATGCCTTTTTAGTTTTTCAACATAAAAAATACTGTGACATCATAATTAATAGACTATGGGAAACCCAAATAGGAGTGGATGTATACTCCACTTAGACTGTTTTCCTATTGTTCTGAGAAGGCAATAACCAACGAAAATGTTAGTTCAGTCCCTCCTGAGTGCAAAGAAACTTGTGTTTCATAGTTAAGGTAGCAAAACAAAATAAAAACAATCAATCAAATCAGGAAATGTGTAGAATGGAGTATAAATTTTATTGAAGGGTGATTGTATAATAGAAATCGTAGTGAAAGTCTAAGGCAACAGCTAATGAAAAGTAACATTATAATTGGCATAATTAGGCTATTTGTTGAGCAATTGCTTTAGGCAAAAACCTCACCATCACAAAGTGTCACTGCATGTTTCTCCCACTGCTTGTCTAGGTCCAAGTTGGGTGTGAGGCTGCACCATTTTACCCCCTTATTGTCCACATCAGTTACTTCAGTGTAACTCACTCCTTTGTAGATAAAAGGAAGAACACACTGTCTCCCATTGACTGTGAAAGCTGAAAGAAGAATTATTATTTATCTAGTGTATTTTTAGATCATACCTGCTTGATAAGCATATGGTTTTGCTTGTCAATAGACATACAAAAAAAAATTTTAAAAAATACTTCATGACAGAATGAATTTTTATTTGAGGATTGATCATACTCTGTAGAAACACATGATTCCATTTCAGGGAATTATTAAATTTGTTTACTTATGGTACTGATGTTTTGGATTCTTAAGCTTAATAATGGTATTGGCTAAATACTACTGTGATGTGTTTGAAAAATTTGTCAGGCATGTAAATTATAAAAAAAAAGAAACGTCACCATATCTTCCAATTATTCACAGAATTTAAATTAAGCTTAAAAACCTATGAAAAACAGGATACAATTAACCCTGCCACATGACACTACAGAATATCAATGGCCTATGTTTGGTACCAGATTTTTCGAATCCTTTGCAGTAATTTATATGGAGTCTCTATTATGTATTTACCTTTGCAGTAACCACCAGAAGGTAATGGCTCAGGTGTCGGCAACTCAGGTTTTTCTTGAAATAAAACAAAGAAAAATGTAATCATAATATCAAAACATTACAACTCCTTTAATGTATTCATGATGAAACCATAGACTTTGATGTTATGTCAAGTATATTACCAGAGCATTCCATAGACACACAGTTGTCCCAGTCAACCCCACGATGCTTGATATGTCCATTCAAGCTACACCAAGTTCGGTGGTGGTCAGTCATCGTACAGAATTCACGTTGTGCTCCTTTATAGTAGAATGGGAACTGACATTGATTTCCCCATTCAGTGCGCACTGCATTTAGAAATTTAAAATCTCTTACATTTCAGTAATTACTCCTACACACTATCAAAATGAGTAAAACTGGTTATAGGACAAGAAGTTTCATTCTAGAAGATGTTCTTTATTACATAACTCACCTTTACAATCTGTAACCCACCACAAGAAAGCACAGTTGAAAAGAAATTAAACACAAAATTAAATACAGTTAGATTACAGATGTGGCCACAGATTTTGGACAGTTGCTATACATGGAGCCTATGGCACTTTCTTGATCTTTAATCCTAGGTTTCATGTCCCTTGTCCGTGAATTAGACCTGCACCTCAATCAATTTGCTCCTCCCTTTTGTATCTCTATCTGTGAACCATACTTAGAGATGTGGTAACTTCAGGTCCCGTGAGGCTTAGCTCATGGAACTACAGGTAAAATATCTTTAAGGAACAATTTGAAGGAGTTAAAAAAAAGGAAGACTTTGATTTTTTTGAGGTCACAGGGTCAATATCATCCAGAATCATATGCCTTATCACTCTACTCTGGCCAGCAAAACACGTGGGTCACGAAGCTCTTCCCTCAGACCAACCATCCGGAATTTAATTATATATTGGTTTGATTACTGTGCAAATATCTCTTAAGGAAAGCAAACATGGTGCCTAAAGAAAATAGTTCAAGAGGAAGTGCAATAAATTAAAAAGCCAGACCAAAACTAAAGGTGTCCAAAAGTTTTGTCCACCGCTGTAAATGTAAGTTTCATGGGATAACAAATATAAATTTTATGTAATATTGCACATGTTCTGCTTTAGTATTTTCTACCCAATGTGTGAATCTCTCTTTGTAAATATGTAAATCTTAAATAATGAGGCAAAAGCCGTTACTACTCGCAAAAATTATGATTGTAATTGTTGCATGAATTACCTTAATTTGAATTGGTCACTATGACAGAATACTAACTGTCGAAATATCATAGGTAACAATTTTGTAAGATGGTACTTGCCTTTTCATATTATAATGCTAGATATTTTTCATATGGTGACAGTTGCATGTAACAGATATTGGGTCAACTACCTCACCTACTAGTCCTTGGCTAGTGGGAACTTCACTTCAGCTCAAGCGGTAGAGGTGTTGGTTATTTTTGACTGATAAGAAATATTGGTCTTATAGTTCTCCATTAATAGAGTATTTGGTAAGTAAACAAAGTGAGAAATTTCCCAGCACATACCTCCACACATGGTTTCCATGCAGGTGCCCCATTGTCCATTGTAATAGGGTGTATATGCACACCACAATTTCCCATCACTGTCTACATCAGTGCAATGGTTATAAGTCACACCCTTGTAGGAGAATGGGAACACACACAGACGTCCTTCATGTGTGGCAACTAGATTTGACACACACAAAATGTCAATTCAGTCAAAGTGTGTTATATTTGTGAATGAAATACAAATATATGAACCAAAAATCAAAAAAGGAGTATCATTGCAAGGAGGCTTACCTTTGCAATCTATCAAAAGGAAGAGAAAAGAAAATGCAATAGTCAATACTTTTTCTTATTGTTATAGCTATTACTAATTTACATGGTAACATATATTTCAATGAAGTAAATTTTCTTTTGTAATTAAATTACACTTAAACACAGTAAACAACAGATAATAAGGTTGGTACATGGCTACAGGCAATGATGCCGTTCACAGACTCTATCAAAATATTGCCTTAAAGATAATTCTTGTTCGTCAAGGTACGTGGCAGTCTTCAACAAACTGTGTAACAAGTTTATTTATTTAGCTTGGTTTAAAGCATATAGATTATGTTGAACAGTTACCATTGCAGTTGACTCCAGCACATCGTTTCCATTGTTTATCTGTGTCAAAGTTGGGTGTCATGCTGCACCAAAATTTCCCAGATTCATTGTCGACATCAGTGCACTTGTGATAAGTCACTCTTTTATAGATGAAAGGGATTGCACAAGGTCTACCATCCACAGCATAAGCTAAATGTTCAGATTTCATTAGTATAGATTATTTTTTCAAATCAAAACTGCTGATAAACCATTGATAGATAGACAAATGAAACCATGGAAATTTGTTATCAGAATGTCTCTCTTTCCGAAATAGTTTTTGCTTAGAATATAATCTTCTCTATCGATATCCTAAATCATCAAATTTTTATTTTATTCAGTTCTCAAATTGCGCTGATTCAGTGAGAAATATTCATTATAGCAAACAAAAACCATGGGAACACAGGTGTTTGTTATAAAATGGGGCTCAACTGGACATTTAAATAAACAGTCAGTGTAGCATGGACATTGAATTCCATATGCAATGTCCCTTATAACAGTTCCATATAATATTATATAAAAAAATATTTCCATAGGTAAGAAACACTTTGGTACAGCTAGCCAATTTCAACTATATACACCTCCATTACCTTGCCAATAAATATATCATATATCATGACACAAGAGCAATGAATACAAAACATACCTGTGCAGTTCCTGGAGCTTGCAACTGTCTGTGCACTGGACTGCATGATGCAGGCAAGCAGTATAGCAAAGGTTGACAACATCTTCAGTTCAACCTCGATGGCGCAAGGGGTCAAATTAAGTTCACTTATATACCTATTACTATGTTTAATCTTCAATATTTGACAAACATCTGCTCACTGGTAAATTGTGTTTTGACAAGACTATGAAAACAATGATATTTTTTACAATGGTAAGTTCCTCAACTCCAGTTGTTATTCAAGTGAAAGAAAATCATTGAATTTATCAAATGATAACAAAATCCACTTCATCTACATGTTTGCTATTCTGCCATATTGAGATTTGCACTTGAAAATGTTTTTTTTTTTTATTTGTATTTTAACTTCACATAACAGTTATGTGTTTCTTTTAATCAGAATTATTGGTAGACCACAAAAATGCTTCCAACAGACTGACTACATTTGTCACATCAAATCAACGTCACAATTGCATTTAACAATTGTATAATATGACAATGGTCACTTGTTAAACACTCAGTAACAAGACAAAATTTAGAGGAATATAAATTCTTGTATGTATGTATGTATGTGTGTATAGTTTATTTATAGTCATGTTCCATCAGAATGTATGTATGTATAGTTTATTTACAGTCATGTTCCAATCAGAAAAACAGCTTATATGACATACAATCTGCTATTCTAAGTAAACGGCTTCTTCTGCAGGATTGTGTAAAGAAAAAGAGGAAATTAAAATGCAAAATTTCAAAGATTTAAATGGTAAAGAGTCCATATTTATATTCATAATATGTGTTTCCTTGCAATCTTCAGTAAGTTTCTCAAAATGCAGGTTGTGTCCTTTTCATAGCTGAAAAGAGCAACAAAATGCCGAGGTTTCCATCACTTAATACAGTTTTTATCACATGTTAGAAGCCATTTGTGTATGGTTGATTTGAAGGTGTAGAATGAGGGACTACTCTTGATTGCTACAGGAATGTTGTTCCATAATTTTGCTCCATAATATCTGAAACTATTCTTGCCAATTTCAATACTATTGCATTGTCATTATCGTTCATTTCATATTGAACATCTTGTCTGGTGCATAGCTTATTCACATAGTTTGGTGAGGTCCATCTACTAACTTTATACATCATGATAGCTGCAACCTTCACATATTTTCTACTTACATGTTACCGTTTCTATTGTTGACATATGGCTTCATAGCTCAAGCTTCCTTTATTCATCACAAATTGTAATGTTCTTTTGTTCATATTCTCTAGTTTATCCCCATTGCATTTATTTGTAAACATCCACACCACTGAGCAATAATCAAAATTGCTGTTTATGTAGCTGTTAAATATTGCCAACTTGCTGTTTTTATCTAAATAGTAATTTATTCTCCTTAGGGCATTGATTTCTTTACCTGCTTGATTGCAAATTTCATATGATGTGAAGGTTGAATTTTAGTTCCTGATCTGTTTCACCAATAATGTTAATGGATTCAGAAGCCTTGCATTAGATTTCATGTTGTTCATTTCAACCCATGTCACTGCATGTACACAATACTTTTGCAGCTTGGTTTTCAGGGCATTTATGTTTGAATCTAAGCAGCAGAGTGTATTATATTGTCATTTGCATAATTGTAAACTTTGCTTTTGAAGCTACAATTATACAAAAAATCATTCAAAAATATTTTGAATAATAATGGCCCCAAAATAGAACCTTGTGGGATGCCTTTGATGTTATTTATCTATTCTGAGAACGTTTCCCATATTTTTACCCTTTGCTGTCTCTTTTTTATGTAAGATTTCATTAATTCACCATCATTTATGTCAATGCCATATGCCGAAAGCTTAGATATGAGAAGTCCGTGAGGCGTGCAGTCAAACGTTTTAGACAGGAATTGTCTAGTGATTGGCGCCAATATTCTATCATCCTAATCAATTTATCAACTCATGTATTCGTCAATTTGATTATACAGAATCCTTTCGAGGATTTTAGACAAGATGGGTAGTAAGTATACCGATCTTTAGTTATCTTTGTTTAGCTTATCTTTCTTTTATGGAGAGGTGTTACGTTTGCTCTTTTCATTTGACTAGGAAATACATTTTCATAAATACATTGGTTTATTAATACAGTTGGGGAAAATCTTTTTGATGAATTGAAAGGGGATTTCGTCATATCTTGTATCCAAAACTTTCAAAATTGCCAGTCACAGACTTATTTCAATATATCAAAATGTACCGATTTGAGAGTTCAGACTCTTATAACTGCAATTGTCTTGAAAAATTATACCTTGAATGGTGGCCCTTGAAAAATTGAAATATTATTTGTCAGATATAACATAACATAGTCTTGATTTAAATTCAACCCGGAATTTACACTTTCATTATTGAAAATATCGCTTGGCCACTTCCCACAAATGGCTACATGTAGGTCACTATGTGACCGTCATAATCATTAAATGTATTATAATCAAAGATGCCTAAATGATTAATACTGTAGCAATTAGTTGTTACACTGTAGTCAAACCTAGATCAACTGTTCAACAACTAGGAGTTAAATTTAAACATGTCTCACATCAGCTTTTTAAATTCGGTATATCATTCCTGTGGCTTACATTATAGTGCCTAGTAGGAAAGTGGTTGTACTGGCAAACAATGAAAAAGTTTCAGTCTTTCAAACTGCCTCTACCATAACATTTACTGATTATTGTTTGTAGATTTAAGCTGTGAGAGACCATTGGATATCTCCAGCCAACCCTGACTGTATATAAAACAGAGTAATAAACCTTTGAGGATAATCTCCCTGTAGGTCAAAACTTAGGGCTGGCTGAGCAAATTCAATAGCTTTTAGAGAGTTGTTTTACTTTTCTCAAAACAAAACAATGATCCACGTCACTTAAGGACTTTGGCAGAAGTTATTTTCAGTTCTGTGTGTAGTGTGCGGGATTATACTTTGAAATTACCATTCAACTTGAGTTAGACTGTTATTTGTATTGAAATTATCTTACACCACAATTCATAATAACATTCCAAATTTAACCTATCTTTTACCACTAAAGTTCATTTCAGTGATTTACAATATGAATTATTTTAGGCTTTAACCTTGCAGATTTGAAGTTCTGAATTCTATGACTGGCAGTTTCTATTTAAGAAAACCATGAAATTGCTCATTTCCACCCATGTAACGCAAAAGACACCAGTTTATGATGCACAACCTTTTGTTTAAATGGAAAATAGTTGGAAATCATAATAATTTTATATCATTATTGGTATTTATATATATATTGAACTCATACATTTCATCTTCGTCTGCTCATTGCAAATTATACACCATAAGGCTTTATGTACAATTTTGGTTGTGCTGTTTACGCAATTTAAAAAAAAAAACACTTTGCATAACAAGGAAACTACTCTAGCAGAATTTGTTTATAAAGAACTCAATGATATGACAACACCTAAACCAAATTCATTCTTTACCAGGAAAATCACACCATATGAGATGAGAGATAATCTTGAATTCCCCAATTGCAGATTTATCACTTGAAATACCTCAAAATAAAGTATTGCAATATGTTAAAATGATGTATATTGTTTATTGAATAAGCAACTCACCCCAAAGGCAAAGTCTATGCTGCTGTAACGATGAATATGATTACAGAATAGAAAAAGTAGATGCATAGAGACCATATAATTTTGAAAATTGTAGATTTTACCTTGAAACTGAATGTAAATAGCAGTTTTGTAATTACCTGCATCTATGTAAGCCCGCGCTGTCATTACTTTAATCCATTGATACCAGGCGTGTAGATTTATTCTTAGGCAAGTTATTGAAGAAAAGTCGATAGTTGTTTGAAATGCAATGTTTGGCAAATTCATGTCTAACAATGGGTAGGTTTTGATGTCATTGATTTGTTTCTCTTGTTAGATATCCATGGGTTCGTTTGTGAATATAATTTTTTATTTCAGTTCCAAGGTAATGTGAACAAAGAATGTTCAGATTTGAAACAGAGTCTATTTTGTTGCAGCACACATAGATCAGAGATTTTTTTGAACATTCACGTTTTGGAACAGATTTGTGGTGTGAGCTCTAAAATGGCTCTTGGTAATGATACGTACTACTCTTCTTGAAATGTTTTGAATCTGTCAGACTTCCAGCCCCATATCATTAGTTCATAATTAAGGTGTGGAGGTGTCAATGTATCATATATATATTCAAAACCGCATTTATAACAGGTTCTCTTTAAATTTTTGACATAATTTCTAAGGTTTTAGAATTGTTTTTGGAAGTCAGCTCTTCATGGTTAGTCCGTTTTAAAAGTTCATCAATAATAATACTCAGGAAGTTCAATTTATTTACAAATTCTGTTTTGGTGTTGTATATAATTATATAAACTAGGAATGTTGCTGAATTTTCTTTTTTGGTATATGGAATATTATTGATGTGCTTTTTCATGAAGATAGTTGTCAAGTCACTTACTTAAATAAAAAATAAATGATACTAAATTTGGAATTTTAGACCATTTTAATCTTTTTGGGAATAATCATATTGACAAACATTTGAATTGGAAAGCACATGTCAGCAAAATCACTAAAAAGATATCCAAGACTGCAGGAAATCATGTCAGAAGTAAAAAAAAATATTTTACAAATTAAGTTACACTTTTGTATAATCTTATCTTAATTATAAATTCGGGCCCGGTAGCCGGGAGAGCCATGCTTGCATCAAATCTGGCTGAACTATCACACAATCCGATTCCTGATACAGAGACAATTACAATTCATTATGACCGTTACACTAAATGACGATTGACACTCAGATATGTGTAATGTTCAAAGTGGCTTCTTTTTAATTGTACATTGAATAGGACATGACATTAAACCTGTAATCCAGGTTAATTGCAATTGACTAATGACAATTAACCTTTGTGAAGGACTTCTTTACATTTGGCTAATTGAATTGAATAGCTCATGTCTCACAATGTTATCATTGTTTTATTTTCATTTTTTATAGATTTTTTATATATTTAAAAGGCTGCTGCTCCCCTAATATTAGTCCAATTTTCTTCAAATAAAGACTGAATTGTTCTGGGAAATGTGTAGAATTTACATAATAGTTAAGGTGGAGAAAATTAATGGAGTATACTGGGCTCAAACAAGAATATTCTTGTTAATAAAGTTAGTAATACCTCATAGTGTATAGATATGTAGATATGTAGATAGACAGATAGTTATAAGATCTTCACCTAATTATACTTCACTATCAATAATTCATTGAATCGTAATCAATAAAAAAACAAAAATAAAACAATGATAGAAACTATCTATAGATAGATATACTCTAGTTTAGAGTAATCATTTTAGATATTTATTTCATTTTATATAAATTATTAATATTTCGTTCTTGTTGTTGATTCTGAAAATAATCCAACTGGAATTAAAATTGATATTGCATGTTCCATCCATGATCAAAACAAATTATAGACTCCCTCTTTAATATGCATAATAAACAGGAATCAGTTGAAATTCAGAATTTTAATTTACGCTTGTGATCAATGATGAAAAAGCATGATTTACCCCATTCTTTGTATCATTCAAAATGCTAATAGCAATTGACATAACGGTCACGGCAGATTGCTATTACATATATAGGTTAATTGACTTTTACAAAACCCAAGGAAAAGTCCTTCCCATTGGCCAGTTGGCAGAATGAGTAGAAATGAATTGCAATAAAGCTCATCCAAACATTGTATATATGATGGTCAAAACTATTGACTACACCATTCGAGTCTTGACTGTACACTTCAAAAATGCCAAAGAGAAAAGCATCAGTCCAGCACCCTTGTGTTTCCTGCAGCATGGCAGTATATAATAGATAAGGTGAGAAAAATTAATAAGGTATACTGGGCAAAAATAAGAATACTCTTGTAAAAAATGCCCCAACATTAATCGCTGTAAATAGTTAGATAGACAGATATGTAGATAGATAGACATGTAGATATGTAGATACGTAGATAGATAGATAGATAGATTGATAGATAGTTTAAAGAGACAGATAGATTTATATGCTTATTATATAATATAGAATATCTCACTTAATATTTGGTCTATTTTCGATCCGAGAACACGTATGGAATCAGTATGTACTTTACTACAATCCAGTCTTATTTGACAAAATCTGACTAATATTAAGGGAGCAGCAGCCTTTTAAAGTATATACAACCCCCTCCCTGCCTACACTGATGCTGACGCTGGTAGCAGTCTGCGAGTTACCCGTGGAAGCTGTCGATTCACCCGTACTACCCGTCGACTTACCCCTAGAACCCCTGAACAAGCCGTCTGGTTTAGAACGGGTAAAATTTGGCACGGATAACTTGCCGGGTTCTACGGGTGACTCGACGGGTTCTACCGGTAAGCCGCCGGCTTCCACAGGTAATCTGCCAGCTTCCACGGTAATCCGCTGACCTTTTGGACTTTTTGGACACCCGGGAGTTTGCCACCGATGAGCCATGCAAGCATTGATTTGATGCAAGCATGGCTCTCCGGCTACCAGGCCCGAGTTTCCCAGCTTGGCCACGAGTCCCAGGAGTGACTCGACGGTATCGCGGGGTATCCACGGGTAGCCGTTGGGTTGGAGCCGGGTAGCGCATTGCGTTACCGTTATATAATACTACGGGTTCACTAGATCACTGATCTGCACATCCTTGAAAATGGCTTTAATAACCTAACTATGGCACATTTGTCTTCCTTGAATAAAATGAAGCAGCTTTGAATTGAGGACCATATGTCAAAAGTGCCTGGTTATATTGTACCAAGGTATTTATTAAATCTTAACAGTTCCCCTAGCAAAATCAATGTTAGTCTGATTTCCCAGAAATTGGCATGGCTCATTTCGGTCTTAAGGGTGAAAGCTTGTGAAGGTTTTCAACAAATATCTGTTGGAGGCCCATCATGTAAAATGCCTAGCAACTCAACAAAAGCTGAATATCTACTTACATTATTTCATTCCTATGAAAACTTATGTGATTTGAATGGTAATTATGGTGCTTTGGCTATTAACAAAAATCCATCATGAATTTTTGCTTGTGATGCTGCTGTTGTATGTCAGTGTGGCAGTGGTCACTCCATTGCAGGTATCTGGCCATGATTGGCCAGTTGAGTGACACACCCACACTCTGACCTGTAAAATGAATGAAACTGGCCACACACACTCACTGTTCTCATAATATTTTTGAGATGAGTAACAGAGATGAGATTACTACTGCTGAGAGTAATTTCCATGTTGTGTTTGATTTAATGTTCATTATGAATATTTAGTCAATTTTAAAGAATTTTTTGCATTTGCGCGAATTAGCGGTTCGTCATATTTCCTTTATTATGGAATATCGAAAGTTGGTATGCACATGGCTGTATTTAGTGAAAAATAAGCTACCCTTTGATTACCAACAATGCTTTATTATTCTCTTTATTCCGTCCTTCACAGGCCTAATTTTTTCAGTCACTTAATTTGAATTATGGGGTAAACCTGAATATTATTAGCACTGAAAAGCATTACATGGCTCGAAATATTTTCTGGATGAAAAGATAATATTGCAAAGATTAAATGTGCATAGATTGTATTTTTATTAAGACAATTATATTTTAACAAATCTAAAATTATTCAGACACCCAGGAATCTCCAGCTTGAGAGCAATTCTCTTAAGTACTTTGTTAGGCTTTTATAAAAGCTAGCCCCCCCCCCCCCATCTAGTTAAGTTCTTTATCAATGCTTAAGTTCTTCATCAATGCTCTTCCCACCTATTATTGCTAAAAACTATGAAATAGTTTAAACATATGAATCTGTCACGCAAACCCTTAACTTGAAATAATAGTTTGACAGACAGTGGGCCTGGGCATTTAGGATTAAGTCTCCCCACAATAGCCAAGAATTTTCAACTTCTAATTTATCTCTACACAAGCATTGCTTATCAATAAAGGCATTGGTTATTTTTATGGGCACATATCTATTGAGTCAATTGTCATTTTACTTGCTTGTCAAAGATGAGGTATATTGCATGGAAGTCTGTTTTAACTTCTTATCCTACATGTATTTTATAAAATTGCTAGATAAGCCCAGTACCAGGACTGATACTTGTTTTCTTTCAAGGCCATGTCCACTCACATTGTTTGTCGCACACACAAGTTTACTTATTATAACGATATTACCATGTTATTTCTGAAAAATCCCACACTCCTTATATACTGGTCAATGAAATGCCCTCTTTTTCAGTTTTTGCCATTACACCTATGAAAACTAATTGCTTTACTTGGGTAGGAAACACTCCTTCACAAGCAAAACAGATTTTGTACATCCTTGCAAAACACTACAGGGTAATTTTTAATGTTTAGATTTGCTGGCAAATTTGTGAATAATGCTGGAAGGTCATTTAAGTATTAGATCAATGCTACTGGTCAGAAGCTTAGTCAGCTTACATGACCAGCTATCAGAGTCAGATGTGCTGATAGGATGATATGGTTTGAGTCCATACCATTTTACACATTCACCTCAGGGGTGGGTCTTCAACTTACTTAAGCCACTATATTTGATGTCTCGCAATACCGACATACATCTATCTAGCTCATGCAGAGTGCCTGTGCCAGGGACCAAACCTGGGACCTTCAGAGTAGTTGGTTAGTGTTCTAACAGGCTAATGCCTTAACCACTAGGCTACCCAACAAACGAAATTGAATTCATTCAATTTAAAATTTAATATTCATAGCACCATCCGAGACTGCAGTGGTTTATGTGTCAATTCTCCATGGATTCAATTGCTGATGGACTGTTCCATTATTTCATCGACCCCCTAAATTGGTATTAATTTTAAAGCTCATTACCAGAGCAATCCTCCAAATTACTCATTATTAAAGAGATATAAGCAGATTACATAAAAATCGCTGGCCTTCAAAGTTGCGAAAATTGCTAAATTTCTTCGTAAAGGACCAAATTTTTAACGAGGCTTGGGAGGGATCAAAAAATAAAGGTACACCTATGTTAAATATATCATTAGAAAGGGTTTTTAACCTTAACAAAGTAGGATAGTTTCCCATTAAAATTCTGACATTCATGATTATCACCCCCCCTCTATCTTTGGGGTGGAAGTTTCACCCCTTGTCAGTGTATTTGTAGCAGCAGCAGTGTTAGCATCACTTGTGGCTTGTTTTAATTTCCACCGTCCACCCTTCCTTCACCATAATTTCTGATTTTGTAATCAAATGCATATCTTGCCAACTTGGAAGACTTTTATCTATGTTTATTTGATCTTTGTTTTATGACATTATTATTCAAGCGCTTTGTTCAAGCTTATTGGCGCGCACATCATCAATTGTATAGTTATCAATTTTAATAAACTTTGCCAATTTTTTACTTGTTTGTTTGTGTGATGTCTTTCAGAGATTTGCACACAATTTTGAGACAATTTAAAGTCGCCATACTTTTACAAAGAATAGTACTTGCTTCTGTATTCCTGACATTATAAACAATTGTCCTGTTTCTATAAAATAAAAAAATACATACTCATAGCATAAGTGGTTATACAAAATTTACCACCTGTAAATTTTCAATCCACTTTGCAACTGTTATGTAACTTTTCGTAAGAAATTGCAAAAATATTTTCAATGTTGAACTAGATTTTTCTGAATTTGCTTAAATTCACCTAGGAAACATTTTTAACTATATTATAAAATAGAATGTCGGCTGGCTGACTGAAAATATGAGGGACTTCAGTATTATAAATTGGTAAAAAAGCATCAAAATTACATCTTATTTTTTGTTCTTCAAAATGTCATTGTTTAATAATCAGTCAACAAACAATCAAAAGTGAAAGTTTAAAAAATAGACACCAAAATATTACTATTTAATGAGAAGTGGAAATAAAACCAGAACTTATAAACATATATTACACAATAATCCATTAAAAAAAAATTCAAGTTACAGTATTCTTTTTTAAAAGTCTTCTTGTAGCTTTATAGTTTTTATATATATCTTGTTTATTTAAGTCATCATAGTGGCCATCCCAATGAAGGGTGAGTAAAACCACAATGTTGATAACTCAGAGATATATGCAAAAGTAACATTGGAAGTTGCTGGTGATGAAGGAGGTAGTGGGGTAAATATGTACACAAATAATTTCTTGATATAATTTTTAAAACCTACAAATATAACAGTTTGGAATATGACATATTGTGTCATATTGACCCTACAGGTAATTCTCATTTTTTTAGGAGAAATTTAAGGCTGAAAACATATTCGTATTACATAAAGTATAATAACATAAACGTATTCCATGCAGTTCCAATTTCCTAATTTATAGAATTCTTTTCTAACCCTGTATACAGGAATGTCAAGTTCTCTTCAAGTTTGATTGGCATGCAGGACATTGAACTAACAATGCCTACATATTGGTTCATCTGTGAGCCTTTGTGGAGGTTTGCACTCTCTGAGCGCCCTCTAGTTTGATCTTTAATTTATATTTAAATGGTAGTCCATATTTGGCATGAGTTAAGGCTTTTCAAAGACCAAATATGGGCAAAAATTAAATAAGATACAAAAAGGTCAATGAAGAAGCCAGTGTTTCCTTTTAACTTTGAGCATCATATTTTGGGTTAATATTTCTTGCAAGCCTTTTTGTTTTCCTGCTATATGAAGTGAAAGTTGTTTATTTATTGCATATAAATATTAACTGTGTGTGAATATTACAATGTTTATGATGTTCAACTTGGTTTATTATCATAAAAATGATATAGGAACATGCTATATATGAAAATAATCATGACCACTGTTTTTTGATGTTCTTAGTTAAGTTAGAGTTCCAGATTTGCCAGAAAACAATCTTCTCAGATTTCTTTAAATATTTTCAGTGGTTACCATGGATAATATAAAAAGCCTTAGCAACAATTAGTTTGTGGGACTTTGCCAAGAAAATATAAATTATAAGTGTGATACCCTATTGAGCATTTCATAAGATTAACTTACAGTAAAATTTTGTTGAATTGCAATTTAATCAAAATATAAGAGAAAAATCTATCTGTAGCTGTTTTTATGAGTTTTTAATTATGCAAAATTATGTTGGAATTTTGCATAGATATAATGTATTTTGATATTTAGGTCTTTTGTGACCTTTTCAAAGTTTCCATGTTTATCAAAATTCATTCATTCATTCATTATACCATTCACTATTTGAAAAACTATTTCTTATATTACATAATTCAGAAATAAGATATGGATAATATGGATATACCTTCTGTACCTCAAATGTTATCAAAATCTAGCATCTTATTCAGTGTTAAGGGTATGCTTGGCACTGGAAAATTAATGCCAGTGAGAGATATCAAGATTCAGGGCTGTTGGGTGACCAATCAGCAAGTTCATGGCCATATATTCCTATATGGCTTGGCACCCATCAGAAGGCAATGTCATTCCCATCCTTAACTGCTTCCATGCATGATCTCATAACCTGGAAAATAAGGGATTATTGATCTGCCACGAAATCCTGAAGGGTGCAAAGGGAAAATTATTTACTGGCTGAGACAGCTACCTTGTTATCCATCTGCAAAGACTGCTGTTCTGTCTTTACATAACTGGTGACTGAGTTTCAAGAAACTGCTGATTTTT